>JAQBSW010000255.1:0-237069 GCA_029291075.1 Eudiplozoon nipponicum
TTCTCTTCTTCTTCTTTCTTCTTCTTCTCTTCTTCTCTCTTCTCTCTCTCTTCTCTTCTTCTTCCCCCCGCCGGCGCCGCCGTGCCCGTCGTGTGCCGTCGCTCGCCGCGTCAACGTCGCGCGTCGCGCGCCAATTCGCTGCGTGCCGTGGCCGCCGCTTCGGGCACGTATTACACTGGGCTACGTTGCCGTCAACAACAAGCCGTCGCCACACACACACGTCACAAGGTCAGCCGTCAATGTCAAGTCGTCAAGGTCAACGGGCCTTACAAGGCTTCCCTCTTCGCCGCCGCCGTCAAGGTCATTACGGCAAGGCTGTCAGCATGTGGCTCACACAGCCACAATACGCCACAGCCAGGCCGGCCACAAGGTCACACAGCCACACAATACCACACATCACAGTCACACACAATATTTCACACACAAACTACCGTTGTGTTACGTAAGAAAGCATTCTTATGCCTTAGTTCCGGTTATGAAATTCATCCCACGGCGTGCTTTTATATATATATATATATATATATATATATATATATATATATATATATATATATATATATATATATACGCTTAACGACGCGCCATTGACGAAGGCAATGTGTGTTGCCAATCTTCCTAATAAATATGTTTATTATAATGAATTCAGTGGACTCATAGCAACCTTATCGGCTTCTAGAGGGAAAAATAGGGAGGCGTGATTTATCTGGCTTCTTAACGCAAGGGTATTCTGCAATACTATAGGAACAGTATACATACGGAATCTGGCATTTGTCTAAATTCTGACGTCTTCATAGGCAGAAAACGGATACTAGGAGTTTAACACCTTAGGAATGGAGCACATCTCAACGTTACAGAAAGCAAAACATCAGCATATAAAATAACTATGAAAGATGAGTAAAACTGTTTCGACTTTGGCTGTCGACATGGGCCATGCTGATTGGTTCATTCTTCGAGACAAGGCAGGAAGAAAGCGACCGTCACACTTATCGCCTCAGAACAGGGGTGCAATTTTTTTGCACCATAAGAATTTTGGGCTCTCGAGTGGTTCAATAATTAGGATTGGTTTAACTGGCAATATGATATCAGTACGTATCATGTGTGCATTGACGCTGACCAATAGCCATAGAAATTCCGGCCTGACGACCGGCGGGCACAAGCTAGTCAGCCCGGGAATGGTAGCATGAACCTTGCCGGGTCTAAAGGGACACAGCCATCATCCCGTTTCATGTGAAGCCTCGAGTTTGGTCTAACTGCGCAGTAACTCTTATTGTTAAATGTGTAGTGACGGAATGAGAGCAAGCGTGCCAGACGCGAAGGGCAAGTTTCGGCTGCTGAAGGAAACTTTGGCCACTGGCATCTGGGCAGATAGTGCTCATCAGCCTTAGTTGGCAGACTATCTACGAGAAGGAAAACTCCGAATACAAACCATCCTCACTAGGAATGGGCGACCTAGTGTTCTTTTACAGTCCACATATAACCATGAACGATACGAATTACAATGATTAAACACTGCATCGGCCGTCGCGCAATATAAAAAGGGACGCCTCATCTGCCAAGCCGTGCGAAAGATTCTATTTAATGTTGTCGCTGCACGCTTTCTTACGTACATAGAGATCCCGATATCCCTCATGGAAAGCTTCGGAGGGTTATATCCCAAAATTGCAGAGTTAGTTCTCTTTTCATGAATCCTTTCGAAGATAACAGAAAAAAGACCTTTAGACTATCCCATAAAAAATAATACCCAGATATTTGGCGAAGTACTGGTGTCAACTTTATCGTTGATATTCATAATAAAGTTTGATTGGATTTGTGAACAATCCAGACATTAATCACTTTCAGTTCCTTTTGTGTCTTCAACTATTTAAACTTCAGGAAATACGGATAAAGAAAATCGATTTAAACGGATTCATGCGCAGTTTTGATCTTGCTTTAATTTTAAATCAAGTGAAATAACTGGATAATTAAACGAACATTGTGTGCGCGGGCGGTGATACCAATTACCATAATCGAGGTTGCGATCTTGATATAAGCACCTGATCCATTAATTACCTACATATATCAGTATAAACTAAGAGTTGTATACTGTAGAAAAGGCAGTTAATCCAGTAGACCGGTTTCGTTCTTATTAGGAACTCATGACTTACTGGCCAGGATTTGCCAAAGACGGGGCTCGAACCTGGATACGTCTGATCCGGAATCTTGTGCTCTAACCACTGAGACGCCTAGCCGCACACTTCACACAATTTCAACATTCAACATTGGCAAAACGTGAGTTTGTAGCTCTCCAGTTAATAAGTCTTCGCTGAAACACTGGTTTGCAGAAAAGCTATACCATATTTGCCTATATCACTGTTGCACAAGTATGAACACATAACTGCTTACTCTCGTGTGCTAGACCAAAAAGTGACGCTCTAGTGTGGTTAAAACGATTCGGTTTCTTGGAGATAAGTAAAGTGGTCACAGCACTTGTGTGGTTTACCAAGCTGAAAAGACAGTCTAGCTAGCAAGGCAGAGACGTCAACCGCCCAGAACTAAAGTACAGATAGTCCTTGGCTTAAGCAGCACAGAGTACCAGCAAAAGCAGATAGATTTTGGCCGTGCGTGTGTTCGTGTACGCTCTGCTCCATTTAAAAAGTAGTATCTCCTTTGAGCACTTTCATGTAAATAGGCCTTTCTACAAGTCCTGCGTACCGAATAGAGACGCGCGTTACACGTTGAAAGACATTCGACTGAAGTTTTTAACATTATTAGTCTTTATCTGCTCTTATGTGAGTTTCCTACCACATTGGTCTTTCCTTAATATTGAATAAAATTTATTATTTTAGCCACCTTACTTTAAAGCGCATCAGAGGTAACTTGCTTAAACACATTCACACTGCAAGAATAGGCGTACAAGATGATCTGGTTAATAACTTACGTCGTATAGAATCAATAATATATTCAACAATTCTATTTGGTTCATCTATAAAATACCTCTCAGTCGCCCATTTATAATAGTTTTATTTTAGTTCATTCAGATTTATATTTTTCCTAAATAGAAGACTGCCTATGGCGGATGAACGTCACCTGACTGAGGTTTCAGTTGGCAAACCTTTCTGTGCGTTTGACACACTGGCTGCTACTCCGTTACTACTCAGCTCACAGTTAGTGCTAAATCGGGACTGACGGATTCAAATCTGATTATATTGAATCTTCTTGAAACATATTGGTTGGGCTCATACTAATAAATTTAGTACAACTATCTTGGGCCCGTCATTCGCCAAACCAGATATTTTATGACTATGGTTTGCTAAATTTACCACTGATTGTAGAAGTCTACTTTTAGAAGCCTGCGGCACTTAATTGTCCATCATCAACATGTCAAATATTGTTTTAGGCGTTTTGTTCGCTCCTACTATTTTGTAGTTGGCAAGCACGAAACGCATGCGTAGATAAGACGAGACCATATGCTGAAGCTAAGACCGGAATATTGCCGTAGTCGTATATGGTTAACATGTTGCTAGGTATGTCGTGCCTAAAGCCTTAAATATTTATTTTGATGTTGAATTAGAATCGGACTAATTTTATTGAAATTTGCCGGTGGAAATCACCGTCTAATTTGAGCAATTTCTTTGTCAGAAAACCTAAACAAACATAGACTTCTATTCTCCACTTGTTTTCAGTGGATTTTCTCATAAATTTGACGATTCATTATAGGAACTATCGAACATAATAATGGAAGTCAAAACTGTTTTCGTGTTTAGGCATGTTATGCATAAATACGTGTTTCTGCGTTTGTGCTTGCATTCATTTAGATTAAGATTTCTCTTACGCGGTACGAACCATCTTATGTTTAATTATCTCTCATTTGGTTATTATTTAGCTAGCCCGACGTGTATTGAACTAGTTAAAGAGGGAAAAGAAAAACATCGGTTAGGGCATTTGGGTCAGACCAAAGTAATATTTATTTTTTGATTAATATTTGCGCTTTGTTTAGTTTTGTTCTATGCTTGAATAAAAAGCCATTAATTATTCAGCTATTTTGTTGTTATGATGTTATTCTGATACTAGGAATGAGTTTCTACTCTTATTAGAAACCGCTGCAAAAATTGAGAAATTCATTTTTATACATCACAATTAAAGATTGCCTATTCTTTTCGTCATGATTCCCTTAAAATGAAATAATCTACAAAAGGAATTAACATTTTTTTTAAAAATTGGTTTTAAATGTGTGTTATAAAAAAGTTATGCTTAACTTTTTCAAATATGTCTCGATATCTGTTACTGAGGAAAAGGTAGAAGAACTTAAAATGGTTTGTTCTGCAAAGACAGTTCCTTAAGTTTTTCAAAAAACTTCACATTTATATCGTCTTGAACAGTTGAATTTTTAAAATGTATATTTGACAAATATTCATTTCCCAATTTTCGTGTTTTGAAAAGATAAAATAGATGTTTATCATGAGATACTGTTTAGATTTCTAAAAGAATATCGAAATTTGGCACTACCCAAGTAAATAATACCGAATTTTTTGACGAAAATTATTTCTATCTGTTAATTCCATTTCTGATTATGTTGGCAGGAATTTTTTTAAGAAAAAGATTTTTTAATAAATGATATCCTAAAGTTGTGTATTAGATGTTGCGCAACCAATAAAAATTTGGTTCAAATGGAAGAAGAAGGATAAGCCAAGTTCAACATGAACGGAATGTATACTCTCATGTGCACATTCGCTTTGTGCTAATGGGTGATTCTTCTGTAGGAGCCGGTATAACGCCATATACCCACTATATATTTGGGTGAGGAATGTGAGGTAATTGGACGGTACTATCTCCTATACAAATGTGTATACCAGCAGTAGTGAAGCTAACTTAATATAAAGTCTTCGACTTTACGGCCATCTCACTATATATATATATATATATATATATATATATATATTTATATATATATATATAATATATATATAATATATATATATATATATATATATATATATATATATATATATATATACAGTGAACTAGTTTGTCACTAGGATCGTAACACCTAATAAACAATTGGAGGCATATTTTTTCTCCGTAGCAAAAAATATATGGGTAACCACTAAGCTCGAAAGTCTTGAGTCAATAGGATTGCGACTGTAGTTCAGTCCGACGTTTGTATATTTTTCTTGTACTATAGCAACTAACAGACGCCATGCCACATAGTGAAGGAACTTTGAATTTAATTGTTATTCCAGGATTTTTTAATATCTATGTTGCCATATATAGGCAATACAATTTAACAATAATTGATTGTGCGTGTGGTGGTAACAATTCTTTAAATCAAGTTTGCGAGCTTGAAGTAAACACCGATCCCATTGTATTTAACAAAATCGCCGAACAACATAGTTTAGTTATTTTGTTCGATGACAGGTTAAATACAAAGGGATCGGTGTTCACTTCAAGCTCACAAGCTTGATTTAAAAAAAATTATGTTGTCAGTTTGAACTAAAATTTGCATAATATAGCAGTTTCAATTTATCAACTAGTCCAATTTCGTTTTATAATATATATCAATATCACTTTCCAAGGTGATATGTTGACTGTCTTATTATGACAGATTGGAGATGGTTATATGGAAGTTTAGGGCGAAAAATATACCAAATAAAGTCAACATCTAGTAAGAGAGATCAAAGAAAAATTGACATTATACCGCAAATACTTTTTGAAATTTTTTATGTAAATTACAGGATATTGCTGTTCAATTGTGTTCTAGCGAAATAAATGGGCTTCGTTAAATTATTTTTTTATATACCTGCTTTATAATAAATTTATTCTTCGAAAGACGATTTATTTCTCAATTCAAATTGAACAAAGACACACACACATATCACACACACACACATATATATATGTATATATATATATATATATATATATATATATATATATATATATACTCCAACGTTCAAATTCCCGCTTGTCAATTCTACCAATAAAATGGCACGTTCCCAAAGAGGACAAATACGGTCCGCTTGATGAATTTCATTTTCAAGATTTTTCACTAGTTTAAGCCGACATAACATGCGTGTATGTACATATCCATATATTTGTAACAATATACGATCATATAAAAGTGTACAAAAATTGAAGACGCTTTTGAAATTGCTTTCTCATGCTCATGTCTATTCTAATATATTTTTAATTTCACAACAGTTATTTTAGATCTATTTTAACCATTAACTTAGTAGTAGACAAATGATAATGCTAATCGAAAGAATATGTATTCATATCTGCTAAAATAATTCATGTTCTTTCTCTTAGATTGCACTAAATGGTAATACGCCAGTAATAAATTAGACAAGAAGGTAATCTATCTATCAGTTGTTAAAATTGAATGGTTGTAGGTCATCAGAGAAAATAATTAAGCGTGTCGAAATAAAAAAAAACACCTTTAAAATGAGACGAGGAAAATAAGAGAAATAAAGAATAATGAAGAATAGTGAAGTAATACTTATAAGAAAACATGTGGGTTCACTGAAAATATTATAAACTTTTCAAAGCAGAATTAAAGGCAATCTAACGAGATTGTTTGGGAACAAAGTTAAAAGCCTGATTTATGGTGGCAAGCGTAACTGCTAATTTTTGATGAATTACGAAGCCGACTATTTTAGCTCAGTGAATATTTAGGTCAGTTTCATTTCAACTGCTATTATATTCTTAATATTGTTCCTAGATTTGACAAACGGTGAGGGTCAGTATTTTTTGAGTGCCCAGCTGGCTCAGATCTCTGATTGTACCCGTGTCTAAACTCTTTTTATGCTCCCTTATTCTTACCATAATTGCATGCATGGTCTTTCACGCATGGAGAAAATTGAAATATTTGCACGGTGTTGGATATTTCTCATGTGTTTATGAGTTCTATTTTCTCCATGTGGTTCAGTGGTTTACTATCAAAGTCGAGTGGTCATTGAAATTCAGTTCTGAGGTAAAATTTCGCTCCTAATGCCCTAATTTTTGCTACTCAATTTGGAATTTACTATTACCGGCGTCATGCGGACATCTTCTGTTTTATCTTGCCTGATCTGTAACGATTTGATTTTAAAATCGTTTAATAAACCAATTACTGTTGTTTCTGTTACTTTCTGTTGATATTTGTATCATTGCATTTCTTCTTAAATCTTCTCAATTCCTCCTGTCTTTATTTGAAGTAGGATATTAAAAGGCTTATGAATTTCATAAATTTCAAAATGCCTATTTTCATTCCGTAAGGAGGAATAGAGTAAAAATGAATGATTTTACCAGAATAAATATCCTACCTACGGACTGTAAACATAGCCACCTTTGAGAATAAGAACGCACCAAGGGTCCTATATAGGGCTGGCATTAATTCAACAGAAAGTCCTCGCAGAAGCGCTCGTATTAGGATGAAGCAGTCAGCACAATGATGGAAGCAGACTTCGAGCTGAAGTGAACATAAAATAATTAATATTTGTAAATTTGTTTTTCTAAATCGATGCTCTTTATCGGAGAAAAATACTATATGTAATTGATTAAAAATAAAGCCTGTGTGGTACAAATGGCTTCTGATGGGTTGGAAACGTTGATTCAAGGGCTTACAGCACAAGTGAAAAATTTGACTGTAGAATTAGGTATAATTAAGTTTCGTCTGGATGAGACATTGATAATGCCTACCGATAGAATTCGCGTACACGACTCAACCAATATAGGTGGACACAACATGGACATTTTTATCTAACATCAGGCCGTTCTATCTCTTTTTTCATCGTAAATTGCAGTTCACCTGGTTTGTTGGCCAAATTTAGGATTTTTTTCAATTTTCCCCCGGGTTGGCACGCTAGAAACAATCATCAAGGAGCCGGATAAACAAGTTGGATTTTGCGAATGTCCTGGCTAGGAGATTTTGCTTAAGCTAGTTCATAAATTTATTCGCAACTGGATGTTACGTAGATTGCGCCATTATGGAACCTCTAGCTTTTTAAAAACACTCCTTGCTGAAAGCGATGTGTATGGATAACATGTGTTTGCCTTAAATTTTGATAATATCTCTTAACTTTGTATGACCTTCTTCTAATCGTTCAGAAAATTTTATTCGATAATGTGTAACGCTCTACAATGTAACAGAGAACAAGATGTTTATATAGATGGCTATGATATCGGCTAGCCAATTTATTGTCTTTGGTAGAATCGTATTTCTGAACTGCTTCTATAGGAAAGATAGGTTCTCTTCAATATATGATCTTAAAGGTGTACATACTTTATAATTCTGAAACAAGAAAATTTTGGCATCTTTTAAGTAAGCGAATTTGCGACATTAATAATTATTGTTGCAAGTCCGCTATTTACGTTGGCGGGTTTTCGCTTTGCACTATCAGTTTGCAAAAATCCGATTGATCCCCATTTCCGAATACGCATAGGTTTTGTCATCGATCAGGCTGGGTGCATATTCGTCCCTTTCTTCCGAAGGCTTCAAAATCGTCTATACTAACCACTGTGAATGAGGTGCGATCTAATCTTCGTTGACTGGTTACGTTTCGGAACAGCATTTCCCGTTCCATCATCAGAGGCATCTAATCACACATATACACAGCACAATACTCACAATAGCAGATGTAAGCAAATCGAACCTAAGCACGTTTGCTTCGTAGTCGAATATTCTATACAACGCGTCACTTTGACGTACACTACACAACAAGGAAGATTAAATCGCACCTCATCTCCAGTGGTTAGTATGAACGAGATTGAAGCCTTCGGAAGAAAGGGACGAATACACACCCAGCCTAATCGAAGAGAAAACAGATGCATACTTGGAAATGAGGATCAATGGGATCTTTGCGAAACTGATAGTGAAAAGCCACAAACCGCGAACGCAAATCGTGGACTTGCAACATATGAAGTTGGCACTCCGCAAAACTTCAAAGGAGATTTGTAATTATTCCTAGTTGGTATCCTTGTTCATAGGTTTTTTTTATTAAATCATAAACTCTATGGGGGATTTTATCTTTTTATTAGTGAATGTCTACGGGCCTAACTCAATTCATCTGATATTAATTTTCTGTTTATTTAAAGCTTTAACTTGCCCCTAAAATTTATCTGTAGGTTATTAGTTTATTTGATTATAAACCACGTTATCGTTAAACTGTTTATACGTTTTTGCATTGTGGTCTGACTGGTTCATTAAAATCGTCGCTACACCTTAATCAGCCTTAAAGCATATCAATGCGTTGAATAACAATTTTTTTCTTTAGACATTTAAATTTTTAATTAGGTTTCTTATTTTCATTCTCCTGAATAATGGCAAATTGTTTATGAGTTGTGCTATGCCTCTCTGTTAACTATGCGGTGTGTGTAGGTTGTAGGCATAAACGCCTTTCTAGTTGTGACGATTCGCCATTGTTAATGATAATGATACCACTGTTTTGTTACTACTGCTACTATTAATACCACAACTACAAGTGTATACCAGTGATTTTGTCTGCGTAGAGGCTTGCAATCCAGACTTTTAAGTTTGGTTGCATGGTTAATGACGGTGATCCATTAGATGGTTTGGCTTGACCGGATACAAGTTTATTACTGATGTTCTTGTTAGGTCGTTGCTAGTCGTTTACAATATCATGTAGGTAAAACTTTTGTATATACATTTTTCTTTGGTTTTTGTTTGGTTTAAAAGAATTCATATATTTAAAATAGATTGTACGACCTTGTTTATGCAGCACTAAGAAATTTTTAAAATGGCTTTGTGCCCATTTCAAGTCATGCTCCGAAATTGTTCAAGTTTCAAGCTCCTTCATATATATATAGAATAGAATAGAATATCTTTATTTGGATTCAAACCACACATATTCCATCAAATAATAAAATTGAAAAATGTACAATATATATTTTTTTAAATTATCACATCACATATAATTGTGCAATTAGTCATATATAGATAAGTATATCTCACTAGTTGTACTATAAAACAAAACAATAACAGAAAGAACGGTTGTAGAGAATTATAGATACATTATCAAAATAGGAACAATTAAGGTATAATTCGAGTGAAACATTATCCAAAAATTTGAGAACCATGACTAGCAATTGGTGTATGTATTGTTGACTAACATGATGATATAATGCACAGCATTTCAAATATGATAAAACAAAACTTGGAAATGAAAATCTCAAGAAAATCTGTATCCGATAACAATTATGCTTGTCTTTTATTCAACCATGAGAAAGTATTATCGTATATATATATATATATATATATATATATATATATATATATATATATATATATATATATATATAAAAACAACGTACTCCATGGAATAACATTTATTAATAAATCTTATTTCTACCAGTATCTACAGCCATTGTTCTGGATTCGTTAGTATATTCGTTCATCCAATCCCACTGTACATGTGTTGTAACCAATCTCCTCTTCGTTATACTAGCCTTTGCTTTGCGCAATTTAGACCACTGCTATTGCGCAATTTAGACCACTCCTTTTGCGTAACTTCATTTGGTGTGTCATCGCTTTCATTGTAATTGCGTCCGTAATTGATGTATGTGTCGTATTTTGCGAAGCGTTGGCTATTTTTAAAGGCATGTCAGTTATGTATTTGTTACAGTCCAATTTAATTTCTTTTTGAATTATTTTCTGCACGTTTAAGCAGGGCTTCTGCTTATTAATTGCAATAGCTTCAAAAGCCAGAAGCATTTTCTCTGTTTTTGCCTTGTAGAGAACTGAAATATTGTTACTACTAACAGCATGACCTGTGAGTAGTACATGTTCGCAAATTGCTGATTTTTGTGCAGGAGCTGCACCCCTCTTTAATAGTTTTTGAGGGAGATGCTGATTTATTCTAGTTTCGAGCCTCTTTTTTGATCTGCCGATGTACTGAGCGTTGCAGGTACATTGAAATTTGTATACAGACAAAGGTATTGCCGTCACAGAGAGGCTATCTTTTTCATTCGTGCGCATCAGTTTTGTTGTATTGAACACTACTCTCACCTGTATTGATGGAAACTGGAAAACTATTAAAGAGGGGTGCAGCTCCTGCACAAAAATCAGCAATTTGTGAACATGTACTACTCACAGGTCATGCTGTTAGTAGTAACAATTTTTCAGTTCTCTACAAGGCAAAAACAGAGAAAATGCTTCTGGCTTTTGAAGCTATTGCAATTAATAAGCTGAAGCCCTGCTTAAACGTGCAGAAAATAATTCAAAAAGAAATTAAATTGGACTGGAACAAAGACATAACCGACATGCCTTTAAAAATAGCCAACGCTTCGCAAAATACGACACATACATCAATTACGGACGCAATTACAATGAAAGCGATGACACACCAAATGACGTTACGCAAAAGGAGTGGTCTAAATTGCGCAAAAGCAGTGGTCTAAATTGCGCAAAGCAAAGGCTAGCATAACGAAGAGGAGATTGGTTACAACACATGTACAGTGGGATTGGATGAACGAATATACTAACGAATCCAGAACAATGGCTGTAGATACTGGTAGAAATAAGATTTATTAATAAATGTTATTCCATGGAGTACGTTGTTTTGTTCTTACATTTAAAAAAATGGTGAAATTAGAAACTATCAATATATATATATATATATATATATATATATATATATATATATATATATGTTTAGACAGAGAGAAAGAGAATAATTTTGTGTATATATTATATCATAGCAAGCGAAAATGAAAAAGTGTAAATTTGTTTTAAGGAAGCTTTTAAAAAATTGTCTTCTGTTTGATGGCCATTAAAATACTCGCTTATCTATTACTTTTGCTGTCTTAAAAATAACCACGATATCATTTTTGACCACTTGCACAGCAAAGCATCTCTGCAATGTTTTATGTACTGACCGGTTTTGTGTTGTAGATGGTAACCTTCGTAGCACGACGGCAAATTGACTAACGAGGATGAGCTAGACACACCTGTCATAAATAAAACTAGGTTGAATTTATCGCTTTTTAAAGCAGAGTTACGTATGGTAAGCATGGCGGCCGTAATTAATTTTTTCTGACTTATTTCTGACTAGCAATACGTTTGCAATGACGTGCGACTCTTAGAGTATAGATTGGAATTTATTCCAAGTCCACAAACCTGATCTAGACACATGAATGAATATTGATGGTCTATTTGTCAAATATGTCTTTCTCTTGCTATTATTAAAAAAATTTGACAGGCTGAATTCGACAGTGATAATTTAAGGCCTCCGAATCCGCTGATCAAAAGACTAATTTCATCAAACGAGGCGTTGTGTAATTCAGGCAAGAAAACGGAGTTATCTTCTTCAATTTCACACTTAGACAGTGCAAGCACCGGTGTTAAACTGAGTAGCGAGAATATCCCTCGTCGTATTAAACACCGAGATAAAAATTCGTCGGGTGCAGCTGTTGCCTCATCAGAATTGAATGTTAACCCGCTTCGCCAGCGTAGCTCTGCTCCGCCGTTTGGGGCACGCGAGACACTGCGAACCACCTCAACGCGGTTTGTTGGCGGCAAACGAGTGACCACTAGGCGAACGATTCAGAACGGCGTAGAAACAATCACAATCGAGGAGAACGGGATACTTACTTCAAAGCAGATCAATGGTCGCCCAATCACTTTGACTAAAGCGTAATTTGAACTCTTCATTTTTTGAAGCTTTTTACAGGGTCTTCTGCTAGTCTGTTTGGTTTAACTATCTATTTGTACCTTTTGGAGGATATATTTCCATATTTATTACACACACACAAACGTCAATTTATATATATATATATATATATATATATATATATATATATATATATATATATGTGCATATATATTTAGATTTTGATGAATGCATTCACTGCTTTTTATGGTATGCATTGACAGATTTATATTTTTCTCCATTTATGTATGTAGTAGTTTATTAAGGAAATTTTTAAAAAAAGATCAAATCTGTTTACTGGCAGAAAACACTAAGTGCAATCGTTTCTCGCAGAACACTACAGCAGAGTACAAGAACTCGACTGTGGTTGTACACGTACTGACGCTTATCGAAAATCTTGGGAATTTGTCAGAACACAACGGAAGACTGACTAAAGTGAATAAAATTGCTAGGCATATAGAATCTTTCGATAATTTGATATCATAAGCTATGACTCACCATTGGATTATCGTGCTTGACTGCAGTTTCTGGTGCACGAGCATAATGTGTTTGTGGCTTTCGCCGCGTTCAGTGAATCAATTTCTCGAATCAGCGTTCTGCTGCACGGAAAAATGGGAATATACGTTGAATCATGTTTGCAGATTTGAAATGCTCACGTAGCCGTTATTTTATTTTTTCAGCCTTACCATAGGTCAATTTTTCATTACAGGTGTTTCCTTTGCTTCTATTCAGATTTATGTTTTGGTATGTACAATAAGTTTTAGTTTGTATACCAATTTTTATTAATGCGTATCTCATTTGGTCTTGTTTGTTCATTTCACCGCATTTATTGAAAAAGGTTTTTGGAAAAAAAACATTTCGTTGACGGTGTTGGAATGTAAAGAAATGGTCTTATTTTTCTTAGAAATTACATTATATTTTAAGATGTTTGGTAGTGATAATTCGCGGACATATTCGAAGAATCCGACGCTCGCGGATCACTAACTTGTCTATTATAATTATAATTTCAGTGGCTATTTAAGCAGCAAAACGGATAATCTTCAATAAGTGAAACGCGGGACACATTGCTCGGTACGGACTTTTATAAATATGTTTACAATACTGAAATTGTAATCGACCGTGTCCAATATAAATGTAATGTGAATTTTCTCAACATTTTTTCGATACATATTTGTTGTTTGCTTTTCAGTTTTTGGATTCTTCAGTTCGAAATGAAGTTTTTAAAATATGTTTTTGACAGGCACTAAATGAGTTGTACCGCATCTGTTTACGAAATCGTCTTCCTTTTTATGACTTTTAATTTCTCAACTAGTATCGTGGAATCATTGCAGCCATACCGTATTTTTAAACTTTTAAAGTTTTGTATTTCGTCTTTTTTGTGAAGTACCCAAAATAACATTCGCAAAAATTAAACGTTAAATTTAAGAAATGTTTAAAGTTTGCCCATGCTGCATTCATTGTTTTGATAATATGTGATATTTTTAAACATTTCGGCATAATCTAGTCAAATAAACCGAAAATAGAGGATTTAATGTGTTAAATAGCATACTTCAATGCTTTTTTGAAGAAAAAAATACCAACAAGGTCAATTGCCAATTCACTAAAACTTTTTCAGCTGTTAAGTTGGCAGACGATGAGGACAGTTCCCTCAGTAAAATGATTCTGTGTTCTTATTGTCGCTCATCATTAAGTACACAATGAATATTTTTTCTTCAGTACAAATTTTCGGCAACAAAATTTGGATCAAACTATGTAATGTGGCTTTTAAAACACGTATCACAAGGACGCGTTTACTTATACACATACAGGCATACTTATATATTCACAAACATACCCATTAATACCTACATATATTCATACAGACACGTAAATACATTCATACATACATACATACATACATACATAAAAACATACATACATACATACATACATGCATACATACATACATACATACATACATACATACATACATGCATACATACATACATACATACATACATACATGCATACATACATACATACATACATTCATACATACATACCTACATACATACATAATTACATTACATATAAACATACAACATACATACATACATACATACATACATACCATACATACATACATACATACATACATACATACATACATACATACATACATACATACATACATACATACATACATACATACATACATACATACATACATACATACATACATACATACATACATACATACATACACATACATACATACATACATACATAATTACATACACACCTGCATGCATACATACATACATACATACATACATACATACATACATACATATATAAATTACATCCGTACACTCTTGCATGCATGAATTCAAACACACGTATATATATATATATATATATATATATATATATATATATATATATATATATAGATATAGATATATATATATATATACAAATGCACATTGAAATTTGTGTTGGACCCTGCTTACTACATATTTTTTTCAGATTTCCTTAATCTCAGTGTCTTCTAGTTAGTGATTATACTTCGAAGTGTGGCAGATTGAACTCATTACCTTAACATATTTTATGAGTGGTAGACACTTTTATGTACGACAATATAGTTTTCCTCTGGTTTTCTTTCTCCGTACTAGTCCTTTTATTGTTGTAAAATTCAACAAGTAGGACATATTTATACAGTGTAAGCTAGATGCATTCTGATTGGCTGATGTTGCGCTGATTTTCTGTTAAACTGATCTGGTGCTCGTGTCATATGTGGACAAAGGTGATTATGAATTGCGTTCTGTGTAGGTAGATCTTCCTATTTAGATTTAATTCCTCTTATTTATTCAATATTTATGAGTTTGCAGTATTCATTATTAGTCGGAAGTTAGGGTAAACTTATGATTTTCATGATTTAGTTGTATACTAGAAACCTAGAACGATACAGGCACCTGCATTGCATAAAATTATAGTCTCTTTGTATCCTAAAAAATCATTACTAAATGCACCGATTGCGCTCATTTTATTTATTTTGAAGTATATTATATAAAAATAAAAATAACATGCGATTAGATTTTCATTAACGTAGGTTATATATATATATATATAATAGATAGAGTATATATATATATATATATATATATATATATATATATATATATATATATATATATATATATATGGTCCTTGTTTTGAGTTATTAAATTTTATACAAGTTAGTAATAGACATGAAATACCTGGTAAAACATTATTTCATGTAGGACCAGGAGAACATACATATAATGCATCGTTTTTTCTGGCTACTGATCATTGGAAGCCAATACTGAGCCGTTAATTCAATAGACCACTGGTAAAATAATTGTAGGAGAACCCACTTCATAAGGGTATTTTGGCCTTATATCGGTATCTTCAAATGGGTACTAACATGCAAAAGGCGTATAACTCGACAAGTTTAAAATTTTTGTTCATGTCGGTTTTGTGATTAAAAACACAGACTCCACTGAATTACTCGAGAACCAGTGACAGTATATGTATATCCGTATATGTATATCCAATTTTGGTATTAATTAATTTTTGTATTATTGGACTATCAAACAGTGTGCGGACTAAAGGGCTTCATATATTCTATCACATGGAAAATAAATTTGAAAAGTAATTTCAGTAATGCTGTCTCTACCTTAAAGCATACCTGTAATGCAGAAAGGACTCTTTCTCAAAGAGTCCTTGTAACAATCACGATGACAAGATTAATGTGTCGTGGGATGAAACAACAAATGATCATACAAAATGTTGACTAAGCGTAATAAATAATTAGAGCGGTTGTCTATCGAACCCTGATTCTTTTCATTAGGATTTCTATTAAAACGAATATCCTGCTGCGAACAAATATTCGTGTTTTGCATGCAAACGAATCTTCGTTTTTGGATGAAATTATTTGCGTCTGCTTGTATCTTAATCTCTTGGCAATACATATTTCTTTTGTTCAGGTAGACCACACATACAATATATACATATATAGCATTTGTGTTTGAGTGTGCTTGAATAGAATCACACAGGTGAGTCTAACTGTTATTAAAATTCTCTATATTCTCTCTTATTTTTAATAATGCAAATATATGTTTGAATTTTGAATCAGTAGTCTGACATCAGTAGGTTTTCTGCTTATTATATATGTTCACATTTTTATTTGTCGTTTATTTGTATTTTGTCTTTCAATTTTTTTTGCCAACGTAAGTGCATATGACATGCAAATGCGTAGTTTAACTTTATTGTTTCATTTAGGAGCATATTTGAGCTAACTGAGAAATGGTTTGACTTGGCTTTTGGTGCTTTCATTACGCCTGTTTATTCTTTTTTAATCTGTAGTTATATTTTCTGTGATTATTCTATACAATTCGTCTTGGGGCCTGAAGTCAAAATATATTGTCATTTTTCATCGTTATTAAGTCAAATACGTTTTAAAGTCAATATCGTTTTAGATATTTCATCTCACAAACGCATATCAAATCTGTTGAGAATCCGAATATCGTATATGAGTAAATTGCACTAAACCAATATCTTTACCATTATTGAAACACCTGCTATGATTATTCAAACAACAGGGAAAAATTAAAGATGTATATAATAATTCATCTAGAAACGCCAATCTTCATCCTAATATTTCCATTTCAGACATGTCATGATTAAATTTTGACTGTCAAATGATTTTATATTTGTGTATTATTCGCGTAAACCTTTGACGTGTTTTTATGATATTTTGCATTTTATCTTTAAATTATTTCTAAGCGAAGCTATTCAATTAGTGGTATTTTAAAATATGGTGTATTCGTATTTACTTACTTTCATAAAATATAGCTTTATTTTTTGTGTGCCAAACCACTAATTTTAGGATTCAAATAGTCTTTTTTCTGTCTTAAAAGACCATATAATTAACAGATGTAGAAATCACTGACAATAAACCTGCGGGACGTCACATAATTTTAATAAATACGTTTCCTAGTACACGTTATAAAGTTTAATAAATTTTTATTTGGAATTTAAATGCTTCTTACAGAATTTATTTTTAAAACTAGAAATAACCTGGTGACTTAGCCCATTTTTGTCATTTTGCAAATCCTTATTTTCCTCTTAATATATATATATATATATATATATATATATATATATATATATATATATATATATATATACATATATATATTCACAGTTCTGAACAGAAGGTAACATTTCACTTAAGCGAAACGAGATTTTCACGATTTCCTCATCTGCATTACGGGATCATTCATATTTTTAATAAAGGTTCTGATTGAATGATTTGATAAGCGTGGATGCATTAAATGTTTTAAAGTATTAAATTGGAGGCAGTATGATTCATTACTATTCTGAATTTCAAGCATTTGTATGTTTCATGAAGTGTGCATATGTGTATGTGTGCGTGTAAAAGCATAGTTTGGTGCATACATTCTTTGTTGCGGAGGCTAATATGCATGAAATTAGGTATTGCATACTTAGAAACCAGTTTGTCCAAAAAGAACCAAATGTATATGTCCCACTAATCATGTAAACATGCGTTACATGCCTACTAACGACTCATCGGTAGGAGCCGGTACTACGCTTAAATCTCATTATATATTTGTTCAAGAAATATGGGGCATTTGGAAGATGGAATCTTTATATATATACATATATATATATATATATATATATATATATATATATATATATATATATATATATGTATACTCGACCATTAATAGGGTCAGTTTCATATAAAGTCTTCGGCAATGCGACTTCAAATTCAACTCAATATATATATATATATATAATATGTAACATACTTGTAATGGGTACCGACATCATGGCTTTGGAAATAATTTTTGGCCAGTCTGACTCTGTAATTTCTTTTTATTTCACTTGATCTACTTTGTTACCTGGTATACAAGAAATAATATGGTGTATTTTCTGTGAATTGGTGTATATTATACCAGATGCAGGCACTTGCATTGGTTTGCTGACTATGCGTATTCTTTTGCTACCTTGACATGTCATATTTAGTTCAGCCCTATTATGCAGTTTTGCGCTTGTTTTTCTTCAGGCTGTCCGCTTTCCTATTGAAGTTATTCAATAAATATTTTGTATACAGCGTACGTAGACTACATTGTTTGTGGCATCTGGTAAGGTTGAGTTAATAATAATGATACTTTCTTATTGCTTGGTCTATATGTGAATGCCGATAAAGATAATGTTTCTCATGAAATTATTTGCTATTATCAAGTCAGTTTCCAATTGGTTTTAATCCTCTGACACTGTTTCATTTGCGATATGTTTGACGCGTACGGCCTGTGGCTTTTTAGCTGTGCTACTTAATGCAAATAACGTGACATCGTATATTTTCTATTCCGTAGGTGATGTTAACACTGCTGATAACGATGTCAATATATATATATATATTGATCCTGTTGTTTTTCCTGATTCGGATGAACTTTGTGATTTTTTTCGACAAAGACTGCCAAGCAGTGGTTCTTTAACCAATACTTCGGCTTTAAGTTTGGGTCGCCTTTACCGAATTTCTGTTCTTCAGAAGAATTTCCACAATTAATAAACGAAGTGAAATGTCGTTTAAACAATCAAACCATCAGTGATTAGGCGGGTGGTGATGACAATTATTTAAATCAAGTTTGCGAGCGTGAAGTAAACACCAATCATATTGTATTTAACCAGTCGTCAAACAACATTTCGAGTACGTGTGACTGAAGGTAGTTTCGCAATGTTGTTCGACGACTAGTTAAAAACAATGTGATATCGTGTAAACAGTTTCGTTTGTGCTTTTTAGTAGATCTGAAAACTATTACTGACGTCTCATCAGATAAACGTGTGTCATGTACTTATTTGTGTGCACGTCTATAACTAAAAAGCATTCGATTCAATTTAATTACATGCACGCGTATTTCAATCTAAGTGAAACTACTGTGATCTTATACAAACGACTGTCGTTGCACTAGATAAGCATTCATCACGCATATATATATATATATATAATATATATATATATATATATATATATATATATATATGCGTATGTGTGTTTGTGTGTTTATTACTGCGAAATTCTCAGAAAAGTGTAATTAAACGTAGGTACACATTCATCCAAGTGAAACCACAGTGATTAATTGTGATTTGCGCTTTACACGCGTCTGGTTAATTGTTTTATTCCCTCCAAGTGATACGCCATACTTATGTGACCTCATTTATTAGGTTGTAACATGTCACACCGATATCCTAGATGAACATTCATGCCAGGATAAATTGTCCAAAGTTAGCAATGAAAAATTTCATAAGTTAAAAAATCAGAATAATTGAAGTTCAGACAAGATATTTGGAAAGGGTTCAATAACAGATGATGGACTCTTTGAAGGATTGTGTTTAATATGCTGTATGATAACACTAGTTAAAGGATGAAATCACTGTAGTTTCACTTAAATGAGCATAATCATACATGTAGTTATATTTATCCAAATACTTCTCATTATGGACATACGCATGCACGCATACATATACACACAAGCCCATATACGTGACAAGTTTATCTAGTGAAACTTCATTAATTTCGATGAGATCGACCAAAAAGTATAAATTAGCTAGTTTAAATGAAACTGTACTTATTTTATGATTCGACCACAATTTTTGTGATGAAAGGATCTGTGATTAATGATGTCGAAACTGAAAGCAGAAGTATTGGTAACAAAAGCATTTACGGGAATACCGCAGCATTGAGGGGCAAAAGATGTTAGGTAATTGATAAATATTCTGTCGTGTATAGCGTGTCTTTTGTACGTTGAGATGATTCGTTCACTGCTGTTCTGTTTGTTGTCCGTTAATCTAAGGCCAATTAAAGTGGATATCATGTGAGTGAATATTTTGTATTCTGAATTCCGTCCCTCTCTGTTTGATAGAAAGTGCCTCATCTTTTGTCACACATTCTCTGACTTTATATAATTAAACGAACATTGGTTGCGCGGGTGGTGATAACAATTATTATAACCAAGGTTGTGGTCTTGATATAAATACCTGACCCATTAAGTACACATGTTTTTTCCAGTATAAACTAAGAATTGTATAGTGTAGAAAAGGCAATTCATCCATTAGACGGGTTTCGTCTTTATTGAGAACTGACATATGTAAGCAATTAATAGGTCTGTTGTTTATATCAAGACCGCAACCTTGATTATAATAATTCTCTGACTTTGCCTTGTTTAGTACTTAAAACCATGTTGGATCAACATGGCTTGTTCTGCTTATGTGATCTTTAATAGCCGACTTCCGAGTTGGCCTTGGACCCTGCTTGTGTAAATTTATACGTATAATCTGCTGTATTTTGTCCTGCTTAGTAGCTATTGTTTCAGCTGCATTCAGACTTGTAGGCGATGAGCGATTTGAATTACAATGGAGGCGAATATTTCGCGTCTGCTCTAATGGTTCGGTGTATTAAAGCCTTGACTTTTACTTTATGTGGGAAAAATTGGCTTCTGTTAATTTAATTTACTCCCCTTCTTTTGGTTGTTGTCGGTGGTTCTTCTCGATATGGCAAATTGTATTACACCCTTCTATTCTCATAGTTTGCTGAATGCAGCCGTCTGGGCTTCACGTTGGCGCCAATTATCCTTTCGGGGTATCTATTTTGATATATTTATCTTTTCAATTTCGATAAATCTTATTCTATTATATGTTCTAAACAGATCCTCCTTGCGTAGTTGGACAAGTTGTTCACTGTCTTGTCCTTGTATGACCTCACTACAAAACTTTAATTATTAATTAATATGTAGGCCTGCACCAGTTGATCCATTACTCAGGACTCGCGAAGTGATGCTTTCAATTTCTTGAACAAATCGTATAAAAAATCTTCCCCTATTAGGAATTTTAGCTACACACGTAATCGGATGATGAAATAGAAGTTAAATACGCTTAGCACAATCATCTTTAACAGATGCTAAGCATAATGAAGTCTTTCGTAAACGGCACACGAACTATTTGGAGAGTAATTAAAGAATCGATCAAGAGAGAAAATGTATAGGTACATGAAAAGCAAGCGCTTAATTGCGCAAGAAGGGTGAGCTAAATTAGAAGTTTCGAAGTAGCAGAAGCATGCACATAGTCAGCAAATCAATGCAGTCGACTTTACGGATGCAAGATGCACCAGGTCACAGAAAATACTTCAACATACTAATCTCAAATATGTTCTCACAGGCATACACACACTCACGCAAGAAAGATTTCCAATGAACTTGGTATAACTCAAATATATATTACTGTGTCACACTGGCTTATTTTTTATTTGAAAGATTTTGCCTCATTCAAGATTATAGAATTATTAAATAACATCACTAATAGAAAGTTATGATTGATTAAACTGTATTTATGAGAGAATCCAGAAAATTTTGTAATGCCACATAATATATCAAAAATAAAAGGATTTTCGACAAAAATAAATTTTGTTTTTGTTCCGAACTCTCTTTCTCTCTCTCTTTCTATATATATATATATATATATATATATATATATATATATATATATATATCCTAGGTTTTTATTTGATTAAGCGATATCTATATCTATGTATAACTATATTAATCATATCATTTTTTCCATTATATATATATATATATATATATATATATATATATATATATGTCCGGGGTTTTCATTTGATTAAGTGATATATATATATATATATATATATATATATATATATAATAATAATATCGATTTTGTTTTTCTATATATATATATATATATAAATGTAAATGAAGATCAAAAGGATATAAATATATTCTAAATTATATATATTGGTAAATTATCTTGAAATGTTTTTTTACTGTTTACTGCAGAAATAATTTATGCATTTGGTGCGCACATCAAAGCAA
Source organism: Eudiplozoon nipponicum (assembly GCA_029291075.1). Lineage (NCBI taxonomy): Eukaryota > Metazoa > Platyhelminthes > Monogenea > Mazocraeidea > Diplozoidae > Eudiplozoon > Eudiplozoon nipponicum. The sequence continues at coordinate 22,547 of JAQBSW010000255.1, forward strand.
CATGCCATGATTTATTTGTCTCTATCTTTCGTAATTCATAGTCTATATTTTAGGCATTTTTGACATTAGATTGGCGTACTGGTCGGAGTTAGCTCTAGGCCTCTCGGTCTTACCTATGTTCCAATAAAAATTTTGTTGCCAAGCTAAACTTGTCTTATGTCTTAACAGACTGTGGAACGTATTTTATCACCAGTATAAAGTGATAGCACAATTTGGACAGTGATTTTCCTTACAATTTGCTCTAATTATTACAAATTAGAATTGGAAACGCCTTACTACCAACTCAAGATTAAGTTTGAAGTTTCGGTATAGATTCATATATATATATATATATATATATATATATATATATATATATATATATATATATATAGTATGAATTGACTTTGCTACCTGAATCAAAGCTATTTATACTAACAAATAAATAACTAAATAAATTTATATATATAAAAATATATATAAATTAAAGCTTAATTTATTATATCTATTTTTATATCATAAATTGAGATTTGTCTTATTTACAACCTTTGATTCTGTGATACAGATGTACACTGATAAAATTTCTTTTCTGTGATTGACGGGTTGCTTTAAAGAAGTCTGTTATTGACGTGATATAAGCATGAGTTTTTTTTAAAGACTGTATTTTATTATATCTGATGTGTCAATTGCCTTATAATTATATTAGGTATTTCTCGAAAAATTTGTTATATTTCAAATTCAGATGTTAGTTTCAATTTTGAGCGCGAATAATTGCAGATGAAATAATGTGTGTTTGCTTCTTCGAAACATTTTGTATTTTTCTTTAGTGTGGAAAAATATATATTTGTCGTAGGAAGCCATTTCCCTATCAACAGAGAATTTCTGAAGAATTAATTTGCTCTGGATTATACCAAATTTCATTTAAACAGTCATCGCAGAAATTGCGGACGTCGTAATTCGGCTTGACGCTGTATTAAGTTTCTTCCATTGATGCTTTTATTGATTAAAAAAGATTTAAAAACGATGCCTTTCCGGAAAGGCCACCTGTGATTTAATTAAAATTTTGCCATTTTCAATTTAAAACATTAAATAGTAGGCAGTTTCATATGCATTTAAAAAAATAAACCATTAAATAATCTACTTTAAATATGATTTGCATTTGGCGCTTTGTTGAATTTTGGCCAGCATCATCGATTGTGTTATTTGACTAAAAATTTCCTGCTAGTTTTTGTGGATTTTCTTTTCGTTTCTTTTTTTAACAAGACAAATTTTCTCTACGAAAAATTACTTTGTTGACTGGCATTTAAAAGGCTTTAAATTGACATTATCTCATTGTTTTCTCATTGACTAACGTAAAGTAAATAATTTTTGTTCAAATCGGTTTGCGAACTGCATTCATATTTTAAAAATTCAGTGCAAAACGTTAAACGCTTCTAGATATACGTACAGAATTAATTAAATAAAATATTTATCACTTTAGCTGGCTGTTATCAATTTTATGCATTATATATATCGATTTAAGATCTACATTTATATAAGAATAATTTCTGGAACTTATTGCGTAGATGTTTTCAGTTTAAAACAAATATGACATAAGATATTAAGGGAAATTCATTAAGGATCCTGGTTTCGTCCTTTTTAGTCCACCAGATTTGCCGCGACCAGGGTTTCAACCCGGACGAATTTGCTTTGAAGTGCGCAGTGGGTGGTAGAAAAATGAATTATAGTTGAAATCTTTTGCAATTTCTGGTTCGTACTAACTATATATATATATATATATATATATATATATATATATATATATATATATATATATATATATATGTATGTATTTCATAATTTAGATTCATATTATTGTGTATTTGTCAATTAAATATAATGGAAACTTCAGGAAAGAGGCAAAATTAGATGTTTAATAGCCTAATATACGTGCATTCGGCGAAATATACACTAGAATTTTTTAAATATGGCCATTATCAATGTGTTAATTAATTTTAAGATATTTACACTGGTTTCCCATTTACGAGTGTGTTTAAAATCGACGTGTAATTTTCATAAAAGGCCATCTTGTCTTTTAGTTATAATTAGTTTTCAAAAGCATTGAATTTTCATTAGCATGTATAAATTTACACTGGTACAGAAATGCAAATAGAAGAAACATAACTGAGCTTTATTTTGCATGGGACTTGCATAACTCCGTGTTAATGTCAGTGCATGGACCATTCTTTTCTGTTTGCAATATTCTGATCTTCTATCTATAGAAATAGCTTTCTAATAGGAAAGTGTACTCGTACAACGAAGATTAATTAAAATCTAAAAGCGTTTTGTTATCGTGTTACAATCTGAACATGTAAAGATATAACCACCTAACCCCTTATGTGCACATATTTGTCAGTATAAATTATGTATTGTATAGTGCATAAAAGGCTTTCATCCAATGGAGCGCTTTCGTCATTGGGCACTCATCACGTACTGTCCAGTATTCGCCGTGGACAGAGTTTGAACCTGGGAACGTCTGCTTCGGAGTTTGGTGCTCTAACCACTGAGCTACTCTGCCCGTTTATCCAATGTTGGTTTAATTATATAAACTTACATTTCATTGCCACTGCAGCATATAATGTGGTGTCTGTTCAGTAATGGAAGATTTGGGATGGTCAGTTAAAACTTAAGGTCTAAATGGCTGCCGTATGAGCTCCACATAAAAGAAACAAAGGCTAACAGAGTTACATTAGTTAGTATATAATTGAAAATTCTGTAAAGTGTGCGGCAGTGTGGCCCAGTGGTTAGAGAACCAAATTCCAAAGCACTCGTGCCTAGGCTCGAGCCCTGACGCGGAAAATTCTGGACAGCACTTGATAAGTTTCTCGTAAGGACGAAACCGGTCTACTGGATAAATATCCTTCTCTGGACTATACAATACTTAGTTTATACTGACAAATGTTTATATAATTTATATTAATATAATTATATTTACATAAAGATCACAACAATGATAAAATTAATTGTTATCACCGCCCGCGCAACCAATGTTCATTTAATTATGTAAGGGTATGTTTATTTTTAGTTGTACGCGTGTTAACAAAGTTAATTAGTACACACAAAGTCGGTGTGCGCTCACATAAGCGCGAATTCAATTTGTTTCATCCGCCTAAATAAGCAATTTTAAGGATACGGTTCCATGTTTAGGTAACAGTAGATGTAGATTGCAGTGGAAATTTGTCTTTCATACGAGCTATAATATAGCGTGCAACAGGGTGGTTTTGGGTTTAGAGCGACAAATTCCGAAGCAGACTTGTCTAGGCTCGTACCCTTTTCGCAGAAAATTAATGACACTACATGACGAGTTTCCAATAAGGATGAAACCGATCTACTGAATGATTTGCCTATTCTAAAATGTATAGCGCTTAGTTTATATTGACAAAATTATGCATTAAATGGGACAGGTGGTACATCAAGATCGAAACTTTGACTTAAATAATTGTTATTACCGCCCGCACTATCGACGCTATGTTATTATGCTTCCCTAGTTAGAAGCTATTTCAATAAATAGACTTCGTCCAGAACTGTGCAATGAGGAACAATCGGTTTGTGCACTGGCATTTCCATTGGGCTTTCTGGACTTATATATTTCGGTGTACTATTTATGTGGACTGTTTTTCGATTTAAGATCAATTAATCCTTTTACTTTATTTCTTTATTAAATCGTTTGACAATTTGGAGCGAATGCGCCTGGAAATTTATATTTCACCTATGGGGATACTAATTATTCTACGAGAATTGTCTTTGATTTTGATAAAGTTTTAATTATAAAACGCGTAACAGTGATGGGAAGTGATGATAACGATTAAATTGTGTGTGCTAATGATGAATAAAAGCAAGATGGAGCACACAACTCGTTTGGAGATTATTGGGAGTTTCGATTGGGAGAGAAAAGAGGCTGGTTTAGGAGAAAGTAAGCGTGAATTTGTATTGATGAGTTGACCTACAGTTTGATGCTCTCAACGGCAAGAAAGCACATTCGGAAAATCAATGCCTTAGCTTTTGCTGAGTATAGATGGCACTCTGTCACAGAAAATTCTCACCAATGGTCTGCTTTACATTATGCTTTATACTTTCTCTTCTACATCCTCACGCATAATTTCTTATTAGCGTACTACCACTTATCATTAATTTCTTTATGAAGATTGAAATTTTAATCTTAAAAAAGTTTATTACTCGTAAATGTTAACAACATTTTTCAGTAAAAATTCGATGTTATAAATAATGAAATCAAAAGTCTGCACGTTTCACAGAATAAAGGGGAACAAAACTTTTCAAGAAAAACTTGTTGCCTCTTTTTGAACTTTGCATTACGCACATATAAAAATATAAAGAAATTAATAAATTAATTATATAGAAGTATATATATATATATATATATATATAGAGAGAGAGAGAGAGAGAGAGAGAATTAATGTTTAATGCCAAGATTTTTATTATATATATATATATATATATATATATATATATATATATATATATATATATATATATATATATATATATGTCAAATTAAGAAGAATAAACACATTAATAACAAAGTGGATAATGGCCATTTATTTCGTGAATACTCCACTTGTTAACAGCACAGGTGCGGATTGCAGTGTTGAATGCTTATATTGTTTCGAGATTTCTGTCTCGCACACGTAACAGCCAACAATGCGAACAGTTGGTTTACTCTTAAGCCATCAATACAAGAATGACCAGATCTCAGACATCACTTTTCAAGACATTTTTTCAATACAAAGACCTTTACAAGCAAATAGGCACACATACAGCTGCATACGCGTACACATTAAACTAATCAGCCAAAACAAGAAATAGAAGTAAAACCTAGTCAGATTTGTTGCCACCCACATAATCAAATGGAAACCCAGGATGTATATAAATGAAAGATTGTAAAGTGAAGTTTAGTATTCTCGAAATATATGGTCTAAAAGAAATTATCTAATATGCGTTTTGACTAACGCAGCTTTTATTGTTCCAATAGTTTTCTTTCTATAAATATTTCGGCTGCCAATATCCACTTTGTTAATAATTTGTTTTTTCTTTCTAATTTGAAATATACTGTGTAATATTCGTAGGCAATGGACATAATAAAGAATTTATATATATATATATATATATATATATATATATATATATAGTTTCGGTAATGGCTAAAATTGCCCATTGTAACAATGGCAATCTACGTGCAACGCTCACGGGCAATAGTGAGAATATGCCACTGGCTGAATTCCAAACTCTCAGAACTGCACAGATCATACAATTTCAAATTATGCTTGATGATTTTAATTAGATTGGCGTGCGTATATATATATATATATATATATATATATATATATATATATATATTCATACCTTAAATGTGCTTTTATTGTTGCGCGTTCACTTGCAAAAATTGATTTCGATGGCCTTCGAGAATTTGGCTTTTTAATACGGCTCGTAATAACCTGTGTTTTAGGAAGATCGATAAATCTGCCTTTATTTAAAACTCATTGTAAACGACCAGGACTATTAATGAAGCTAGCATCAGTACCACACTAGTTTGCATTCAATTTATTTTCAAATATCCCAACAAAACAATGTTGAATGATCAAAGTCAGAGTTTATGGATTTGCCGGAGTAAGAGATGTTCAGATGTAGTTGTAAATCGCAATTTTAGTGAACTTTAGCATACCTGGAATTCCATTGTGTTGGTACCATGTACCGACTCGATCAACATAGTGTTGTTACCATGTAACCTTTTGGCAACCATAGTGCTGGTATCAGGTAATGACACAACAGCCATAGTGTTGTTACCATTTACAGCCTCGGTAAATAAATAAATAAATAAATAAATAAATATATATATATATATATATATATATATATATATATAGTGAGCTGGCTTTGTGGACGCAGTCGAAGATTTATATGAAGTTGGCTACATTACTGCGGGTTTGCACTTTCGTATGGGAGATTGTACCGTCCAATTGTCTCACATTCCACATTCGAAAATATATTGGGTGCTTGGCGTAATACAGACTTCAACTGATGAGTCACCAGTATGCAACAAACGACTATGCACGTGAGATTATACTTCCCGTTCATGCTGACTTTGGTTTATCCTTCTGGTTCTATTTGAAATAATTTGTTACTAGGTGCGCAACACCTAATACATAATTACATATATATTAGATCTACGCAACAAACAGTATCTGCATGTTACATATTCAATGATGTAATTCAAAATAAGATACAAGTTCGAGCCTAAATAAGGTAGTGTCAGTTGACGCGGCATACTCGATAACATGTTTATTAGCACACAGTAATGTGCAACTTTCTTTTTTGAAGTCGTATTCTACGGGCTGTGCTAAACTTATTGATATTTATGACAACTTCGTGATGTGCACCAGGTACATGACTGATTACAACGAACCACAAATTTCGCTTTATGAGGCATGAAAGCGAAAAAATTGAAGCTACATTGGATGGTTTGATTTTAGTCTGTTAGACATTGCATAACTTGTTACAGGTTTGTTCAGATAAAGCAAATACGACATGTCAAAATCATTTTGAACAAAGTGTGTGATCTCATTTACGTATGCATTTCATGGTTTCGAGCAACCAATCAGTAGGAGCCGGCACTACGCCCCAAGCAAATGAACGGTGCAATCCCCTATACGCATTTGATTTGAAGCAAAAGTAGATTTAACCACAGGTGAAGTATTCTACGATAAATCTTCAAATCATACTCACTGAACATAATATGTACAGAGACTGTTAAGAGTACCAAGGTCATGAGTTTGGAGACTATTAATAATTCTGAATACTTCATACGCTGGAAATGTCCGGTACTTTGGTCTCCATTAACATCAGCTATGACGCTTTTAAATAACCATGAAATTATTGAATTAAATGATATTCATCTATACTTGGTTGCATGGCACTAACATATGCCTTTAAGTGTTAAGCATTGTTTTCTTTGTTGCATGTAATTTTATATGGAACCTGCCGGATATGAATGTTAGCTGATTAACTGAATACCTAAGTAGAAGAAATAGCCAGTATAAATGCTCGTCTAGTCGAGACGGTTATTGTAAATACTGAGGGAATCCACATAAATGTATAAACTTACATCGGTGAACACAATACTGATGCCGATGAAGGCCAGAGTAGGAGGTGACTAGATTGGTTGTAACTATGAGCTTACATGAAATCTACAAGGTTATGGTTTGAGTACCTTTGGCAGAGTCAGTAAATATTATATTATATGGTGTTTATGTATCTGTTTCCTGTTTGCCATTTATTGACGGATTTAATTTCTGTGCGTCATTGGAAGCATTGCTTGATTTGTAAAATATTTTGTTAAAGGTCATTTCTGCCATTTCTGTAACTAATGTAACCTAATATCATGGATGGTTTTGCAGGGCTAATTTTGATTATAGAATATGCAAATTTGGTTGCCCATATAAATGAATCGATCCCGATGGTAATGCGATCGGTAAAGCCTCTTTGTAGTTGTCGATAATGATGATCCTACAAGAAGTAGAGTCTATTAAAATCTTTCTAGTGTACATTTGAATTTTGGCTACTCGTGGCAAGTCAAATTGCTTTTCTTGTTTGTTGAGCGTTTGCATATTTTAGTCTGGTGTTTTTGCGTAAATAAGGTATAGGTGTTCAGACCTCTTTTAATGTATAACAGAATAAATGATGATGGCTTACGTATGTCTGGTTGTTATTCTGTGCTCCTGTATTGCTTACACTTCAGTGGAAGCTAAACATTTATGAAACAAATACTTTGGTACATTTTGATTTACAGTAGTATTCAGTTATTTTTTCATATGTTCTATATACTGTATAGTGCATTTCTGGATAGGTTTGATGTTGGGATAATACGTGTTTTCCTTATCAACAATCAGGTGTGTACTTTGTGTCCGACAAGGTTTAACAGTTTGTTTCAGAATTTCTGCTGGATCCACGGTTCTGATATATCTCTCATGAGTTTCAACATTTTGGTTATAGTTTTCAGCCTCGCTTGTTCGAGATGATCTATATATTATTTGGTCATGAGCAGTGAAATGCAATACCTTAATGCGGAGCTATCTGAAATATTAATCTTCAGAGTTAAATTGTATGTACTTGTACACTGATTCCAAACTCATTGAGGTAATTTGTGACTTCAAAGTTAGGTTCATGTTTCAAGGTCACCTAGGAGACAACATTCCTCATTGAAATATTATTTAATAGGGATGTGTCAGATAGCGACACAAATATGGCTTCGTAGACATTTTGCGGTCAGTCTATTTATTGACGAGAAAAAATAAAAGACGGTATGTTTTCCTTTTTTCAAAATCAAGGTTGCGATCTTTATATGAACACCAATTCCATTATATGAAAAACATTTGTAAGTATAAACTAAGTATCGTATAATTAAGAAAAGGCAATTTATTCAGTAGACCGGTTTTGTCCTAATGGGAACTCTTCAATTACGCGGACAGTACTTGAACCTGGTTTCTTTTAATTCGGAGTTTGTGACTATAACCACTGTGATATTCTGCAATGTGTATAACTACTATGAGTACAGGTGAATATCTGATTTTCTTTACCTTATATGTGAATTGTGTTGCATCAACGTTAGTCATTTTTCCATCGTGTTCTGATTATGACCAATAAAGATCGAAGCTCGTCAGTTCGTGCGACTAACAGTTGTTTGGCTATACTGTACGACTTGATAAATAAAATGATTTTCATTAATACCAAAAGCGTAAATTTGAATTACGTAATCTTAATCACAATCCGTGCAATTAAAAATTGTTTTATGATTTTTGCAATTTCTTGACGTTTCATCGTCTGTAGTAGTTTACAAATGAACTACTTTGGTCTGAATTGCCTAAGGTGTATTAACGATATACAAATGGTAAACCCTCGCAAACATTTTTTAGCAAAATTGTTGCCTGGCTATGCTATTGAAAAATCAAGTACTCACGAATTTTGGATTAAAGAATAGAAGAGCAAGTCCATAGTAATTTCTACTTGAGCGCACAGATAGAGACCAAAATTATCCAAACGTTTACTCAACTTTGCTCAAATGTGTCTTTCGAGATTAAGCATGCTTTGCTACTCAGGATACATGATTTTATTGGTAAAGGCTTGTGTTATAATTGGTGAAATACAACTATTCTGTAGATCGAATTTGCCTATTTGAGATAAAAATAAATTTTAATTTATTCATTCTACGGCCAGAACGCATGGCTGACAGTAGTTTTGCTATTGTGTGACTAGATGGGTAAAAAGTGATTGGTGTTTATCTCAAGTGAGCAAATTTGATTTAAATAATAATATGCTCTCATCATTACCATAAATTGTGATAGTAGATGTCGATCGAGACCAAAATGATTGGCTTGTTTGGAGTAGCACATTTCAGTAAGGTTTTCATTCTCAACTTCAATAAAATTTAGCCTGTATTGAAAGTCAGTGCTGGTTCGCTTCACATATTTTGTAAATATTACATTAGGTAAATTGTACTTTAAGTTCCATTGGTAAAGACTTCATATGGCATTGAATTTACTACTGCCTGAATACACGTATGTATTCGGGGTTGCACCGTCCAACTATCCTACATATCTTGAGCAAATGTAAAATGGCTATGGGGCGTTGGTGCTGGGTCCTACTGATGTGTCGCCAGTAAGACCGAAACTTATGTGTAAGTGGTATTATAATTTTTTTCATGCTGACTTTGGCAAATATTTCTGGTCCTACTTGAAATAAAGTTTCACTTCGTATGCGGTACCAAATACATACTTGCATATATATTAGCTCTCCACAACAAAGTATATATTATGATTGGGAGATAACTCACAGAGATCGGAGCGCGTTATTCCTTCTTATTGTCTACAGTTTTTACTAATTTGGTGGCGCATAATATGTTTTGTTTTTGAAGTATGTGTCTGACAGCTTGCGGTAGGAATACTTATCAAATTTCTTAAACATAGTAAGACATTAAATTACTAGTGACCTGTTTTAATAGAATACTGCCGCATCAGTTATTTTCTAATAAAATTTGAATGTTGGCTTTATAAATTGGAAATTAATCGTGATCTCGTTCTATGCCTGTATCCAGACATTTTGCTGTTACCATCCTAAATTAGCTGTTTTATAAACTAGTGGGTAATCTGCTTTAACGCAGGAAAAACAAAGCCATCAAGGTACGCCGAAAAGGACGTCACTTACGCTCGTGGTTCAATGCGAACTTGACGTCGTGTAGGACTAGGTTTATACATACAAGTTGATGCTCCTGCGCGTGTGTTCATTCACTTCTCGATAAACGTGACGTTGACTATTCTTTGTCTACTTTGCGCAAATGCCAAAATACGCCTAATTTCCCCATTCATTACTGCTTTGCCTAGTTCTGTTGTTGTTGTTGTTGTTTTTCTCTTTCTTCTTATTTTCTTGATAAATGAATTCGCTTGGTATTTATAGGCGTATGGTTCAACAATGCTTGCTTCCTCCATGGCATTTATGTAAACAAACTGTTTTATCTTTATTGTTGCATTACATTCCACGCATTTTAGCAAGTGATGGCGAATGGTTGGTTAGAAATAACTGATCCCACACTGAATCTCTAGTTTCAGATCCGCATACGCGTTTGCAATTTCGGAGACACTGCAAGCAGCATGAAACCGACTGGTCTGGAAATAAAGCCCGCCAATTCGTGATTGGCTGTTGGACTATTAGTTTGTTTTACACAAAAAATAATTATCTGTATGAAGTACAAATTGACAACATTGCTAGGGAATACATTTTACTCTATAAAGCAGGTGAATTTTAGCCTAAATTTTACCGAAGTCTCATGTAAATAACTTGCAAGTCATACAATTGTAAATTTTAATTAATCCAGCAAACATTTGACTGACAAATATTATCATGCTTAGGTATTACATTTTAGTTGAACAAGATTCTTTGTTCGTTACGAAGCTCTATAGCGGGAAGGATGTAACGTTTCAATAAATAAATCAATATCATCGAAACCTTTAAATTGTTTGCCGAAAGTTGGTAATATAGATGCAAATCTTTATCAGCTAGCAAACAAGCAATCAAACCTGATGTATTCTGTCAGTAAATACACGACATATCTCTTTAAGTGACTGTGTTTAAGCGAATATTGATTGCGCGGGCGATGATAACATTGACTTTTATCAAGGTTGCGATCTTGATAGAAACACCTGACCCATTAAGTACATCCATTTGTCAGTATAAACTAAGTATATTATATTATGGAAAAGCCAATACATCCAGTAGACTGGTTTCGTCCTTATTGGGATCTCATCACGTAACGGCCAAAATTTGCCGCAGACATGGCTCGAACCTTGGCACGTCTGCTTCGTAATCTGGTGCTCTAACCACTGAGCCACCTTGTCTTGCACTACACAAAGTTTCAGTCCGCGGTAAATTCTGGACTGTACGTAGGGAGTTCTTAATATGACGAAACCGGTCTACTGGATGAATCGCCTTTAGTTTATTTTGAAAAATATATTTACATAAAGGGACAGGTGTTTATATCAAGATCGAAAACTTGACTATAGTAATAGCCCATACATTAAATCAGATCTTCATCCATATTATGCTCGACAATAACGTCCTGTGTGTGGCCAATTTCTTAAGCACTATGTTGAAGTATCCACAGTCATTGCGATGCCCCGAGACCTTTAAAATGCACTACTCATGATCTTGACTGTGCACCATGAAGCCGCTCGACTGTTAATGCAGTTTGATTGGTGTTTTTGTTTATTTAAGCCTCAATCAACAGTTCATCAAACAAAGTTGGTCCAGTCGGGTTGTATCGGCCAGTTCTCTCATAAATATTTCAATTAATGTAAGAATTTGTGCTCATAAAACTGCTGAAATAAATTGACAATGACAATTTTTACTATAATCAAGGTTGCGAACTTGATATAAATACCTGACCCATTAAGTACTTACATTTTGTCAGTATAAACTAAGAATTGTATAGTATAGAAAAGGCAATTCATCCAGTAGACCGGTTTCATCCTTATTGGGAACTTATCACGTACTGGCCAGAAAAGGCTCGAACCTGGGCGCGTCTGCTTCGGAATAGGTTGTTCTAACCACTGAGCCACCCTGCCCCTCACTACACACAATTTTCAGTCATATACTAACTAATGTAGCGCGGTTAGTTTTCTTCTTTCTTAGGTGAAGCTTATATGGCATCCGTTCAGACTAAAAGTTCTAACTAACTATCCCTAATCTGTCATTACTGAACAGACACCACACTACATGGAGAAGTGGTGTTGAAATGTCTATTTATATAATTGAATTAATTAATGATGAGTTCTCAATAAGGACGAAACCGGTCTAATGGATGAATTGCCTTTTCTATACTATACAATTCTTAGTTTATACTGGCAAATTATATGTACTTAATGGGTCAGGTGTTTATATCAAGTTCGAAACCTTGATTATAGTAAATGTTATCGTCGCCCGTGCAACCAATGTTCGTTTAATTATATAAATGATAATTTTTGTTAAATTTAGCTTATCTATCTATCTATCTATCTAAAAAACAATGGTGGTGGTATTATCTCATGCACATTCGTTTCGTGCTTACTGGCGACTCATCAGTAGGAGCCGGTATTACGCCCTTTAACCACTATATATTTGGTAGAAGAATGTGGAATAATAGGACGGTACAATCTTCTAGACGAATGTGTAAACCTGCAATAGTGAAGCTAACATCATATAAATTCTACGACAATGCGACTTCAACGCTAACTCACACTATATAATATATATACCGAGTCTGTAAAGGATACTAACACTATGGCTATTCAGTCAGTAACCCATACTAAAATTATAGTACCGAAAATGTACATGGTACTAACATGATGGATGGTCACAAATGAACTAATTTCTTACTAGGTTCGCCACACCTAATACATACTTGCATATATATTAGTTCTCCGCAACAAACAGTATTTAAATGTTGTTGGTAAACAGTGCAGTTATGAAACATATTTTATGTCCTGAGTTGAAATTAAAATCACTTTGTCGAAGACTTAATATGACACTAACACAATTACAATATAGGAGATTCCTAGTTCGACTGCCCCCCATTTATAGACAATATATATATAGTGGGCATAAAGTGTAGTACTTGCTCCTACTGATGAGTCGCCAGTTAGTACTAAACATAAGATTATACCTTAAGTTTATTCAAATTTTTGTTTTTCCTTCTTGTCCGAATTTAACTAATTTGCTACTATTTACGCAGCACCTAATATATAATTGCATATATATTGGATCTCTAGCCTGGCTATTGTTTAGATAATACAGAAACACAATTGAATATATATTGGCTCTCCGCCACAAACATCATTTTAATGTTATATATTTTATTGATTGATGTCATGATTTACGGAAAAAGCTGTATCTGATATAGACCAAGGCCAGAGTGTATGGATTTTCTAGTGTAACAGTTGACCAGATGTAGTTTTAACTATCAGGGTTTGTGAAAATTGGCTTATCTTGAAATCTACTGTGTTGGTAACATTTACTGACTCAGCATCTGTAGTGTTGGTATCAGGTACTGTCTCAGACACCAAAGTGCTGTTACATTTTACAGGCTCGGTGTATATACTATATAGTGATTTGGCTTTGAATTCGCATTATCGAAGACTGTATATGAAGTTAACTCCACTACTGCTGATATACACATTCGTATAGGAGATTGTACCGTACGATTGTCTCACTTTACTCAACCAAATATATAGTGGGTATTGACGGGTCGCCAGTAAGCACGATACGCATATGTGCTTGATAATATACCTTTTGTTTATGCAAGATTTCGCATACTCAAATTGTTTTATTTGAACTAATTTATACTTAGTACGCAATATCTAATACGTAATAGCATATATTTTAGCTCACCGTAACAGTGATTATATAAATTTTAAAAAAATGATGTAGTTATTAGCACCTGTTTCAAAGTGTAAAGATGTCTCACTATTAAACACCATACAATCACCGATACGAAATGGTCAAGATATGCTTACGATGTATTCAACCGGAAGCGTTACCTTTAAGTAGATTTGATTCAGTGGCACAATTTGTTCCGACACACATTTAGAAAATTAATTCTATGCTGGTGTGAAGAAGTAAAATTTGCATGCCTAATCCTTCTATCACACAGTAAATTATAAGATTTCAAACTGATTTTAAAGTATTACTACTGCTGAGTTAATAACATAGAAATATAGGCAGTTAATTTTACTGATTCTGAAATAAATTTTGATAAAAGGTCCGATGCTGTTATTTGACACGAGAAAAATTTTATATCTCAACATCGGCTCAAGAATATTTCCTATATTATAATATATTTATATTAATACAATTTTGTTCAAATAATTTTCTTCTACAGTTAACAATTTTTATCGATATTTATTCATATCTCAATACAAAGCCGTAGAAATTCGTTTACTTACTAGAAAAAATACTTATTATTTAAATCTTTTTACTGGAACGGAAATAAATTTCCCTGGGATACTGTTTGTGCATTAACACTAATTAAAAAGTATATTTACGTTATGCACATATTTGTCAGTGGATTTTATTTACTTGCATATTTGCGTATGTGGGTGTGATTAAATGTTTTCAGATAAAGTGTTGTATTGGAATAAATCGCGAATTATTTTGACTTTCTGTATTGAATATGAAAAAAACAAAATGAAATAGCCTTCAAGATTATTCAGATGTGTTTTACCATATGCGCGACATTAAAAATTTTTCGTTTATATAATTAGTTGGCTTGGAGCAAATCCATTAACGTAAAAGGGTCTGAACGAACCTAACCAATGAACACATTACATGTGTGTCTCGTTTTTGTGTGTTGTGGGGGTATTTCCAGCCCTCTAGATTCGATTGACGTGTGACAGTGAAACAACCGTTTTTAAATGCTGATTATTTCCTGCACACGAAGTGGATGATGACAAAAATTATTATTAAGAAAATTTAATTATCGTAATTCTTTTCTTTATTGCATAAGCAACAATTTTAAAGCCATGCGTCTTTCTGAATCGTTTGCAAACGGCCTTGTTTATTAGATTATGCCTCTCTTTGAATGTCGTTTTCCCGATTTTAAAACAAGTTGTATTGATTCTTTTGTTTCTGTTATTATGCATCATTGTTGCTTTGTAATTTAAGGAGCTTTTGAATAAAAATCTAATTTTTAAAAGGAAAATGCAAATGTAAAAGTAAAACTAAATACTTTGAACCGGTAAAGAGACAAACTATTTAGCAGTGATTTAAAAAAATGAAATAAAATAAGCAAGCGTTCTCCTTATTAAGTGAATCTGTGCGGATAAATGATGCATACGCATTCTATTGATGTCCAAAACTATACTACTGTTAGAAAATTAAAAAAAGTGATGCTGATGTATAATTCATTTTGAAAACATATTTAACAAATGATTCCTCTATGCGTATTTTATGAATGTAGAAGGCAATATCGAATAGACACTTAACACGTTGCATTGCACTGGAAAGATATTTGAAAACTTAGCCATATGGAAAGTCTTAGTGCAATTCAGATGAAGTTAACTGAAAGCCAGATGGAAACAAAAAGTGCAAGCAAGGAAAATGAGGTCAAGTTAATAAAATGAACTATCAATGTTTGGCGGTGTAAGCCTAGAATGATATCGTTAAAACGACAATTTTGGGTCATTTTTACTGATGGAATTATCCATACGTTAATATGAGCACTAATGGGCAAATTGCTTAAATCGTCATTTGTGTGAACATTCAACATAGAAGTCCAGCACGCGGTTAAATCTTTTGCGGCCATAAAGAGTATACCTGCATCCAATCGGAAATTGGGACATGAGTTTTTATCTTCTGGTGACCTTGTTGTTGCAAATCAGACTAATAAGATCGTCAGGTTGATGCGTCCGTTCGATTCCGCCGATGACAGGCAAGGAAATGTAAATAACTCCAATTTGAATGGAGAAGACTAGCTGACTTTCAAAACGCGGTCTATTTTTTATGAGTGGGTGAGAATACCGTGCAATTAATTTCAAAATTTTAATTCGAATTATGAAAATGCGTATGCTTTATTAATCTACTATTTTTAAGTTGGTTTAATAAACATCCAAAGTAAGGCCAATGTTTTATTAAATCTCATCTTCGCTAATGCTACCGTGGTATATTATATCTAATTAAGATAAGAAGCAACAACTACAATACGGAAAACTTTAAAATATATGCTCAATCGATTTCACCATAAACGGAAACAAAACTCCAGGCTCAAATACTTCCCCAAAAACTCGTATTACTTAACAATAAACGTAAATTTTATGGGCGATTTTACTTTGACTATTTAGTTGAAAAAAGCGACGGTAAGTTTGCTGTTGTTCGGAAACTGGTTAAATAAAATAGGATTGGTGTTTAATTCAAGCTCGCAAACTTGATTCAAAGAATTGTTACCACCACCCGCGCGAACATTGTATGTTTAGTTTTATTACCCACCTAAATGTGGCGAAAGCTACAATAATTTAATGTTCGTGAATGCGTAGAAAAATTACAGTCAACATTTCCAGTCAAGTAAAAAATTATGCTGTACTTCTATAGATGAGAGTCACATATCTAATTTTGCATTGTATGCATTGCAGCTTGATCCTCGCCAGTCAGTTTGCCGTCGTACTCTGATGATAATCTTGGAAGGTCGGAACACGTCAGTAAAAGAAAGTAGTCGAATATATTAACTAATTAGACAGAATATTGTGTTTTCAGCATTTAGCGATTAAGGCAACCAATGGTTGCGCGAGTAGTGATAACCATTATTTAATAAATAAAATTTTCGGACATGAGATAAACAGCAATCACATTTATTTGCCAGTGGCACAACGCCGTTTATGAGACTGACGGCAGTTTCACTATAGTGTGCGTGTTGCAACAAAAATGCCTTTTATGAAACTATCATTTGGAGAAAGGCTATCTTATGAATAATTTTCTTGAACGTCGTACTGAATTGCGCAGTGCGATCATCCCGTATCGAGCATCCACAGTTTCCATTCGTGGGTAGAATTTCATTATCAGTTTTGCAAAGATCCGATTGATCCGAATTTCCAAGTACGCATCAAGTTCGTCTTCGTAGTGGCTGGGTGCTGATTCGTCTCCTCACTACGAAGGCTTCGACGTCATTCGTACTAACCACTGGAAATCACGTATGATCTAAGCTCATAAACACAGAATTGTTGATTGTGCGGAAGGTGATAATAATCCATTTAATCAAGTTTGCGAGTTTGATACAAATACCAATACTTTACTTTACTTTACTGCGGCTGACTCCTTTTAGAGGATAAGCCGGCTCCATTGATATCCCGAATTAAGCCTCTCCATGCCGGGCGGTTGGCAGCCATTTCGGCACATAAAGAGGGCCAATGACGCTCCCAGTGACGCGGACCATAAACATTGCGTAAACCTAGGAGTTCCATGTCCGATTTGATTGTTGCAAGCCATGTCTTCAGTTGCCCACCTCGGCGGCGGCGCCAGTTTGCACATTGACCTGGGTTCATCACCTGCCGTACCAGTTCGTCTTCGGGTTTGCGTAGTACGTGCCCGAACCATTGAAGTCGACGATGTTGGATCCAGACGGATAGTTGCATGATGTCCCCACATTGGTGACGAACAGATGCGTTCGACACCCGGTCCATCCATTTTGTCTTTGTGATGTACCTAAGGCACCAATGGTCGAATACTTCAAGCTTTTTGGAGTCCTCAGAACGTAATGGCCAAGTCTCACAGCCATACAGTAGCACAGGGCGAACAGTAACCTGGTAGACTCGGATTTTCGTTTTGAGGCTGATTTCACTTCTTCTCCAAAGTGAGTTCTTCAATTGTAAGAAAGCAAGTCTGGCACGGTCGATGCGTGTTCGGACTTCATTCTTTGCTTGACCAGTTGGAAGTATTTTTGAGCCAAGGTACGTAAAATCGTCGACTGTTTCGATTGGGCTGTCGTACACCGTGAGCTGCTCATCAGATGAAGATACACCGATGGCGAAGGCTTTCGTTTTGTCGGCATTGATTTCCAGACCAACGGCTGATGAAAACTGGGCCACTTGATCCAAAACGGTTTGCATGCTCCCAAAGCTGTCAGCAAGGAGAACAACATCGTCTGCGTAATCAACATCCGTTAGCCATAGGTTATTTGATACTTGAACGCCTCGGAACCCAGTTAGCGCGTTGCTCAGAATCCAGTCAACCGCATAATTGAACAATATGGGTGACAAGGGACATCCTTGTCGAACCCCAGTGCGCAGACTGAATTCATCCGATTCTTCTCCGTAAACACGTACTCTGGCTTTGGTGGCTGCATAGTAGGCCTTGATCAGATTGACGAGTTTTATGGGCATTCCGTCGAGCAGCATGATGTTCCATAGGGAGTCGCGATCAACAGAGTCAAAAGCAGCTCGGAAATCAATAAAACAAGCGACGGTTGGTTGTTGAAATTCGTTGCGATGTTCCAAAACTCGCCGTAATGTAAAGATCTGATCAACACAGCCTTTGCCTGGGCGGAACCCACCCTGATTGGGACGGGTACGGGCATGCCGCTCATTACAGAAGCGGTTCAATAGAATCGACGCCAACAGCTTGGATGCGGTGTTGAGAAGACTGATACCACGGTAGTTTTCGCACCTTGATCTATCACCCTTTTTGGGAAACGGTAGCAGGATTGACATTCCGAAGTCTGACGGGCATGCTTCCTGTTCCCAGATAGAAGAGAACAGTCGATGGATTGATGGCAGTAGTGTGCCTATACAGGCCTTGTAGATCTCCGCAGGTATTCCATCTTCACCGGGGGATTTCTTGTTCTTCATGCGCTGGATGGTCGTAGCGATCTCAGCCTCAGTTGGGGAAGAGCAGTCCACGTCGTAGCTGGGTGTAGATGTTGTAGGTGGTTGCGGTGGGGAGCGGCCACTGTATGGTCGGTTCAATAACTGCGAAAAATGTTCAACCCATCTTGCGATTTTGCCATTGACATCAGAAATCAAGTCTCCTGTTGCGCTGCGTAGAATTGTCTCTGCATTGCGCTTACCGGATGCTTTACGTATAAGACGGAAGAGACCCCCGAAATCACCGACGTTTGCAGCCGATTCCATGGCGGAAGCCATTTCATCCCAGTACTGCTTACGGTCAGCCCGAGCAGACCTCGTGGTTTCACGTCTCAGGTGGCGATAATTAGGCGCGTTATTCATCCGGGCATCTCTTGCTTTTTGTGACGCCCGTATCGTGCGTTCAGAGATCCAGTCTTTATGGTGACTTTTGATGGTTCCGAGCGTTTCAAGCGCAGCTTGCTGAGTAGAGAATTTCAAGTTATTCCATTGATGCTCCACATTGGTTTTATCTACGGCATGAGTTCCACCGTCAGCGGAAGTCAACTTTGCAGTGATTGAGGCAGATAGTGCTCTACAACGGGATGGGTCCGTTAGGGTTGCAACATTCAAGCGTCTCGTAGGTTGACGGCGCCGTCGGGACTTGAGATGAAGCCTCAATTTGGCACGTACTAGAGTGTAGTCGGACCCTCCTCGGTTGCCAATCCCATCGTATTTAAGCAGTCGAGCAACATAGCAAAACTACCGTCAGTCACACGTACTGACGCGTTTCGACTTTCTACTATCATCATCATCAGAGTACGAGAGCAAACAGACTAGCGAGGATAAAACTGCTATTCATATAAATGGAAAGCAAAATTAAACATACCGCTCCCACCCATTGTAATTTGCGTTACTTGTGTAAAAGAGGAAGAACTGATGATTGAACGTATAAACTCGGATGAAAAAATTTAGGAGATTTCAAAGCAATCATGTTCTACAGTAATTAAGTTCAATAAATTTGCCAATTCGCACGTATTCATTTGGTATTAAAAGATTTAATTTGAGCTAAACATGTATGGCTAGTTTTGCGCTACCAGGAGCCAAACTAGGAAATATTCGGTTTTATCCAACCATTCACACAAAAACAGACCTTTTTACCTGTTGGGGTAGATTTTTAAATATAAACAGCCTATTTACTTCAGAAGGGGTAGTTAGTGATTTTCACTTTTAACTAAGTCACGTAAACTAAGTGTGAATATTTATACAGACAAAAAGCACAAAGAATTGCGGAGAATTAAGGAATGTGTTTTTTCCTCTGCAATTTGCTATATATATACTTATATATAGATATATAATGAATATATATATATATATAGTATATATATATATATATATATATATATATATATATATACAGTATGATACCTTTTACTTTTTACTATAAATCTCTCTCTTTCTTTATACATATACATATATATATATATATATAAATATAAACATATTTCTATCTTGTTTTTGCCTTCCAATTTATATATATAAAGATACGTTCATTATTCTATATATATATATATATATATATATATATATATATATATATATATATATATAAATTAAATCATACAAAATAATCACGTGTATATAGGTAATACGATTAAATGATCATTGATTGCGCGGGTTGTGTTTACAATTGGTTAAATCAAGTTTGTAAGCTTGAACTAAAAGCCAATCCCATTGTATTTAACCAGTCGTCAAACGAAAGCAAAAATAACGTCTGTCACATGTACTGATGCGTTTATACCTCCCATGATCATCAATAGAGTACGATGAAGAACTGTATAGCGAGGATCAACTCTCAATATCTGTGTATGAAAAGCAAAATTAGAGTTGTGATCACATTTTCCTTAATATATATATATATATATATATATATATATATATATATATATATATATATATATATATGCTATATATATATATATATGCATTCAGTTTGAACAACTAATCAGTTTGCCGTTGTATTCTGATAAACGCATCCGAAATAGACGGACATTAGTTTTGCTATGTTGTTCGACGAGTGGTTCATCAGAACAGATTGTTGTTTAATTTAAGCACGCAAACTTGATATAAAGAATAATCACTTGTATGATTTTTGTGGTTAATGACAGGTTTAGTTCGCGAGTACTTATTAATAATGCACAATTATTCAGTTGGACTCATTATGGGGTTTCATTTTGTTAAGTGAATGGGAGTAAGTGTGATTGTCAACATTACGTATTTTTCTTTCCAGCAGTCATACTTTTGTTTGTGTATAATTGCCTAGTTGTGCATTAAGCAAATTTTGAAAAATTATTATAATTATACGAAGATCCTTACTTAAACTAACAGGCACTGGGCCTCAGTGCTGAAAAGCTTCACGTACGTGATATTTCTCTCGATTAGCCTCGAATCATAAACAGCAATGGTAATATTCTTGTGTCCAGGCGTACCTAGCCACTCGTTGGATCACCATCAACAAACATTCGATCGGATTGTCAGCAAACGGAAATGCGGCAGCAAAAACTGCGTCAGTATCAGTATTAGCAGTGAAAGTTGTTGCACATTTGCATGAGTAATGGGCACCGCAAACTGCACATTGTGCGCTGTTACCAGGGCGACAAAATAAATATTATGAGCAACGCCCACATGCAAGACAGCATACAGGGAAAATAAATTCGTGCAGACAATGACCAACAGAGCTAAAGTAAAATCAAAACTCGACTGTACCATAAAATAAAAACCATATATCCAACGTCACTTTGTAATACATTTGGAATGATTCTAACACACACTCTGATACGCACACGGGTGCAAACACATGTGCATTACCTAATCAACACGCAATTAATTACAAACAATTGTATACTTACCGCAATAAAATACAGATAAAATTTAAATTCAAACTCATTCTCATTGACTTAATCAAATGAGAACCCAGAAAATATTTTAAAAAATTCGTAGCGTTGACAAGTATTATTGATTAACATCTTTCACTATCCTCAATAAAGATACTCATGATTATTCAGTGGGTTTTATTTTTGTAGAAAAGCATATAGAAAAAAACGTACATAATTGTATATATACGTTTTCAGTTTGCCGGTTTTCATTTTTCATTACGATTTTGTATAACTCTTTTCAAACGGTTAGAATAAAAAGAATGAATTTCATTTACGTTTAACGGTGGCACCAAACGGTTGTCTAATTTGATATAATTTTCAAAATTAAACCAGTAGTCGAAAAATGTATTAAGCGAATTTTTAATTTTCTAATAAATTTATAGATAACTTCTATTTAATCTGACAGGAATTAGAAAAACAAAATTTGCGATTTGTGAACAATGCGCATAAAAATACAGTTAGCTTGAACAGAAAGAAGATAATATAGAATAACAGCAGAACGCATGTTTACTCATGATGACGTATGTATTCGCTGTAAACTAGTATCGGAAAAATTAATACCAGGCCTGTGTGCCAAATAATCTGCATCTTTCGTCAATTGTGTTGGGAAACTTTATATATAAAAAAATAAATATATTCTTTGAAAATATGAGCCTAAATAAAATTCATAGAACACATAAAATTTGAAACGAGATAAAGAAAATTTTATTGGACAAAGTACAATTTCTTTCTCATTTTCTCCTCAGATATCTAAATATGAATATATATATATATATATATATATATATATATAAATTCACGCAAAACAAAAAGCAAATGTAAACTGGGATAGAGTGTGAAATATGGAAACGACCAACAAATTGCATGCATCAAATACAGTTAAGGCTCAATGCCAGACCATGCTTTTTTACTAGCACAAATCAGGCTGCATTATGTTAATCAAAGAGCTTCATATGTTGCTAAAACATTTCTGTCATTTGAATTTAGTAATTATATTAAATGCCACGTTTGGAGATCGTTCATGCGTGGTTTGAAAAAATGTGTTGCTTAATTGCTAGCTGTATTCACCAATCGATTTGAAACTGACGTTTAGGTTTTAATGTTCTTTCATTCGAGTAATTAACCGTCTGGTCGATCGGTTACTTGCGCATGTATTTTGCTAAATAATATTTTGGGTCGACATTAACGGCCGTTTATTTTTGATTGCTTGTAGAGGCAAATGCGTTAAATTAATTACCATTCACAGTTTAGTTGGGTTAAATATGCGTGTTAATTCTGCTTCAACTTTCTCATATGTTGTTCGGAAACAACTTCTCCGTTTACACAAATGTTTAAGTAAATTGCATTCTTTTCTGGTTCTAGACACGACTGTTTCGTTTTATTTCTTCTTTCAACATTTGACTGAATCACTTAACTGGGATAGCCGTGAGCTATTGGGTCGGTTGTTGAATTAAAATATTCGTCGTCTCTTGAATTTGGACAAACCAATCTGTTAAGTCTTAAAATACAGCTGCGAACTGACGAAATATCACGAAACTGCTATAATGCAAATGCTGTGCAGATCCAGATGGTTTATGGTAAATTATTTTATTCAAATTGCCATTAACCACATTATTTAATAATTCATTCAATAACGTTAGGCGATGTTCTTTTTCGTGCTCTGACATTAATCTTATATTGTTGCGCATTTTGTTAAAATCTTTGAAGCAGTATTTCTAAATGCGACCTGACTTTAGGAATGGGAAAAATTTCATCAACACAACATTATAAATGTAGCAATTTACTTATATTTCTCTTTAATGAGTTGCTCACAACATGACCTGGATAAATCTCCGCAAACACTGAAGGCAGGGGTCTTCCGATTGCCCTACCATCAACTCGTTTATGGATGCTTGAATTTAAATGAAACTGTACATTTTCCGTGCATAGCAAAATCAGTTTGCGTAGAGTACGAATTCGGATTGGAGATGGCAGTATTTCTTGATCTACTGCTTGAACCATAAAACTAATAGTTTTTTCTCAATTGAAACATTTGTAAAAAAGACGTCACATCAAAAGACCTCAAAATCTCACTTTGAAATTCAATATTTTGTACTGTGTTAACAATATCAAGTGAATGAGCAACCGAGTAATGGCTTTATAAACTAACTTTGATTACGCGGGAGGTGGTGACAATTATTTAAATGAAGTTTGTGTATTGATTAATACGCCAATCTCATTATATATACATTTATCATTATAAATGAAGCATTGTATAATGTAGGAAAGGCAATTCATCCAGTCGACTGGTTTTGTCATTTTTGGGATTTCATCATGTACTGTCCTGAATTTTCCGCAGACATGGCTCATTATATGAGCACGTTTCATTCGGAGTCTCTAACTCTAACCAATGAGCCGCCCTGTAGCAATTATAATAAATGTTGTCAGCAAATTCAAAACACTGCATAGGGTCAATATATTTATATATTCCCTTGTAAGATATTACTCTCTGCTATTATATAACTAATGACCAGTCCTCATTTAGCATAAAGATCACTAATATTATTTTGCACTTGCTTTGCACGTTTTAAGAAATTCGTGTTTTTGGGAACTATTTTTATCGAAGTGTATTTGAGAAAACGTATTTTTTGAAAATGCCACGAGTAAACTCTAATTAAGGTTTCGAATCGCATTTTCTGGGCAAACTTCAGCCCACTTAAAAAACGGCTTTTATGTACGAAGATTAAAAGAAAGAAATTTGATGGCGTTTTGAAATCATTTTTAAAATAATGGAACTAAATTATCACTGACTCTTGCGTTTTAGATGACTATTACATGCGTCCTCTACAGGATATGTTGGCTCGAATTTTAAACACATAAATCGAGGATATTTACCTTTACCTTTTGATTCTTTTCAAAACCATTGATTCCCAATCAATAGGATTAAAACGCAAACTTTAGCAGAAAAAACTTCTATTCCTGCTAAATCTATTTATAGCACTGATCATAAATAAAATAACTTGCATACAGACACTGCATGAAATAGATTTAAAAAATCTAAGTTTCCACATTGGTATTGATTCTGTATTTATTCGAATAGTCGTACTTTGTTTGCATTGAAAATATCACATACAAAAAGTTAATTTACCAAAAATAAAATCTACCGTATGTTTTGAGCCCCAATTCTCTGGAGAATTTAGTGTTATGCAATAAAATGTTTACCAGAGGATATAAATTTTAATATAAAAAAGATTTACGCTGTTTTCTGGATTTCCCATTAAGTGGGAAATTTGTATGGTTTCATAACTGAATTTTGAACCACAGGAAAATATTTCTTTTTAGAGTGTTGTAGTTGAAAGCTGTAAAACACACACGAATTTGGGCTACTTCATCCAAATATTAAACACTGCAAGTAAGTAAAAGGATTCTACTTGTTTTTGTAAATACAACTTAATGCCATTTTCCTAACTAATAGGAAGGCAGTTATATTTTGACTTCTTCTGTTCATGCATCCACGAGTGGCAGTCACAACCAAAATATCGATTTTATTGGAATTTGTTCGATTAGCTGCTATATAAAATACATTTTACTGAAAAGTGTAACTCACTAATTTGGTTGAAAATCAACAGTGTGCCTCACGTTTTATGCTGCTTCGTTTGATTAAATTAAATCAAACAGGTTTAAAATCCGTTTAATAAAATTTTTGATCAATGAATTTATCAATTAACTATTTTTTTGACAATGAAACAATGAATACATAATTCTATCACTACGCGAGGTGATTAATTTGGAATATACATTCAAATTAG
Organism: Eudiplozoon nipponicum; assembly: GCA_029291075.1. Lineage (NCBI taxonomy): Eukaryota > Metazoa > Platyhelminthes > Monogenea > Mazocraeidea > Diplozoidae > Eudiplozoon > Eudiplozoon nipponicum. The sequence continues at coordinate 48,155 of JAQBSW010000255.1, forward strand.
TTAATTAACATGTGTATCAGCATTGAAAGCAGTAAATTTATCCACGTAATGTCATAATCATTATTCAGAACAATGAACGTTTGCGTATAACTCATATTACCGCACGTCAATGTCAAAAAATGAAATATTCATGTTTCGTTCTTCATTACAAATCCATGCTTAATTAATTCAATAATAACAGAATTATTATATCTTTTTCCAATTTGTTCAAATTTCTTGAAGAAAGATAAAGCAAGAATTATTATAAGTAAGTTTATTATCAATAAATATAAAAATTGTTTCACTAAGAGTAAGATTAAATACATAATATTTAAAAAAAATATAGTCTAGAGAAGTGTTATAAAATATTATTTTGAATTTTGATAATATTTTAATATAATTTATCACTGGAAATATTTTCATATATTGACGAAGTATCAAAAATTAATATTTTTGATAGGTTTTGATATTGCACAGTTGTATTTGTTTAAATATATTTGTTGAAATTACCGCGCATAAACTCTGAATAGGTGTTGGAATCGCATTTATGTGCAGACTACAATTCAAATAAGATAACATATTTGTATGTATGACGGATATACCAAAGTCAGCATGAATGAAATTTAAAATCTTATATATATATATATATATATATTCATTTTATGCTTTCAACTAGTGAAGAAATTTCCAAATGTATTATATCTTATTTTTTGTGAATTGAACGCGTCGCAGATACTAGTTTGTTACAAGTTAATTTTGATAAACGATTAAATTGCTAAATTATTCTTACAATCGTGTGCTGGTTTTAACTATATTTAATTATTTTATTATTATTATTATTATTATTATTATTATTATTATTAACAATAAAAATAAAATTTATGATATCAATTACATGTATTAAAATTTCGGATTATACTAAAATGATGAGCTAGTAGATAGTTTAAATAGTTTGTTTACCATTTCTTCAGGTGTATCCGGCAAGAAGACAGTTCGCCGCAACCCCTTCGTTTCACGGTGGCTATTATAAAACCCCGACCATACTGAAACCACACACTCTCGGAAAAGTGTTGACATAATAGATTCTGCTTTGACAAGCACTAGGCGAAGTTTGGCGACCTTACTTTTGCAGTTACTTCACATTAAACAGGTACACTCAGCATGGCCTCTTTGTCAAACAAGGTAAATATTGATAATACACCCAGAAACTAATTTAAATGGATGCTACAGATGTCCTAAAAAACTGTATACGATGCGAACAAGCTCTTCCGAACGTTTATATTTTAATTTTACCTTTTTATAGTCCATTCTACAAATTAATTCGACATTGTACGCGCAATTAACTCATCACGCTTTTCATTTATATAATTGAAACAGGTTTCGGACTTTCTAGCGCTAAAGTCGTGACGATCGGGTAAGGCTTTTTCATGTAAATTCAAATATGAATCGCAAGAACCATGCTATTATCTTGCATGTTGCTCTCGTCCACCGTGGTGACCCCACACAATTCAACTAAAAAATCAGGACGCAGCTTACATATTCTCAGTGAAAAACTATTTTCATAATATCTAGTCTAGACACTTCTTCTTTGCTAGTCCTTTTGAGGTCAAACTAAGAAACGAATTAAGTGTATTATAATGTGGGCGTGCAGCAAAGTAAACGCGAACTACGGTAATAATGGGCAACTTCACGAGAATATCAAGCAACTTTTATATAAAGTATCAACTTTCCTCACATCATTACTATTTTCAATGTGATTTTTTAAAACTTATTTTAACTTCCTTTTATAATTAAGTTTATTCGTTGCAAACGCACATTTAGATACCACTCCCTTTGTATAAATATAATTGTCAGTATAATCTAAAAAATTCGTAATGTAGATCGGTTTCGTCCCTATTGAGAAATCTTTACATACTGTCCGTGGCAAATTGTGGACATTACGTGAAGAGTTCCAATAAAGACGAAATCGGTCTACGAGACGAATGGCATTTTCTATATTATATGATGTTTAGATTATACTGACAATTATATTTATATCATGGGACTGGTATTTTAATGTGCGTTTGCAAATAATAAAATTAATTATAATATAAAGTTAAAATAAGTCAGAGAAATACCTTTTCTACATTATACAATCTTTAGATTTAACTGAAAAACGTATATATAGCACGGGACTGGAATTTACATCAAGATCTCATCCATGATTTAAATAATGGTTGACACCGCCCGCGCAACCAACGTTTACCTTTAAATAGTTTAACCTAATATGATTTTATAACAGTTGTGTTCAATTTATTATTTCTTCGCCTTCTTATTAGCGGTAGGCTACATTTTTAATTATGCAATTTTTAATGCTTGGCCAAAAAATGAATACATTTTGGAAGAATAATATTGTCAATACATATTTTCTGGACTACGTTCACTCACAACAAACCGTAAAATTGGGTCGGACGCGTGTGAAGGGAAATTTGGATCCAGTCAATAAAGTGCCACTAAGTTCCGTGAAAAATCGTATGAATTTTTATATTCTTTTTTACGATGAAATGTTTTAGGCACACAAATAAGTGATGCTTACACAGTTAGAGTAACTTCTGTAAATATTTTGATACAAGCCATTATGGGTATAAATGAAACCGTTGTAGCTAAATTTCTCGCCTCCTTTTTAATCGGCCATATTCAATGTGATATCTGTCCATATATATATATATATATATATATATATATATATATATATATATATATATATACCTTTTATAGAAATATATCAACAGAATGTGAGCATTGAATAAAATATCCTTGCTGAAAAAAACAAGGATCAGGTTATTGAGCTCATACTTTTGGGCAAAAATTCTTTTTTCTAACTAAGCATTTAGTTCTAATTTTAATTTAATAGGCTTTGGAGAGCTTTGTGACAAATAATTTTTTTATAAATGCGAAGTTATAACGAAGTCAGAATGAGAAAAAAATTAGTTATCGTGTTGGTATCACACTTTCTGTTGATTGGTTATTTATAAAATAGGGTCGGTAACAAGCCACCAAATTAATAAGAAAATGAAACATTGTGAAATATATTTTAGGATGGCATATGTCTAAAATGTAAAAATACAGACAGACTGAACTAATCCACTGACGCCAGTTTTCGTATTTCCGTAATGTAGTGATATTATTGTTTGCGAGATGCTTGTATACCTGATATTATTTAGTCGGTTTGGCGATATTAATTGGTTAACAGAATAAATGTGCTTTTAGAATTAATGTTACTTTCTATTAAAATAAAAGCGGAGGCGTTTCAAAAACGTTAATTCTGAATGTTTTATTAAATCAAAATGAGAGTCACTGATTTTGGTTAACTTTTATATAAATTGAGGTTTGATTCGCTCTAGTCTGGTTCTCATCGTACTCTGATGACGATCAGGGAAGGTCAAAATGCGTCAGTGCCTGTAACAAACTATAGTTTAGCTGTTGTGCAAATGAATGAATGCAATTTGATTGGTGTTTATGCCAAATACACAAATTTGAATTCAAGAAACATTTGAGAGAGTAATTATTATAATCAAGGTTGCGGTCTTGATATAAACACCTGACTCATTACTAATTCTGTAAAGGATACTAACACAATGGCTATTGAGTTAGTAACCGATACCAACATTATAGTACCGAAAAGGTACATGGTACTAAGATTATGGATATCAATGTATGCTATAGTTCACCGAAATTGTGAATTACAGCTACTTCTGATCACCTGTTACTCCAGTAAATCCATACACTATGGACTTGATCGATATCAGTTATCACATTTGGCGGTAAGCATGACATCATTGAATTCAATATATAACAGTTAAATATTGTTTGTTTCGGAGAGCTAATATATATGCAAGTGCGTATTAGGTGTTGCGATCCTAATAACAAATTAATTCAGTTCTGACCAAAAGGATAACCCAAAGACAGCACGAACGGAAAGTATAATCTCATGCACATTTAATTTTTGCTTACTGGCGACTCATCAGTAAGAGCTGGTATTTCGCACTTTAACCACTATATTTTTGAGTGAAGAATGTGGAATAATAGGACGGTTCTCCGCAACTATCAGTGTTTAACTGAATGATGTCATGCTTAACGCGAAATATGATAGCTGATATTGATCAAGGCCAGAGTGTATGGATTTACTGGAGTAACAGGTGTTCAGAAGTAGTAGTAATTCTCTATTGCGGTGAACTATAGCATACATTGATACCCAACATGTTATTACCATGTACCTTTTCGATACTATAATGTTGGTATCGGTTACTAACACAATAGCCATAGTGTTAGTATCCTTTACAGACTCGGTATATATATTATATAGTGTGAGTTAGCGTTGAAGTCGCATTGTCGAAGACTTTATATGATGTTATCTTCACTACTGCAGGTTTACACATTCGTCTAGGAGACTGTACCGTCCTATTATCCCACATTCCTCACCCAAATATATAGTGGCTAAAGGGCGTAATACCGGCTCCTACTGATGAGTCGCCAGTAAGCACGAAACGAATGTGCATGAGATTATACTTACCGTTCATGCTGTTATTGGTTTATCCTTCTGGTCAAAACTGAACTAATTTTTATTAGGTTCGCAACACCTAATACATACTTGAATAGCTGTTAAAGTTTGTTGTTTTGCTTATTAAAACCAATTTTCAAAAGCTTCATTCGACCCGGTAAATAAAATGGTTTCCATGAGGCTAGTTTGCTTCAGTTTTTGCACGGATATATGCACTCCAGTTAGATATAAATTAAATTTCTCAAAGTCTACCGCAAATACTATTTATTGATTAATTTGCCTAGGTCAAACGGCTAAGTGATTGACATGTATATTTTGGAAAACTTTACAAAATCAGTGCGCCTGGTGTTTAATTTTCCGCTATTTCACAACCTTTTTTTATTTCACAGGTGCATTCTACCGATATTGCAAATTAGTTGTTGTGCACCTAATAACAAATTAGTTGAAATATGACAAGAAGGCTACAACAAATTTAGCATGAACGAAATACATAATCTCATGCTTACACGCGTCTCGAGCTTATAGGTGACTAAACAGTAGTAACTGGTAATACGACCTATACCCACCACATATTTGGTAAATAAATAGGGACAATTGGACAGTACGATCTTCTATACGAATTCATGTTTAAGACGTCATGATATATATATATATATAAACATATATATATTTATATATATATGTATATATATATATATATTTATATATATATATAGTCTTCGGCAATGCAATTTCAGGGCAAACTCAAAATATGTATTATATACCGAGCTTTTACAGAGCACCACCACAATGATTTTCGAGATACGCTAAATGATATTCAAATTCATAATTATTACCAATCTTGAACACCTGTTTTTGTAGCAAATCCCGCAGCTCTGGCCTCAATGCAGCAACAGGTGATCTGACACGGTTGTAAACCATTGTGATTCTATCCTTTGCAGGCTCAATATCTCGAATAGCATTTCGCTGGTAAAAATTGTGGGATTGGTATATATTTTATATAGTCAATTAACGTTGAAGTTTCATTGCCGAGGACTTCATATGAAAATTACCTTTTAATTGCTTGAAAAAATATTCGTGTAAGAGATTATACCGTCCACCTTTCCCCCATTTCTTGACATTAGAGTGTAGTAACAGCTCCTACTTAGGATTCGTTAATAAGCACGAAACGTATGTGTACATGAGTTTAACTCTATTGTTCATGCCGAATTTGACATATCCGTCAAGTCATATTTGAACTAATTAATTAGAAGTTACGGAGTAACTTATACATAATTGCATATAAATTAGTTCTGCGCCACAATCAGTATGTAGCTAGTATATGTTTAATTGAAAGATGTCATTATAACCGCCAAATGAGATAATTGATATCGATCAAGGCCAGAGTGTATGAATTTGCTGGAGTAACAGGTGTTCAAAAATAGTTTTAATTTTAATTTTTGGTGAACTTTAGCATACATTGAATACCCACTGTTTTCGTACAATGTACCGACCCAGCAACCATAGTGTTAGTACCATGAACCTTTTCGGTACCATAATCTTGGTATCGGTTACTGACACAATAGCCATAGTATAAGTACCTTTTACAGACTTTTAAGATATATTATATCTAGTGGTTTGGCTTTGAAGTCGCATTGTCGAAGACTTGTATGAAGATAGCTTCACTATTTCAGGTTTACACATTCGTATCGGAGATTGAACCATTACATTTTCCTACAGACCTCACTCAAATATATAGTGGTTAAAGGGCGTAATACCGGCTCCTACTGATGATTTGCCAGTAGGCACGAAACGAATTAACACTTGAGATTATACTTTCCGCTCATGCTGATTTTAGTTTATCGTTGTGGTCATATTTGAACTAGTTTTTCCAAAGGTCTGCAGTGTCTATTAAACAATTTAATGTGTATTAGGTCTGTTGTCTGACTTTTGTTTAGATAATGCAGAAACAACCTTTTATATTTCATACTTGCGATTATATTTTCTTAAGTTAAATGATCTTGATTGGATCCAACCATAGCACTAAAGTATATTTAAGCGCGGTCAGCTTAATAGGAGCTCATTGTCTTGCTCGCAGTAGTTATAACTTGTATTAGGAACATTTTTGAGGTTACTGGTGTCCACAATGTCATGTAAAATCTTCCTGCGACTGAGTCCAATGTGAATATTATCGATAATGTTTTAGAGTATTAACATAATTCTAAACAAATCTCTTGTTCCGTTCAGACCATGTGGCCGAAATTGGGCGTTTATTCGAAACAGTTTTACAACACCCCAACCGCCTACAGAAGACAACTTAATTAACTGCGATATATTGTCGCTTATAAACGAGTGGCTGTGTATACCAACCAGTCACTTTCGAGTTTAACATTTAGCTAATTGAATAATTTCGTTATGTTACACTTCATTAAATGGCGTGTACTAATTTTTAAAGGTGTTTATAGTTTATTGATATTCTTGTTTCGGCAGATAGGCGAGCTTCAGTCAGAGAGCTTCAATTTTCGATATGTCACATATGCAGTGAATTCGCATCGATGAGATTTAAATTTATTTACAAAAATGTTAACATGAGAAATGTTAAACTTCTAATTGGTTTGATATCACGCCAAATTTAGAAGAGCTAATTGAATTAAAATGTCGAATCTTACTCCAGTAAGCGGATCATACACATTAACTCATTTTGTATTTTTCAGGAATTTATCAATACACTTATTTGAGTACGCTTAGTTAAATTTAAAAGGCTATTTAAATGCACTCCAAATCAACGAAAAATCCATAAACATTTATGTGAAATACAGCAAAGGAATATAAGCTCAACACCATCAAAATTATGTAACGTACAAATTCCGTAACAGATAACAAAATTTATTTAAATTATTTGGGATAATTTTGTTCGACCAATTGAGACCAAGTTTAATCTCAGTTAGAGAAATACCTTCGGATATATTATCTTAAACATCGCATAAATTACCGCAGAATAAGAGATCGTTTTATAAAGTGAAGGGGTAATTTTCTTGATACATGGAGCTTCCGGTTAGCGGAAAAACATCGTATTTTGATGGCTTGAAGAATTTGTTACACCTGCCAGTTATTAAAATATGTCACATAAGCATTATTTTGTGCTATTAGTTTTAATAAGATGTATGTTATTTTATGGGCTGAAGACTTGGTTAAAATCACTTTAGTGACTACCTGTGCAATCAGTAATTAATTAATTGAATTACTTAAATGGATGCGATAAAACAGCTAAATATTTATGATCCTGACCGGATAAATTGTTCAGTCGAAATTATAGTAAAATATAAATATACGAGACTGCTAGAGTTGGAGTAGGAGCGGAATGAGACAGCATCCGAGTCTTTAAAACATTATATATAAATTTGAAATGTTTTTGGCTGGAAAGTTTTCGATTCGCGTTTTTTGTCTGTCAAGATATATTAAAACGCTTCATTACATGTAAATTACTGTCAATATTTTAGTTTGATAAGTTTCAAAAAGATTTGTGCTTATATGAAATCCAAAAATTGATTTGGCCAAGGTTTATCAACGCTAGTGCAATACGTTAGAGCATATAATTAAAGGAATATTGGTTGCGCGGGCGGTAATAACAAATACTATAATCAAGGATGCGATTTGATATAAGCACGTGACCCATTTATTACTTACATATGTAAGTATAGACTAATAATTGTATAGTGTAGAAAAGGTAATTTATCCAGTAGACCGGTTTCGTCCTTACTGGGAACTCATCATGTACTGGCCAGATGAGTTCCCAATAAGGACAAAACCGGTCCCATGGATGAACTGCCTTTTATACAATATGCAATTCTTAGTTTAAACTGAAATATGTAAGTAATTCATGCGTGAGTTTCTTATATCAAGATTGGAACCTTGATAATATTAAACGTTAAAGCTTAGTTGACGTTGAGGCATTACGACAGTCCATGGTAGGATTACTGTGTTAATATTACATAGTTTAAAATTTTTATCAGATTTAAGGTTCAAAGCAAAAGTCACATTATTATTGAAATCATAATTAATTATGTTTACTACTAAAAATTATAAATAATTTGAGAAAATAGTTTAAATATTAAAAATCAGTTTAATTTGCATAAAAGTTGGCTACATATATATGGTCCACTATTCGAGACAAGCTGCTCAATTTTTTGCCAGGAAATATAAAGTATTAGTCAATTAATAATAATAATAATAATAATAATAATAATAATTATAATAAAGCCGATCACTGAATCCAGCGTGCTTCATTGATAATGAAGTTGATGCATGTTTGAAAGAGAAAATATACAAAGTTTAAAGGAAATCAGAAGTAGTAAATTTAAGGTATAGTTTATCATTCATTACAGCATTGTTTGAAAATTAAAGAATGTAAATTGAATCCTTTACGATTGAGACGTCTCGCTGCAACACAGAAGACGAATAAATATTATATTTCTTCAAGCTGTTTTAAAAAACTACATAATTCAAATAATTTATAAAATTTACAATTATGCTCAAATTATAGAGCGTCGCGTTTAAAAATCAGGAGTTTTATTCAAATTTATTTGAATTAAAGCTCAGTCACTTATTAACAATAAAATTAGCTTAAACTTTCTCGATATTTAAAGACATTTGTAAATGCAAACAAGAAATAGTTTGTCGAACAATTACAAAATAACAAAACTATTTACAAGCCAATGAGCATCATTAATTATAAGGTAGCGCAACGAGCAATTTTGCATTGGTTAAACTATTGAAAATGTAAGAAACATTATTAAAGAAAGTGTATTTAGCTTTACTTTGGTTTACTTAGTCAACAAAGTATTTAAAAACGATAGAAAGAATTGAAGTATCATTTGGGTACAAATAAAAACGTAGCATTTCAAATTAATTAAACATCCTTGGTAAATAAGTACATTGTGTCTGAATAGAAGTATTAGTGGTAAGAAAAACATTTAATAAAGGGAACATTAGATATTGAAAAAAGTGTATATACACCAAATGTTAGACTGCTTAATCATTAAACTGATGTAAAAATAAATTACAAATACTTTCATATTGAGCCGAACTATTTTACTGTTACGATGACGCCAACACAGATGAGGTTTCAGAAACTCAATTGAAAATTCTAATTAAGATTTGAAGCATAATACAATAACAATTGCATAATTTAATAGTTCAAAGTAGGGAAATAAATTATACTATATTGGTCAAATCATGTCTAATCATTTTGCATATAGAAAACAAAATAAATCTAGTAGATAAAAACGTCTCATCGATGGAAGACTAAAAATAAATCTACGTTGCAAAATCGGTGCCGTTTTAACCGTTTGTCAAACGTCCAACCGGTCTATTTTATTTTGAATCTAAATAGCAAAAATAGCGCATGTGCAGTATTTACCTGCCGCTGAAATTTCACACACCATTTCGTCCAACATAAATTAAGACAGTCTTTGCATAAATAATGAGATGAATTAGGTTCACTAATTTACGATACAATATTGGGCCCATCTAAAATGAGATCAAAGGATAAAATATTTTTCGAAATAATGGTCAAGATTTAGTAATTTTAAAATAATTTTGTCGCCATTAACCATAATGCACATTAATTTTTACTTAAAAATGAATGCCATATGCCAAATATTGTCGTAGCATCATTCATATAATCATTTAATAAAAATTATTAATACATTGGTCAAATGATAGTCGAATTTATTATTTACGTTAGAATTCATTTCGACTACCAATACTCAATTCAAGCAATGAACAAATCAATACATAGGTATATTAAAAAAGAAATTTTATAAATAAAAATTAAAATTAAAACAAACAAAATTGAATTCATATTTTTATCGTGTTCAAATGGATTTAATGTAACTTATTTTTTAAAAGGTCCACTTTTCGGGCAAAATTTGTCAATATGATTCAATCAATCTTTTCCTCATCTTAGACACACTAATCAAGAAATATATTTTATTAAATCAATCTCTTTGTGAATATGTTTAAACACTTTAATTAATAAATAATTGAGAATCACAAGATACTCGATTGACCAACGAACAAATCGTGACCTCTATCACAGCAAACATTACTTAACGAGTAATATAACAATTTTGTTTTAAATATTCAACCGAAATTGCATATTGTAAAAGGATCGCATGTCTGTTATATAAGAATAAAATTCATTGGTAAATATTAACTCAATACTTCAGAAAAACTAATAAAGAGTAAAAGTGAACCACAGAAATAACGAAAGAGTGGATATTAGGTTTAGAATATATAATTCCAGAGTAAAACAAATATGTGTGGGTACTGAATATAGTCACAAAGACTCCGGACTAACTATTTCAAAAATGATTTTATCTATAGAATAATGTTTATAAAAATAGACGCTTAAAATTCGCCTATAAGTGACACCAAATGCATATTCGTTCAGTGTATGAAAAGACCCTATCGTAAAATTGGAAATTTAGCGGATATCCTGAGTTGTATAATCTGGTACTATGTTATATGTAGACGAGTTTTATGTAATACACATGTTAAGTTCATAAATACTGAATTGATATTTTTAAACACAAATCTTTTTTATAAAGAATTTTAGCATATAAATGTTTTTTTACATTGAAAACCATTGTTTCTGCGTATAAACAATTGTTTTAACTAAAAACGATAACTCATTTAAACTAATTAACATGCTGAAAGAAATGCTAATTTTGACCGGTGTTACTTCCAAACTCTGATATGCTTAATCTGGTATTTGATAATTTTAAAGATCAATTAAAAATTTCTTACAAAAACACTATATTATGGTTTTTGCTTAGAACATTATTTTGGATACATAAAATAACTGATGACATATTCGTGATATTAAGTCAGCAATAAAATCTAGAATGAATAATCCCTTAATTTTTTTCTAGTTAAATGATCAAACGGCTCTAATATGAAATGCTTGAAACAGTATTTGCTAATTACTCATATACCTAATTTATCGGTGTTTGATCTTAAGATCGATTGCTATTTAATTTTTAAATAAATGCAGATCTCAAACACCGTGAAAATAGAAGTCTTACACAATTAACACCGTTGGCTTCAAATAAAGAATAGGCAATTTTAAATTACATTTTGTAATTGCATAAACTCTACGAATAACTTTTCCTACTTGAATATTTCAGATTTTACTGAGAATACTCTTGCATAGGATTTTTAAAGGCAAATTTTATTAAGTCTAAGTGGTCAACTTAAAATAAATACATTCGAAAAAGCGACAATCTTCCGGCGGTAAAGCCTAATGTATGTCCCAGCTTTTAAATAAATTTCAAAATGCATAGCAGAACTAAAGTTAAATAAAGTAAACTGTTTTAGTGTAATAATTTCATTAAAACTTTTGGCTCTGACAATAAAATGTGATATATATATATATACATATATATATATATATTTGTTTTTGTGTATATACCTATTCATTGGACTATACCGGTAATTTTTATCTAATGCATGAATGTTAAATTAATATATTATTTTTAATATTTTATTGTTTATAATCGTCGATATATATTTATAAACAATTTTTCTAACGTGATTTTGCATATTTGCACAAGTTGCGAGAATATTTGCAAGCAGATATGTGCATATAAATTAAAATAAACAAATAAACATGTTTATATAGCTTCAATACAAATTATATAAGAAATATATATATATATAAATATATATATATATATATATATATATATATATATAACTAAGCAAATCAACTTGGCCAAAACCACCAACAAACAATATTAGTTAAACTGAAAATCTAACTGGTTAACTCCTTCCCTTAATCAAATGAATACTTAGGATATATATATATATATATATATATATATATATATATATATATATACATAATATTAGCTAAAATGTCACGTGTCTGTTGAATTTGTATGTAAGGAAAATAAATATCTAAATTAAATTGTGATCAATGGTCATATGCAGTTCAAAAACGACTACAAAGACTTTTTTTTGTATATCTACATCAGAAATCTGTTTATTTTTAAATTTTTGCTGTAAGATCAGGCTATCTTCAAGGATCTGCCTAAAATGAACACAAAATATATTGTTTGGTTTATACTAAAATTTTAATTGCATTGGATACAAATAAACTATTATTGATAGTGAAGTTAGAAATAACAATTCTTCAAATACTCTGTACTAGCTTTGGATAAAATCCAATCTAAGTGTATTTAACCAGTTGCACAACATAGCGAAACTTCCGTCAGTCACAGGTTCCGACGCCCTTGTAACTGCTATAGCCATCATACCAGCACGGCAGATATCAGTCTAAGGAGGATTCACTTGAGTGCACTTATAAGGCTGGGAAAATCAGATATGCGATTTACAATCCTAGTAGACTCGCATTTTGTTTGGAATTGTTCCGTGCTGGCAAATAGGCTACAGGAAAAAGGTCTATAAAGACACACTGATGTCAATTTGTGGAAAATCAATGCTGAATAACACTGAATGAGACAAAATAAATTTACACTTCTGTGATTTTTATATGTTGATGAAATTCATGTGACGGACGGTAGTTTGGCTATTTTGTGCGAATTGCTAGTTTAATTGGAATTGGTGTTTATCTCAAACTCGTTGATTAGATTTTAAGAATTTGTATCTCCACCCGCACAGTCAACGTTTTTTTAATTTTATGACTAATATAAAAGTGTTGCGAAAGCTAAAAAAACAATTATGTTCCTGACATTTGAGAAAGTATGCAGCTAAAATTTCCTGACAAGTACAACGTATGTGACTACTAGGATTGAGAGATGCTTATACAATTTGGCTTTACCAACATATTAACTGCAGTTTGAACTTTGTTAGTCAATTTGCCTTCAAACTTTAATGAAGATCATGGAATGCGGAAACACGTCAGTGAATGTGGCTGATGGTAGTTTCGCTATGCTTTGCGACTGGCTACGTACAATGTAGTTGGTGTTTATCTGAAGCTTGCGATCATGATTTTTAGAAGAAAAATATATTGCCAGTATAGACTCAATATCTTAAAAGATATCAACTACAATACATCTTATAAACCGGTTTCGGCTTTATTGTGAGTTTATCAGTATTAACCAGAATTGTTAAGACCGTGGTTAGTATCCGGAAGCTTCTGGTTTAGAGTCACGCGACTAATTTCCTATAGAAGTAAGTTTTCATCTTGCATTTCATTTGCAGTTTTATCCCGTTTCTTGAGTGCTCATTAAGGATAACACTGGGCGAATAAATTACTAGCGTTTAATTTCTTACGGAATAATTAGGTTTTGTCACTAATTCATATAACCGAATTATACAATTTTACTTTAATCAACAAGCACTTCTACAGAAGGCGTAGCGTCTGCTTGGCAATAACGGATCTGGGATGGCTAGTTAGAACTGTAGCTATTTCCCAAAAAAAAACAAACTAACAAAAAGATTTTAGTATGTAACAGAAAATTGCATTGTTATTTATTGGCGTAAATGAAGGGTTGCATCATTCAGATAAAATCGACACATGCTAATTTTGCGACCATAGCAATTCGGATTACTTGTGATAAGTGCCGAATAAGGACGAAAGCGGTAAAGCAGATGAACTGCATTTGCCTCCTCATGCAGCGTTTGTTATCTAAAAGCATTATCTATACATTTAATAATGACCAGAGCCTGTATTTATGCCGAAATTCAAGAAGTATATATGTACATGGGAAATAGCAAAACTCAAACAGTTCAGTTTGCAAAATTATTTGTCTATTCAGTTGTAAATTAAGGATTATATAAAGAAAAAAAATCACAAATGGCACTATGCACAAGCCCAAAATCAGTTATATACAATTTTTTGGGATATAATCATCTTGAATACACGAATGCAATGGAATTTGATGTCGAAGAAATTATTTATAAATGGAAAGTTGTGCGTTTTGTTTTTTCATTGACATATATAATTTATTTACTTGTTAATGTATTATTTTTATTACATTTGCGTTAACAATTTTTAAGATTTCAATTTTTGTTTAAAAATTGTATGAAATGTGGCGGAAAATTGTTGCTCTCTTATTTAGATTCAAGTAACTTATTATTAATTTATCGTAACAATGTTCATTTAAAAGCTGTTTTATATACCATTAGTATCGAAATAGTGGGAAAATTTGGTGTTTAATAAACATAGGAATTTAATCTCTAATTGAAGTATTTCATATTTTATTTCTTCTATTCTTATTCTGGTTACTAAAGAACATTTACACTTTTTCAGTTACAAATTTTTTTATTCTGTTGAAATGCTTTCTTCTAAATAAAGTGAAGTATTGAATCATGTACGTTAAAAGATTTCAATAGGTGAATAAATGTTTATCGAGAAACAATCAAAATTTAGTCACCTCCACCTTACTTTACTTTCGCTAAATTAAACTTATCGATTGAGAATGTAAAATGAATAAATGTTGTTTTAATTTGTAGGATTTAATATTGACAGACAGGTGATTTTATCGCCCATACATCAATTTCATCGTGAGTTGGATCTAATTAGATGGATCATTATGGGAATCCAGTTAGACTTGTACCCATAATATACTGACCGACTGGAACCATTCTTGTTACTGTCATGTTAAATATACCAACCTTGAACTTAAACGGGTAAAGTAGATGAAATGCAACAGTGAAATTCATCGCATTGGCGAATGGATTATGAAATTCATTGTTACCGACAGTGACATATGCAAAAAGTACTGAGGTATTTGGTGAAAACCATTGTGTATCGGATGAATTGTTTTTACAACTAAGACTCCTTAAGTAGGAAACATATGGAAAGTAGTTATATTTCATCAGTGGGTTTAGTCGGTCGATTACCTAGAAAATCTTTTTGTTATACACGGAGATACTAACAGACGTATTGTGGAAACGATGGAATTAAAGTGACACTTTTCTTATAGTTACAAAACAAAACATTTATTTCTACCTGACCGTTAAATAAACTTTATAACGAAATGCAGCAAAAATTCGTTAAGTTAGATGAGGAGCATATTTAACTGCTATAAAGCAAACCAATCATGAACATTTCATGTAAAAGAGCATTCATTTGACTTCTCACTATTAAAAGTCATCAAATATTATCTTTCAAATGTAAAGCGTATATAAATCTGTAATAAAAAAATATTGTTTATGCAAAACTTTCTATTTTTCCATTTATAGCTTAACGATATTTTAAGTGTAAAATAAATTAATACAAAAAAATATGATGTGTACTAATTTATAATTCCCTCATTCAGTTGTCCCTATTTGTAATTGTGAAACGGATGTATGTTTGAATTTCTGCTCAATCACATGAATATTCAAAAGCAATAATTAATGATATATATTAGCTCAATTAATACTTTACGTGTCCTTTTTTATTATAAACTTATTTCATGAATAAAGCGCAAAATTTACTTAGCAAGAAATTTTCATAAAGAAAAGAATACCAATTCACTGATTGGTATCAATAAAATCATTTAAACTCAAAATGCTATTTCACATATTTGGTTTAAATGTTCGTTGATTTAAGAAACTCTTTTATCAGTGTGTCAAGTTTCTATAAAAAAATGTTTTCGGGAATAATTTATATAATTTAAAGATGTTAGGCACTATCATAATAACCATCATAAATGAATAAAACTAATACAGACGGTTAATAATTACATATTAATCTAAAACTTCTTAAGGTTTCGTAGAAACTTTCGTAATGCATTTCAATGTTAATTAAGACCATATTCCACAACTTTTTTTCGAATATTTGCACTTATTTGGAGTGTTAGAAAATTGATAAACTTTGTTTAAACCACCTATTCATCAGGAGTTAGAAATTCTTCGTGACGAGTTCTGTGGTGAAGAATTATGTCCCAGATATCTCATGGAGTAAATGCAGTCTATTTTGTAATTTCTTAACAACATGCATATTTCGGACGCAGCCAGGAATTTGTAGTTTTTGTCAACCTACTTTTTGATTGGTTACAATACAATTACCCTAGTATAGAGTTTTAAATTGGTCATAAGCTATATTTCCTTGTTTTTTGTTTGGTTAATTTAAGTTAAGTAAATAAGTTAGGTAGCGTACAAAGCACTTACACCTGAGGAAATTATCAAAAACGCGTCATTTCATATTACACATTTAGGCAAATTGTGATATTTATACGTCGTAGTTTAAATGATAATTATGAAAAAGACAAATTTGGCATTACGAAAAAAAATGCTTTCCATAATAACAGAGTAGCAAAATTTCCATAGATATGAAAAA
Source organism: Eudiplozoon nipponicum (assembly GCA_029291075.1). Classification (NCBI taxonomy): domain Eukaryota; kingdom Metazoa; phylum Platyhelminthes; class Monogenea; order Mazocraeidea; family Diplozoidae; genus Eudiplozoon; species Eudiplozoon nipponicum. The sequence continues at coordinate 64,948 of JAQBSW010000255.1, forward strand.
ATCTACAAATGGAAGAATGAATATAGGAGTAAAAAATAGTAAATTATAAGTTTGCTGTCTGCCAAGGAATCTCAAATTACTTTAAAGGAAATTCAATAAAATATTTAAAGATTATCCAATAAAACTCCATAAAGATGACTTGCAAAGCTTATTCAAATATAATATTTACAGTGATATTGGTAAACAGAAAAAAACTGATTCTACGTTATGAGTACTGAGTATTTGTATATATTTGAATTAAAAACAAATCATGAGACAAAAAGAAACAGGCAAAATCTATAGTTTAACAAATGGACATAATGGGGAAAGCGGTATTAAACAAATTACTTAGCATGAATGAACACATCAAAGGCGTATTATCAATTAAAGAAGAAAATGCAATTCAAAATTATTCCACATGTAAACACACAAACACACACCCGTATATATATATATATATATATATATATATATATATATATATATATTTTAGTATAGTCTAAACAGTTCCATTAGGTAAGAAAATAAATTAATCAAGTAGACGAGACTCGATATTATTGTGAACTCGTAAGTTACCTATGGAATTTGCTTGAAACAGAGCTTGAACTGAGGTATATTTGCGTCTGAAATTTGCACTTGTCCACCAGAAACCCCCTATCGCACACCACACAAAAATATTATTTAAATAAAAACTTAACTTTCTGGCTAATATTTATATCAGATGCAGCGTTTTTGGCATTCTATTCGGTCTAAGTTCCAATTTTGTAATTCTGCTTTTTTATCAAAAATCAGACACCAATTGTATAATTCGTTAGTCTCAATTAAATACTCATTAAATAGGTTTTTAATAATTTCTTACGGATTTTTACAGTTTTCATGTAATAGGCATCTGAAAGTGTTTTTCGTGTTGAGTTTGGATTACTCGTTATAATGTCAGCTGACGTTGGTTATTCTACGTTGTCTCATGTCTGGTAATTTGTTATGCATACAAAGTATGTTTAGCCAAACTCGGTATCCCATCTGATTAAGTAAAGCTCACATGCCTGTTTCTCATGCAAATGTGTTTGTCTGTTTGCAAAGTTTACTGTTGAGCTGCAAATATTTGCGCGTTCAGATAATCTATTACTGTATCAAACTGTTGCCAATAGCGTAGTCCACACATACTTTGTGAGGCAACTGCTCTTTGCCTGGTGTTCAGTATTTCAGCTGTATTATGGCCGGAAATGTAAACAGGGTTTCATTGGATTAAAGTTTTACGGATGTGGTTCTGTGTGCTTGCCCAATATACGTTTTGCGTTTTATTATTCGTGACTAGAGGAAAACAGAATTGCACAGATGTAGTTTGATGTACAGTGCCTTATAAATATTTAAAGATTGTCCACACTGTTTTTTTCTTGAAGGAAAAATTGGTTGCGCCAACTTGGTACCCTGTTTGCAGAAAATGTACGATAACTACTGATTTAGCGGATGGTGCTTGCTTTATCGAATGTGAATTCAGCCGCAAATTTTGGTTATTTCAGCTGAAAATCTGCATATTTAGTCATTTAATATCCATTTTACTGCGGAAACGTATATACTATAGACATTAATACATTCTGAGCTAGAAGTCTGTTTATTTGTAAATTAAGCACACATCACCCCCTGTGGGTTAATTAAGTTATACGGTTAATAAGGCCGAAAATTAATTAAATCTGCTATTAAATAAGTGTGTTTCTTCGACTTCAGGATATCTACATTGTAAAATAAATATAATGCTCAACATGATGCTATATATACATGTTATATATATATATATATATATATATATATATATATATATATATATATATATATATATATATATATATATATATATATATATATATATGGTTGTGTGTGTGCCTATAGAAAATATAAACAGAAATTTGCAGATAACAGTAAATGCCATGCATTAACCAGGTTAGGATTTTGTAATTATTAAGAAACTTCCGAAAAGAAGTAAAAATTGCTGTGAGCAATTACGTATTCTTACTTTTTATGTGAAGAAAAACAACTCGGCCACACGACACTAAACAAAATTACTCGTTCAAACAATTTAAACTTTTGCTACACAGGCCCGTCAATATCTGTTTGAATTTAAACGAATCAACTTACCAAACACAATTTGTATAGACACGAAAGATATTATAACAACTTGGGAGGTAATAATTAATTATATATGTATAAAGTAAAAAAATATGATCGTTTTTAATATGTAGTTTAATAAAATGATTTAGTCTTTGCAGATTATCAAAAATTAAAAGACTAAATGTCAAAATAAATTAATCGGCTTTTGTCACATCATGTATATTAAAAATTTCAGTCTGAATGTGAACTTAATTAGAGAGCGTAAAAAACTATATCAATTTTAACAGGGCATCATTTATTTTTTAATACGTTGGATTAAAGCGTCATACACTCTTTTATAATGAATCGATAGAAGTATTTATCTGATTAAGTTTTGACGAACAAGTCATTTGATAGCAATATCGATTGAATGAACTAGACTAGGTGTTCAGCTTTCTTGGTAAGCAACATGTCTGCTACACAAAATGTATTATTTTAAAGGCGTAATTTAAATTTATAAAATGAATCAATTAAAATTTATGGTGAAAAAGACAAAAAAAGTGTAAGTTAAAAAAGAACTACGCAGATAAAACGAAACAATATACTGCTTATATCACTAGCAAGTATTTGAGAAATTGTTTCCGTATATGAAAACCGGAAAGAAAAAACGTTCTAAGTTGTCTATAGTCAAAATTTATTCAAAATAAAAAAATGCGCATTAAAATAACTTTAAAATTACAAATTCCCTATTTTGACGTGATAAACGTAATAAAATGGTATTACGTTGTTAGATATATATCGCATATAACAAAGTACGAAATGTGCCGATTTACTTACGCCCCGAAAAGTAAACTCCCGTATATATTATAAGAATATATATATATATATATATATATATATATATATATATATATATATATATATATAAAATATTTGGTATATTGTACCTATTTTCGAATTTAAGCTTCTATATATTATTTAAATAGAAGTTTTAAATAAATAATTTCGATTCTATGACTTCTAGCGTAACATAATTAACATAATATTTAACAAACCTAACTTAATTCATTTTCACAGCACATTATAAAGCTACACCAATTGAAATTGTTGTAAATTCTACAAAAATCTGACGATAGGTATTTCTTCCAACGCTTTTAAAATTATTATTGATTTTAACGATATTTGCAACAGATAGACAAGCGAAAATGCATAATAATTCCAATGAATGTGGTCTACATCCTGAGAAACCTAAAATATTTCTAGCTCTTACATTTTCCCTCTACAATTCGTCATATATCTGTTTCTTAAATTGAGACAGACAGCCAAGAATTCTACCTTATTTCAATGTTATATTTACTATTAATTTAAATTTTCAGAACACTCCAATTTACATGTACGCCAGTGCTTTTATTAACCCAACCGGATGTCTCTATTGGTACGACATAACTCCAAAATCACCAAAAAATGTATTTTGGAATAAAATCTCTAGAGAAAATTCACAGTACTCTTCCTGCATGCGAAGGTCCTTTTCACTATATTATAAAATATATGTTACAAATCAGCGTCGAACTGTGTTTAGAAGAAAAGTATCTGAAACTCGGAATGAATTAAAATAATATACAAGAAGATGCATTAAGCGACGTATTATGTAGCTACTGCAATTAAGTAGAAATTGAAGTTTCGCCTGATATGCTTTTATGACCGTGAAAGCCAATTAGCCAAACTTAAACATTGGTAAAATTGTTGTCATCTACATTACAAGAAGACTCCACGCTCGGGCGGTACGTAACGCGGATGTTGTTGGTGAATGAAAGCACTGTGGTGGTTGACTACATGGTGACGGTTTTTCGTTAGATGTTTGGTCCTTATAAGATCATGGGCACCAGTGTAACTATCTTCAGTTTCACTGATTATTCCTTGGCCGAAGGATATGCCAGCATTTAATCCACCAACACTATTAATAGAAACACCGAAAGGTTTTCGCATCTGCACTGTGTTGTTACCATATAATATTTTGTTACAACCTGCATTGGCGCTATCATAATTGTTAATAATATTAGTACCACACATGCCACTACTTACAGAAAACGGAGGCCATTGATTTGCACAATCACTTCTGCTTGTCTGATTGTGCTGCTCGGTTAGAAAATAATTTGACATATAAGAAGGTTGCATAGATTTTTCGCTAGTTAAGTTTTGGAAAGAACTATTTTCATGTTTATGGTGGAGTCTACCTATATCGGTTACAACTTCATTGCTTGTTCTGTTCATTGGCGAATTTACACTATATTGATTAGTATTGCAAGGTAACTGATGAAAATATCTCGCTTGAGTTTGCCCAGTTGGATTTCTATCTCTCTGAATAGCATTAGCGGCATTACTTATAATCTGGTTGGATGATTCATCATTTCCATATTCCCCAAGGTTTGTTGCAAGGTTTAGCGAATTCACACACATACTATTCGAAGTACAGTCACTATAACCGTGATGCCCAGGAATCGTTGTATAGCTCACGCCTCCATAATTGTGTGAGGCTAAGCTTGGTGGCATTGGGAGTTTCCGACTGTGGGTCCCACTAACACAAACAGATGATGTTGGATTAAAAGATTGACTGCTCTGGTTGTTGCAAACTGTAATCAAATCATTATTAGAAACCTTTTGATCTGAACGCGTAGAGCTGTTAAGCCTAGCATGGGTGGTCTGCATAAATGGATGAAGTATGCCAATTTGCTGATGTCCAGAAGTGTTCCGAGGATAGCATGGAGGCTGACTGTATCCATTGCCAGTGACAATAAACGGCTGATTTGTAGATTGCTGACATTGCATGCTGATTTCGTGGTTTATTGGATAGTGCTGTAGTTTTTGTTGATCTTGTTGCTGTTGTTGGTTTTGCAGTTGAGCAGTGTTGTATTGGTAATTCTGAAGTTGATTACTTCCACAATTGAAGCTGTCAACTAAATACTTATTTAGAAATACCACTCCGGTAGATGGCTGTGTTGCATCAATCGGAGTTTCAGAACACTGATTAACCAACGTCGCAGAGTCAACTTGGTCCATGCCAAACGCAACATCTGCCTGCCGGTTTACATGGTTGTCGAAACACGTATTTGCTGTTCTTGCGTCATTGGAACTGGATGTGTTATATGCAGACAGCATGGGCAAATTTGTTGCATTTGCTGGGAGATGATTTTTTACAGCACTAAATAAACCTGTTAATGAAGACATCAGTTGCCCACCACCGCTATTCAGCGTCTTTGTAGAAGAACTGAAATAAATTGGTTGGAGAAAATTAAAATTAAAGCCCTTTCATTATAAATGAGCAACGAAAATGTGTTCTAAGGAGATTCTAACGTGAGATAAAAGATATGTTTAGCATATAAGTTACCAAATTAACTACAAATAAATGCCAATTCTCCTCATCTATAGCGTGGTATTTGATCTGCTGGTTTCTGACTGTATTAGAATGTAACAAATATTTTTTTTAATTTCGTATTAAAAGTATCTATTTTTATAGATATCTGCAAAACTGAGTATGATTACATTTTTGCATGATCATGCTAAATTGGTTCTCTAATCAAGTATTATACGCATACGGTCGCTCAAATGAGTTAAGTTGAGCAGATATAAATCAGTCGATTGCACGCACATACTTACAGACTAATATAAACATATTTTTATGTATGATATATATATATATATATATATATATATATATATATATATATAATGACCTATATGTATGAACATATAATTTCATACACGGATATAAATTTATAACCAAAACTGTGAGCTAGTATATAGCTGCTCTCTAAACTCCCTTATTCGGCATGCGATCATTGAGATATATATATATATATATATATATATATATATATATATATATATATATATAGATAGTTTCTAATTTCACCATTTTTTAAAATGTAAGAACAAAACAACGTACTCCATGGAATAACATTTATTAATAAATCTTATTTCTACCAGTATCTACAGCCATTGTTCTGGATTCGTTAGTATATTCGTTCATCCAATCTCACTGTACATTTGTTGTAACCAATCTCCTCTTCGTTATTCTAGCCTTTGTTTTGTGCAATTTAGACCACTACTTTTGTGCAATTTAGACCACTCCTTTTGCGTAACGTCATTTGGTGTGTCATCGCTTTCATTGTAATTGCGTCCGTAATTGATGTATGTGTCGTATTTTGCGAAGCGTTGGCTATTTTTAAAGGCATGTCAGTTAAAATTAAAGAAATTAAATTGGACTGGAATAAAGACATAACTGACATGCCTTTAAAAATAGCCAACGCTTCGCAAAATACGACACATACATCAATTACGGACGCAATTACAATGAAAGCGATGACACACCAAATGACGTTACGCAAAAGGAGTGGTCTAAATTGCACAAAAGTAGTGGTCTAAATGGCACAAAACAAAGGCTAGAATAACGAAGAGGAGATTGGTTACAACAAATGTACAGTGAGATTGGATGAACGAATATACTAACGAATCCAGAACAATGGCTGTAGATACTGGTAGAAATAAGATTTATTAATAAATGTTATTCCATGGAGTACGTTGTTTTGTTCTTACACACACACATATATATATATATATATATATATATATATATATATATATATATATATATTAACCAACCTTTCATTAAAGTTCACTTACATTGATACAACAACTGTGTGTAATACAACAGTTTGACACTGTTCCCAGTCTTATCGTTAATGCCTTTGAGATATCTAAACTACGTTAATTTAAGTTTTATGTCAGCAGAATATCAAGGAGGATTTGCGCTTAAGTTGACTAGCAATATGTATTATATTTATTAAAAAAGCGATGACAATAACAGCCAACCAGTTTTTTCCTTCGGAACTGTATGCAATTATAAGAAGTACTCCACAATAAAGTTCCCATAAATGGCGTTTACAAACGTGACGTATTAGCGGAGGAAACAATTGGTCGGAATTTTCCTAAATTATGCACTACAGCCTTTTGCGAATCAATCTTTGAACTCAAAATATTTAATATTTGAGGAAATAGCATAAAAAGCAACAGAAAATCGAAGAAAAAGTGAAAAAGAACTTAATGGTCCAGTTTCAGTTATCAACGGATCAGTGGCCTGCAATATATTGAAATGCAATAAATATATTTTCACGTCGTTAGTGTAATTAAAAAGGGATGCACTTTTTTTTTTAAACCTGCAGTCGGCATGCCTAGGTCTTCAATGCGAGAAAATTGACAAAAATATAAGACGATGCTAACTTCAAACTATAGAAAACAATTCTAAGAAAAAATAATTGTTAGCAGAATTCATAGAGCCGTTACTTTGTGCAAAGTTAACAACCAATTTTGTCCGCTTCTGGAAAAATCTATTTCTTACCTTCTATTCAAGGAACAATTTTTGTACTTTTCTAAAATAATCCAAACTGAATATTGATACAGGTTGGAAGTGAAAACCAGAGCATGTCAAAATGTTTACGTGCATCACTTTCAGTTCATTTTCATTGCCCGAACATTCATGTTCTGCTTTAATAAACCGGTATGTACTTTTTATTAATTTACAACACTTCATAAATCAATAGCTCGTTTCTGTTATTGTAAACTATTTTAAAGGAAATAATTCGTGAATGCACCTATCTGGGGATTTAATTATGTGTCGTGCAAATGCGTGCGTGTATTCACCGTTCCAACTGATTTAGGCGTTTAAATTGCAGTGTTTTTACAATCGAGTTATTAACCGCCTTTTCGTTTGACTTATTGCATATGTTCATCGACATGTTACGCATGTATATTGAAGAATAATATTTGAGGTCAACATTAACGTCGGTTTTACTTTAGCTGCAGTTAATAAATAACGTACTATCATATACAAAATGCGTAAATGATTAAATTCGAATGATTAATCGGTATCACCATTTTTCATTGTTTTACATGTAACAGTGTCCCGTTTAAATGAAATGTTTAATTAGTTTTTCTCATTTCCTGGTCGAAAACTCATCTGCATCTGTTAAAAAAACAATAAAATAAAAATCCAGCAATCTCTATTTCATGGGTGGCCGTAACTATGGTTTCCACATTTTAAGCCTAGTTTTATAGTAAAATTTGTTTCTTGTAAAACAATATATAAAATTTTTGATCAAACTAGCAATTTGAAGCGCCTATATCGGGTATTGTCGGCTTAATATAAAATTTGCCGAAATCTGAAGCTTTGACTAAAACTTGCTCATTATCATTTGAGAATTTAGCTTAAATATCGAATAGGATAATTGAAAAAAGATTTTTTTGAAAATATTTATTGAATTCAATTTTCTATAATAGTATTTGCTTATGAGCTAACGAAATAGTTTTCTTTTAATATGTAGCCAAAACCTGGGTCATTTATAACCATATATATATATATATATATATATATATATATATATATATATATATATATATATAATGTCCATGCCTTTTAATATAACACAGTATGTTTCTAATTAGGCAGAAAAACACATTAATAAAAAAGTGCATTAAGGCCATTTATTTCGTGAATACTAATCATCGCTTATACAATCATACATATTTATACATTTTGGGTTTTCAATTGATTATGCTAGTGGTAACAAATCTGACTCGTTTTTACTTCTGTTTCTTGTTTTGGCTGGTTGGTAAGTGTGTATGCGTTTGTGTTTGTGTGTGTGCGTGTTTGCATGTAAAGGTCATTCTCGCAATATTACGAAGTGATGTCTGAGATCTGGTCATTATTGTTTTGATGGCTTGAGAATTAGCCATTTGTGGGCGTTGTTCACTGTTACATGTACGAGTGCTACTTTTCCCAGTGTAGTTGATCGTTTTACCATGTTGCGCAAATTTATATTTTCCACATGGTAACAGCGCCAGTGTGGATTGCAGTGTTAAACGCTAATATTGTTTGGAAACTTCTGTCACCGTATGCGCCTCTGTTATTTCCACTTCAGTTTGTTGCCAATCCGATTGTATGTTTGTTGATTCTAGTCGAGGGCCTGTTTGTTCTTGACTGGATACTAGTAGATTGTTGTTGAATTTTGTTATTCTTGGCCAGTCGATAAGAATATCATGTTGATGAAACTTTTGAATATTAAGGTCAGGTGCTTGTTGTTTTATATAAAGGGCTTCATAAATAAATAATAATTTTTCTGATTTTGCTTTATGTAGAATTGTGAAATTGGTCGAATTGACAGGGTGCCCCGTTGCCAATATATGATCGGAAATAGCTGATTTTCCTGACGGTGCCAAGCCTTTGTTAATCAATTTCTGTGGCAAATGTTGCTGGATTCTGCTTATCAATTGCTTCTTCGTACGTCCGATATATGTGCTACCGCACATACATGAGAATTTGTAGACTATGAATGATTTGGAGAGAATTGGCAATTGATCTTTGGCATCCAACCTCATGATTCTCTGTGTACTAAATGTCATATTAGCTTTAACACTGGGAAAGTTCTCCTTAGTTATTCTATTCAGCCGCCGTGCAATTATTGAGGCTGGTACGTCGCCTCTAAATGGTAAGTTTAGGAAAACCTGCTTGCCGGTATCCTCTCTAGTACGAATCTGCCGTGGTCTGATGTTGACATCAATGAACCGCTCTGGGTAGTTGTTCATTAGCAAAATTTTCCTCAGGTAGCCCAGTTCTTCCTCAATCTTGTGTTCAGAGCAGATCTTCCTGATTCTGTTTGCTAGGTTGTTTACTAAGTTTCTTTTGTGGGATTTTGGCACACTACTGTTGTAATGAATGTATTGTCCGGTGAAAGTAGATTTTCTATGTATGGCCAGTGTCAAATCTCCGTTTGCTTCTCGAGTGAGTTTGATGTCAAGGAATGGGAAACTGTCGTCTTTCTCTACCTCGAGAGTGAATTTGATGTCTGGATCGACTCCATTTGCTTGTTTGAGGATTTCGGAAGGGTCTGCTGCCTCTGAGATGAACAACAAGATATCATCTACATACCTTTTGTAGAGTGCGCACTGGTCAATTATACCTTTTAGGCTCGTTTTTTCCAGGTGATACATGTATACATCTGCCAGGAGGGTTGCGATGCAACTTCCCATAGCTACACCATTGATCTGGCGGTAGTATATCCCTTCGAATGTAAATTGCACGTTTTTAGTACATGCTATATGAGGTATTTGATGTCATTGGTGTCTATAGGGAAATCAAAAAACTCATTTTTGATGAGGTCACACATGATCTCCGTTTTCTTATCCACTGATGTCTTATCCACTTTGTTATTAATGTGTTCTTTCTTCCTAATTAAAAATATACTGTGTAATATTAAAAGGCATGGACATTATAAATATATATATATATATATATATATATATATATACATATATATATATATATAATTATTAGACTGCAAACGAGATGTACGCTTATTCTAAAAGATATACGATCGCGATGATGTGATTAATTTACCGATATTCCATGTTCACCTGGGTCATATCGAAAGATAGTGCAAAATCCAATAATATATGACCTTCCTCCATTATCGCATTCATATATATTATATAAAGAAAGTATTTATATAGGTCGTACTGTGAATGATTTTCTATAAGTTTGAGCTTACTATTCTTACTAAATACGGGCACAATAAAGATTTCACTGCCCAATTGGCCTACCTGACTTAATCAAACTTTAAATAGGTTTCATTTCTTAGTGCCGGATTCTGTTAATAATTAGCTATAAATATGAAATAAGCATAGTAGATAGCACAACTAGTTTTTGTCGTATTTAGCATCTTCTCCTAGTTCGCTATGAATTATTTGAACACAATGCACAAAATTTCTAAAACATAAATGCGTTAATGAAATTTCTCTGTAACTAAGAGTATATAAAATAGAAATTTCTGTAATTCAACTCATATTTGCAGTTTTATGAATTTGTAGAAGAGAGTAAAACAATTTATATTGGTAAATAATTTGTTAAAATTACTTTATAATTTAAAGCGATTACCGACTTCCGTGTGTTGTGTATCAATTATAGTGTCCAAACGTAGATGGTTAATTAGAACTTTAGTTCATCATTGATACTTGAAAGGACTCATCAGAAGAAAATATTGGCTATATGGAAAAATATTGTGTTGCTAAAAATTGCATGCATGCATGTGATGAGTTGATAGATTATGTTAATAATACTTACGGATTTGAACTGGGCAACTAAAGATGTCCGTCGAATTATAACTTAACCAGCCTTTTGATGAATTTAATTTGTTTCCCTACTTAAATATTAGTCTACACCAACAACACATATATAATAAAATCCTGTCATCAAAAATCATTTCTACCAAGTGGATGGGTAAGTGAAAACGTAGGCCGAAGCGATAACTATTGGAATCTATATACAGCAAGGTTTACCCAAAAGACGGAAATACGCATACCAATTTAGATTGCATGCAATGCGGTTCTTCGGCGGTTTAGAGGATAAATTTTGACTCTAGCTCGGAATAATCTTAAGTTCAAATCTCGCCCGAGAAAATTTTGGCGACTACGAATAAGAGCAAGTGAAGGACGAGAACGGCCCAGTAAACGAATTTCATTCGTTAGCATATTCAACGTGCAGTTCCATGCCACAAAATTTTGTTATATTGTTGATTTCAATGTAAAATTTCTAAGAGGCATGGTTTCTGTGTTATAATGAAACATCGAAGACTGTTTTTTTGAAATTTGATTGCAGAGTGCCAGCTTCATATTTTCCAATGCCGTGTTTTGTGTACGCGGGTAATAGCTTTGCACGGACAGTTTCACAAAGATCCGATTGATCACAATTTCCAATTTCGTTTTGTCTTCGATTAGGCTGAGTTTGTATTCGTCCCAATGGAAATGTGATTCTATCACATCTTTGTTTCTTGGCAACTTTTCGGAAAGTAAAACCCCTTTCCATCTTCAGGCCAATTTATCACCTTATATACACAGCACAATACTTTAAGCAAATGTCTTACTCAAATTTATTTTGAAATTTGATTGCGGAGTGCCAGCTTCATATTTTCCATTTGTTTAAATCTGCTATTGTGAGTATTGCGCTGTGTATATAAGTGGATAAATTGGCCTGAAGATGGAAAGAGGATTTCCGTTCCCAAACGTTGCCAATAAACAAAGATGTGATAGAACCGCATTTCCATCGGGACGAATACAAACTCAGCCCGATCGAAGACAAAACGAAATTGGAAATTGTGATCAATCAAATCTTTGTGAAACTGTCCGTGCAAAGCTACTACCCGCGTACGCAAAACGTGGCATTGGAAAAATCAAGGACTGTTTGTTGGAACTAAATTTTGTAAGCTAAATCGAGAAATATCCAGCTGAACGAGAAACATATTTAAAAACCTTTAAATAGTGTATAAATGGTAATTTAGAGGAACACGCGGTTTCGGTGGCGTAGTAGTCGATTTGCAAGTATTTGGTTCAAATGCTCGTGATTCAAATCCAGGTAGCGACAACTCTGACAACTACTCAATAGTAATCAATAAAATCGATACCGATTTGGATGATAAATTGCGTTTACTACTTTATGCTATGTTATGCTTATACTGACAACATACAAACAAATTTAGGCGTATTAAGTGAATTAAATATGCAGAATAGAAAGAAAAGCATTCTTGATATTTTTAAGTAAAAGGTTTCTGTAAAATGACATTCTGTAAATGGAACTGTGCACTCTAAAATAAACAATTATAACTATAAAGAATTGATGCAAATTTGAATTTGCAGTGCCTTTTAAATGAATGTGTGAGCTGATAAAGAAAAAGTATTATGAATTATAAAAACTTTAATTATAAGCTACTTGTGGTAACAATATTCATTATGAAAAAAGTGTGTATTGATTGATGAAAATCATGATCTCGCTTGGAAATGTGCAAAATTTCCACAAATCGCAGCATCATTTATAGTTAGGAAAATCGAAGAAATCTGCGTCACGGTCATACTTCCAGGCACGTTTTATGAATTTCATGATTACAGTTTGCTTCAATCATTTAAACGCCTGTCCATGTTTTATATGAGAAATTTAATTCATTAAACTAAATGCCACTGTATGCAATGTTACGTTATATTTCTATCCAAATGAAAACAACCATTGCACAGAGGCTAATGCGATGTCTCAGTCAATATTCATAAACTTAGTTGTAATGTGAAAACTTTAAAAATTATTAATATAAAACCTGATGAAGATCTACTTTAGCGAGGTTTCTGAGCATCTTACAATAACTAATACTCATTAAAAACTAAGATTTTCACGCCAAATCATTGGCTTTTCCGAATAAAGCTGCATTCGCGAATCGCAGCAGGTAGTGTGAGATCAGGAGTTATATAACTTATTTCCAAAGACAAGAAGCCGCACAATCAGTTCTATACGAACTAATTTATTTGGCTGGTTAGTTTTTAGGCTAGTCCTTGTTGGTATTGCTTTTGTCCTGAAGTGATAACTAGCAAGCCTTGACGTTACTTGTGAGCAGTACAACACGTTCCACGTAAAAATGACGTAGAATTAAATATTTATTGCATGTTCAAACAAAAAATATCATATAATAATAAATAGAACTCATCTACTACATAGATTTGGTTTTCTATGCATATTGAATTTACCAAAATTGGTTGGGTCGTTTATGCAGATTCCCTCAGAATTTACTATGATTGTGTCCTTCAGCCTAAAATTAATTATCCCAAACTCCGCAGTCAGGGTGTTCAATTGCGCAGAAATAATTCTTATTAATTGTTCCAAACCATCGGACAAAGTCCTTTTGCTCAACAAAAATGCATTATTTATAGGCAATAATTTATAAGAGATTGCTCGAATAAAGCGCGAGCATTTAGCAAAATAAATTACAAAAAATACTATTTCATATTCACTTATGCGGCTGGAATGCTACATCTATTATTTTCCTGACTGTTTCATCTTAATTCGTGCAATTCTGCGAAGACTTTCTGTTATATTCACATAAGCTATTAATAGAAACATCGGGGCGTTCACGACCCCAAAAGTTGACTATTGCAACATGACACTCCTAAATATTTTTTTTATACATTACCTTAACATGAAATTTTTATCCTCCTTAACAGTTTTGCTATGATGACAGAAAAGGTAAGCAAAACTCCAGACAGCAATGAACTGTAAGTTTTGATTATTCGGAATATTTGAAAGTTAAATTCCTCGAAAACGGTCGTTGTAAAAAATTTTTATTTGGAGATTTAAGATCGTGTAACACGGCGTCCTGCAGTCATTCGTCAAATTGTTTGTTTAACTAGGATCTGTGGTGAAACCAGACGGATATGTTTCGGCCGAGATTTCCAAGAGTTCAATTCTTACTGGAACTACATTTAAAACTATTCAAACAGTTCTGATTGTACTGGTTTATTTCGCTAAACACTAATTCCAAAGTCATTTTGTCAAGCATACTGTTATTACTATATTATTATTTTTGCGGATAAATTATATATATGCAATTATGTATTGAGTGACAAATTTGTTAAAATAGAACCACACAGATAATCCAATGTCAGTATGCACTCACACATTTCGTGCTTACTGGTGCCTTTTCAGAAGGAGCAGGTACTACGCCCTTTACCGAATAAAGATCTGGTCATGGAATGTAGAACAGTTGGACAGTGCAAACCCCGATACCAAAATGTATAAAAGCAGTAATTGAGTTAACTTCATAAAACGTCTTCGACAATGTGACTTCAAAGCAAACACACTATCAATAATACGTACCGAACCTGTAAAGTGTACCAACACGATAGTTGCCGGGTCGGTATATGGTACCAACACTATGGTATCAACACAATGGATTTCAAAATATACTAAATTTCATCAAAATATAGAATTACACCTACTTCTGAACACCTATTGCTCTAGAAAATCCATACATTCTGGACTTGATCGATATGAGTTATCATTTTTCGCGGTAATCATGACATCATTCAATTAAATATTTAACAGTTAGATATTGTTTGTTGTGACGAACTAATATGTATACATTGCGTATTATGTGTTGCGCACATAGGAAACTATTTTTTTCAAATAAAAGTAGAAGGATAAACCAAAGTCAGTCTGAACGCCCTACACCAACTATATATTTGGTCAAGGAATTTGGGACAATTGGGCAATATCGGTAGCAACTGATGAGTCGCCAGGAAGCACTAAGCGCATATGTACATTAGATTATACGTTTAGTTCATGCTTACTTGATGTATTATTCACGTGTTTTTTGAACTATTTTTTTCCTATGGGTTCTTTTAATCTATGTTTATGCTGCAGAGACTTGGAAGATAAAGGAATATTGCTAAAAATCCCATACAGCTGTGTATGTTGAAGTATTAGGTCATCATCAAATTATCGTAAGGAGGCATTAGTCTAGACTAATAATTTTCGTTCCTTTCTTGGATGGTCGATCATTTGCATTATTGGTGGCTTTATTGAAGAATGATATTTACAATTTTTGCTCGTCAGGCCACCCAAGCAACGCCAGGTGTTTGCTGGAACTTAAGAAGGGCTAGGCCAGCTATTTCGTGTCCGAATAGCATTATTCACGATTTCAGACATGTTGACTTCAGCTATATTGGTGGGGTCGTTTATGCGGATTATCTCGGAATTTATTATTAGTGTGTCATCGAGCACAGACTTAATTATCCCTATCTCCGCAATCGATGTAGTTATTTGTACAGTTAATACTCTTACTAAGTTTTCTCATTCGACAAAGGCCATCGTATCTAACTCAATACGAATGCTTTATTCTAAATCAATTATTTTGCTGGTATAAATCGCATCCATTAAGTAAAACAATATACAAATATTTATTATTTTATATTCACTTCTGCGGCTCGCAGGCTGCTTCCATTATTGGGTTGCTTGCTTCCTTTCATAATGGGCATTTCTGCGAGGACTTTCTGCTGAATTCATACCAGCCCTAGATATGACCCTTGGTGCATTCTCGGCCTCAAAGGTGGCAATTGCTACAGGAAACTTTAACACACGCACCTTACAGTCTTTAAACAATAGACTTCTGAATCTGTAAAATTATTTTGGAGTTTGTTAACTAAAAGGGTCACGTGGAGATGTTTGATTCATATCGTCTTATAGGCGACGTCTCACCTGTAACTCAGCATGCAGTATAAATGTAATTTCGGTTATGCATACGTGCATGTATCGTATATAAAATAAGCATTTACACTGTGTTATGGGAACTACAATGATCATTGGATTGTAGGCTTCATATTATAAAATCAACAAAGTTGCAGTTGCATTATTGGCTAAAAATTAATTCAAGCAATTCAGGTTGAATGTTTTTACAGATAGGTTATAATATAATACAAATATCGTATGCTTTATTTGTACATGTTAAATTTTAAAAATTGTTGGTGAAGCAAAGCAATAAACAAGATGAGAATCAATGAATTCATGATAAAAATTACTTGATACTATTTAAAGACCGGAAGCCACGGTTAATATCTGATCTATCGTGATGCATTTCACCGTTAACGATGCCCACGTCAACTGATGTGCCTCCATAGACTGTCAGACCTGTGCTTTTGTGTGTGGAGGCGGTTGCTTGCTGGGTTTGCTGGCGACTGCCAGTAACAGCTTGAACACCGCTCGTGGCATTTTTTAAAAGGAGTCCGAATCCCGACAACAGGGGATTTCCTTTCCCATTGATAACATTTGTGTCAGTATATGATCTTGAGTTTGGTTCGTTCGAAAATTTTGGCATTATTTAAACAAAAATAATATTATTAATATTTTAATAAGGTAAAATATATTTTAACAAATATGTGAACTCATATTCAATGACCTCCGGAAATTTATTTTTTCTAAAGAATTTCAATACATATACTCGATTCGTTCTAATTCGTATAGGGAATCGAAAAAGCTAAACTTTTGGCGATTATGCAAAACAAAATACATAGCTAAAGATCATTTTAACCGCGTCATTAAATACTTATTGTCTTGAAATTATTAATTATATAACTACATGTCATCTGAGAAACTGAAGAAAGTTTGCCAATAGCATGATCTAAAATACAAATTCATATTTGGTTTGAAAATATAAGATTTTTTAGCTTGCGAGCGTGCCACAAATGACGACATATACTATTTTGGGATCATAAATGTTGATATGACCTATACCCGTAAGCTAATATAAACATGGTTTATAGTTACCCTAACCCTAAACCCTAGAAGCTCAGTTGAATCACAGTTTTTATTACTGTTACTAGTTTACTGTTCTGAATTAAAGTTAGAACATTTATTTTGTACATCTTAATATAAATAGACTTTATTTATCTTTAACGTAAACTCTATGCTCCGTTTTGATTGGTAACATTTACGGCGCACACCATTTTGAGCAAAATAGACTAAAATAATGGTTCTGCAAATAATCCTATTGGTTGAACCCATCCCTTATTAACAAAAGTTTGGATGGGTATCCAGGCATCCTAAATAAACGTCGTTAGCATTATGCGTTACTAATATGCGTTAAGTTTGTGTTTAAAAATAAAAACCTGACTTCTTTCATAAATTGAAGCACAGGATGTTTTTCATTTAAATATATATGTTCAAATCTACTTGCAACAAATAAAAGTTTTTAATGACATATTGAATATTTTTTTATAAAGGTATTGTAAAAATTTATCAATATTTTGAAAAATTTGAATGAACTACTATAATTTTAAAGAGCTATCTATTATTCGTAATTACATAACTAAAGGCAAGCATTTATATATTATCACGCTCAAGGTTAATTTATTTCTCATTTTTCTTGATGTATCTACAAAAGGAATATTTATATATATAAATATATATATATATATATTTATTTAAATATATATATGTATATATATATGTATATATATATATATATAGCCTAACCATGTTCAGAGTAGTTTTATTAATTTATGTACAGAACACAAATATCAGTTTATCAGTAATTTTTTCTTATATGTACGAAGCACTATCTCCAGTTTGTCAGTCTTGATTTTAGCATCTGAAGAGTGCTATGTTCAGTTTATATATATATATATATATATATATATATATATATATTGATATATATATATATATATATTGATATATATATATATATATATATAACATGTTATTATAGTACTTTTTATAGAAGTACTTGTAAATACATATCTGGTTGGAAAAGAATAAAAAATTCAAGAGATGAAAAATCAATCCATCCACTAGAATATGGTTTCATTTAACTTCTGAAAAAGCTTTGTAATTGTCAAGAGCAGTAGCATGTCTTTCGCAATTTAAGTGTTCAACACAATGATATAAATATCATATAATATCTCATTTAAAAAAATACATATTTAGGTTATATTACAAAATAAACATTGAAAGTGCAATTCGCCTACTTGACTGCTATTGCCCTTATTACGTTCACATAAGCATTAGACACATTGTTTGAGAAAAACCGAATTATAATTTGCTAATTTATCTAATGTCCCGTTTGTACAAAAAGTATATAGTTACGCACAATTTGCCATTATAAATTAACTCATTTTTTAAAGAGTAGCATTAAACATGTCACAAAATGACGAAATATATTGAAGTTTATAGTCAAAAGCAATACACGAAGGAGTCCATATGAAGGATAGACTGAACAAAAAGTAAAATCTGGAAAAGAATTGCGAAATGCACGCTATGTGAGGCGGAAATTGTTTATGAGACGCTGGACTAAATTTAAATATATTAAAACATATGTGCGTCACTCCAGGCTGGTATTGATCAGAGAGCAATGAAGACGAAATCAGTTTGAAGGCGATATGAATTTGCGACTTATAAACTGTTCAGACTAGAATAATTACATAAAGAAATTCAATCCTCCCATAATTATATATATATATATATATATATATATATATATATATATATATATATATATATATATATATAAGAGAAAAGATAATCGCAATCCATGGAATAACATTTATTAATAAATATTATTTGTACCAGTATCTACAGCCATTATTCTGGATTGGTTGATATTTTTGGTCATCCAATCACCAATTTACATTTGTCGTAACCAGTCCTCTCTTAGCTTGGTCTCCCTTTCTTTTGCGCAATTTAGATTACGCCTTTTGCGTAACTTCATGTGGTGTGTCATCGCTTTCATTTTGAGTGTGTCCACAATTGATGGGTGTGTCGTATTTTGCGGCAAATATGTTATTTTTGAAGGCCTATAGGAGGGGATTGGTTGCGTAGATGCACATTTGGGATTGGATGATCGAAAATACTAACGATTTCGGAATAAAATCTGTAGATACAGATAGAAATAAGATTTATTAATAAATGTTATTCTATGGATTACGGTTCTTTTACTTCATAGTTTAAAAAATGGTAAAAATTGGGACGATGGATATATATATACACACACACACACACACACACATATATATATATATATATATATATATAATTCAAATAGCAGAAAATTTGACAATAAATATATATAATATATATAATATATATATTATATATATTATATATCATATAATATATATTAATATAATATAAGCTAAACATTACAGCAGGTAGAAATGCAAATCATTTCGCAGACCGGTTTAGGCCCTTTTGGGAAGACGTCAAATACTGTCCAAAATTTGCCGCGGACGGGTTTCGACCAAATAACATTTGCTTTTGAGTCTGGAGCTCTATTCACTGCGCCACACGTGAAACATAGTACACAAAATTTAAATACATAAAAACTTATGTTTTTGTGTAGAATTTCTTATAGTTGGAACCTATTGGCAATCTCTTTTTAGACATGCAATATTCGTGTAGTATTAACCAAAACCCTGCCATCTAACCTCAATTCAATATGACTTATCCAAGTTTAATGATGCTTGTTGTATGACAAGTTGAATTTGGCTAGTTGGAATTTCAATTCTTTCGTAGTTCCCGATAGGTTCTATCTGAAGTGAAGGCTCATCGAAAACATAATTTGGAAAACGATTCCGAATGGCGTGTATTATGTGGCAATAGTCACGCAATACATAGTGTCGCATACTTCGAAGCAATTGTGCTTAAGAAGATTTCCACCCGCGGAGAATTCTTGACATACATTGACGAGTATCTAATAAGGTCGTAACTGGTACACAGAATGAAATGCTTTCCTACATTATACAATGCCTAGTCATTACTGACTATATATAAACATGTAGATAAATATATATTTTAAGTTTAGAATAAACAATGCTTAAGTAGCAAAGGCAATCCATCAAGTAGAACGGTTCCGTCTTTTTTGGGAACTCATCAAGCACTTGCCAGAATTTCCTGCGAATAGGGCTCAAACTTGGGCATAATGACTTTGTTCTCTTGCACTTTTTCCACTGCGTCATCCTTGTTGCACATAACAGACATACAATTTTCAGGTATAAACAAATTTATGTTTTTGGTTAGCGTTTCCTTATATTGTAGCCTTCTTGGCATCTCTTATATTCAATATTCTAACTAGACACCCATAAATCATCATTATATAACAAATAAAATACTAACTGGGTCAACTATATTGCATTAAAATCTAACGGCAAGATTTTGATGATCTAATTGTATTCAGTATAAATGAACACTATTTAAGTTAGCGATGGAAATACAAAAAATAGTCACGTTTTTTCTAATTGTAAACTTGTCAAGTATTATACAGATTTTAACGTGACTGGGCTTCGAATGTGGACGAATAAGCTTTGAAGAATTGATTTCTTAACTCTACACCACTGCTGACGCACAGTACACAACATTTTCAGTAATACAAGTATGTATTAGGTTTTGCGAACCTATTAACAAATTAGTTCAGTTGTGACCAGAAGGATAAACCAAATACAGCATGAACGGAAAGTATAATCTCATGCACATTCGTTTCGTGCTTACTGGCCACTCCTGTTTTGACTAGCTTATAATTTAGGTTAATACTATTTGGAATATATATATATATATATATATATATATATATATATATATTGTATTGTGTGTGTGTGTGTGTGGTTATTAATTTATTTTGCACAAATATCAATGAAAACAGTCCTATCATAGTTTGAAAAAATTAAAAATTAATTTTCAAATTATACACTTATTGTGGTTTCGGAAATTGAATTTTTGTAAAAGCGCAAATCGATCGTTGCAACAACTTTTGTAATAACAAGAACTTCGTGTTATTTTATACTATGGCTTAAAAGAGATGACGTGTATTGTTCAAAATGTTTAAAAACGGAGGCAATAAATTGGTCTGGATATAAATTGTCAATCGAAGTTAGATTTGCAAATTAAAAAAGAATTGAATTTTCACGAAAAGCGCAGAACGAATTTAGAAAAAGCCTGACATATTGGCAAATGTTTAAATCAAGTTTGCGAGCTTGAAGTAAACACCAATTCCGTTGTATTTATTTTTATATCGGCTATTGTCCACAACAAATTTAAGAAACATACAAAATGAATTTACTTATTAACAAACGAACAAACCTTGCATTGCACCATACTGAAATATTTAGGTTCGAGAACAAACATATCGTATTTTTAAAAATGGTGAATTTTTCAGAATAATTTACGCTACTACTCACTACTGCACTTGAAAGCCAATTGAGCAAATTATCGTTGTTTTATACGCATTTGGGGTTATCAACAACCAACGCCTTCCTTAAAATCGATGCACATGCAGCAGAAAGCTGAAATATACTATTAAACGATGGGCAATTTGTCTAAGAATGACTGCATGGCAAGTCATGACACGTCTAAAATGCGACATACGAGAATATGTTGCTGAATGCGATGACATGGGCTAAGGGTTTGTGCTAGGACATGGAGACATGTTGTGCTACGAACTGTGAGACTTTCATCAGGAATGTTCAAAGTTTTGCACAGCTTACTCTCTTACTGTTATGAAACACTTACAAATGTGGTCCAACACCAGGAAGTGTGTGCGTTTCTTTACCAGTCATCACACACCCGTTCTGCATGATCATCGGCTTTGCTGGAAGCGTTCTTCTCTGCCGACAAGTGCTCGTCTTGTTCTGATTCTAAACGTGTAAAATGAGGAGTGATTTAAGGCACATTAAAAGTGTATTAATTTAAATTATGTAAAATTTATCAAAATACCATATTCAATTTTTTTAGTTTAGAAACATTACTTCCTATACAAGTACGAGAAGTTTGATTAAATTAAGCTTACATCAACTAGATGAGTGGAATAAGTGAACTGTAATTGAACTAGCTTTGTTATGATGGTTTTAATGACTTTCACGTGATAATTAATTTTCCGCTTAACGTTGTAGTCTCGAAATAAAATGACTAAATAAAATTCTGGTGACACATTTGGCATAAGAAAAAATGACATCAGTTAAACGCAATGACGATATTCGACTAAAGGATCAAACTGCAACGTTTACATAAACGTATTTTACTTAAAATTGTATGATTTCAATTAAATATTTCATACAAATTCTTAACTATTATTATTTCCTGATTTTATATACGATATTAATTTTCTAGTACACATAAATAAAATGCAGCCGATTTTCTAATACATTACAGCTTAGGTAGGACTAATTGTGGGGAATTATGCAGTTGAGCTAGGAGGCTACGACTTTTGTTTATGCTGATTTAAGCAAATCTCTAAAATCCTCTTTAAACTTATTTGTCGATATGTGCGCCAATAATAATACATAATTACATACAAATTATTTCTCGACATTAAAGAATTTGTTAAAATTCACTTTAATCAAGGTTGCGCTCTAGATGTAAACATTTGACCCCTTATGTACATACATTAGTCAGTATAAACTAAGAATTATGTAGAGTAGTAGACCGGTTTCGTCCCTATTGGGAACTCAGCACCTAATGGCTAGAATTTGCCGCGGACAGGCTACGAACAAGCACGCGTCTGCTGTGACAAATTTTGGACAGCACAGGACGAATTACAAATAAGGACGAAACCGGTGCACTTGATGAATTACAATTAAACAATAATTGATTGCGCGGGTGGTGGTAACAATTCTTTAAATCAAGTTTGCGAGCTTGAAGTAAACACCAATCCCATTGTATTTAACCAGTCGTCGAACAACATAACAAAACTACCGCCAGCCGCAACGCACTGACGCGTTTCGACCTTCCTTGATCATCATCAGAGTACGACGGCAAACTGACTATCGAGGATCAAACCGCATTGAATATATATGGAAATCAAATTTAGATATGCGGCTCTCACCTCTAGCAGTCTCGCATACATTGAACTTGACTGGAAATGTCGGCTGCACAATTTCTATGCAGTCACGAACATTAACTGTTTGCAGCTTTCGCCACATATACACATATAAGCAATACAATAAAACAATAATTGATTGCGCGGGTGGTGGTAACAATTCTTTAAATCAAGTTTGCGAGCTTGAAGTAAACACCAAACCCATTGTATTTAACCAGTCGTCGAACAACATAACAAAACTACCACCAGCCGCAACGCACTGACACGTTTCGACCTTCCTTGATCATCATCAGAGTACGACGGCAAACTGACTATCGAGGATCAAACCGCACTGAATATATGGAAATCAAATTTAGCTATGCGGCTCTCACCTCTAGCAGTCTTGCATACATTGAACTTGACTGGAAATGTCGGCTGCACAATTTCTATGCAGTCACGAACATTAACTGTTTGCAGCTTTCGCCACATATACACATATAAGCAATACAATAAAACAATAATTGATTGCGCGGGTGATGGTAACAATTCTTTAAATCAAGTTTGCGAGCTTGAAGTAAACACCAATCCTATTGTTTTTAACCAGTCGTCGAACAATATAATATTGTTTAATTGTATTGTCTATATATATGTATATATATATATATATATATATATATATATATATATATATATATATATAGCGACAACAACATACAGCTTAAGTTCGTTAAATACTGTTTGTTGTGGAGAACTAATATATATGCAAGTATGTATTAGGTGCTGCGGACCTAGTAACAAATTAGTTCAGTTTTTACCGGAAGGATAAACCAAAGACAGCATGTACCATGTACCGACTTTACAACCATAGTGTTAGTATCATGTAACTTTTTGGGTGCTACGATGTTGGTATCGGTTACTAACACAATAGCCTTAGTGTTAGTATCCTTTACAGACTCGGTATATGTATTATATAGAGTGAGTTAGCCGGGAAGTCACATTTTTGCAACTTTATATGATGTTAGCTTCACTAATATTGGTTTACACATACCGTCCTATTAAATAGTTGAAGGGCCTAATACCGGCATCTACTGATGAGTCGCCAGTATGCACGAAACGAATGTGCATGAGATTATAGCTGAATAGAAATTGTGCAGCCGACATTTTCAGTCACGTACAATGTATGCAAGACTACAAGATGTGAGAGCCGCATATCTAATTTTGCTTTCCATATATATGTAATGCGGTTTGATCCTCGCTAGTCAGTTTTCCGTTCTTCTCTGAAGATCATCAGGGAAGGTCGAAACGCGTCAGTGCGCTGCGATTGGCGGTAGTTTTGTTGTTGTTCGACGACTGGTCAAATACATTGGGATTGGAGTTTACTTGAAGTTCGCAAACTTTATTTAAAGAATTGCTACCACAACCCTCGCAATCACTTATTGTTTAATTGTATTTTCTTTATATAGTTGTGTGGCAAAATCTACAAACAGCTAATGTTCGTGAATGCATAGAAATTGTGCAGCCGACATTTCCTGTTACGTACAATGTATGCAAGGCTACTAGGGGTGAGAGCCGCATATCTAATTTTGCTTTTCATATATATGCAATGAGGTTTGATCCTCGCTAGTCAGTTTGCCGTCGTACTCTAATGATGATTATGGAAGGGCGAAACACGTCAGTGCGTTGCGACAGGTAGTTTTGCTATGTTTTTCGACGACTGATTGAATACAATGGGATTGGTGTTTACTTCAAGCTCGCATACTGGATGAATTTTCTAGTCTAACCTATACAATTTCCTATTTTGTTCAGAAAAATGTATGTACTAAATGGGTGAGGTGTTTATATCATGATCGAAACCTTGATTAAAGTAATTGTTATCACCGCCGCGCAGCCAATGTTCATTTAACTACTTATAAGCGTTATATGCTTTATTGCATAATGCTGTGAATACATTAAAAAAAATGATGTCAGTCGAGGCCAAAGTATCGGGCTTTGTTGGAGCATTACGTGGATCAAATTAACTTATCCTTGCTGTGCGAAAAAATTTCATGCTGTATATTTCGAGGCTGGCTTCCGGGTTCCTTGTTAACGGTTAGCTCTTGACACAAAAAATTGGCAAGTATTACAACAAGTGTTAAATATTATTCGCACGACTTCACTCGTGGTAACTGGCCGATCTCGTAATAGTAAATGACTTTCTCCATTTTTGTGTATGTGCGTGTGTCTATTACTTTAATGCATTCCTTATAATTACCAGAATTTGTTCGAGCATCTAGGTTAAATTATAATGGTCCCACTACAATTACGGACGCTTCACTAGGTAAGCAGATGCCATGTATGTATGTGTACGTATATTTCTTAAGCATTCATTTAAATAAAGATACATGTACGTATACGTTCATCAAAGTGGTACTACAGTGGTCAATGTTAATTCTCTTTACACACATCAGACTAAATGTTGTAGACTTAAGGTGTTAAATGAAGTATTTACTGGTAGCTTCACTGGTAAGATAATGTAAGTATATTACTCACAAAATCTGAGCAGGGTAAACAGTCAAGATATGGTCGGCAAGCTCAATGAAGAACTGAATTTGAAGTAAATGACAGTCAGTCAGAAAATTAAAAATATTGACCATCTTAAGGTAATTATGCAGAAAATTATGGTTAACTAAATGCTTTGTGGTTATGGACACACATACGTAAACAAACAAATGACGTCCGTTTATTCTATGAACGGTTTGCTTTTGTTATAAGATTTGCGAGCAAGCTTAAATACATCTTTATAAGCGAAATTTTACCAATTTATTAATACTTGTCGTAAATTTACCATTGATAATGTGTATGAAAGATAGCCCTGAACTATACGGTGTGCAAATTTGAACGGCCGAAGTAAAAACGTTATTTAGCCCAACAAATATCAGGTAAATAATCGATTTTGTGTCACGCAAAAATAGTTGTAAAGATATTTAGGCAATAAAAACTTTCCTATACACTATTTCGCCGAAATTTTGCCAATCCCTAAAGCATTCATTGATACACATAGAAGATTATATATATATATATATATATATATATATATATATATATATATATATATATATATATATATATATATATAGTAAGTTGATTTTGATTTTCCAATTTAATAATATTTTCTCAACTTGACTAATTGTTAAATGCGCCAGATATGATAAAATGTCTGTAAAACATGTTTACAAATACCAAGTAAACACAAATCCCACTATATAGAACCATTACGACAAGTCAAATTTACTGGCGCGTTTCAATCTTCTATGATCATCATCTGAGCGCCACGGATATTTGACTAACAAGGAGCAAGCTGCAATTCTCATATAAGTTATGAAAATTTATATATGCTGCTCTTATCCGTAGAAGTCTTACACGCACTGGTTACTGTACATTACCTTATCTGTAATGTGACAAAAACAGGATTTCACCCAGTTCCCAGCTCGCATTTCCTTTAAAATTTCTTTATTAATAGTCCTCTCAAAAACCAGTCAATGCGTAAATAACGCATTTACTTTTGCTTCTACACGCAAAACTTGATATATCGTAAATGTATGCGCTTTAGTTTGATTACTATCAGCCATTTCGTAAGCTTAGTGATCATTAAAATATGTTATAACGTATACAGGCCAGCAATTGGCAACAGTTTCAATATACAGCATTTTTCATTAAGCTCATATAAAATTGGTGTTCATCACAATGCGCCAAATTGAATGTCAATGTATCTATTTTAATAAATGATTTGTTGTATAAAATTTTTTATGTGTTTAACTCCAGTATGGCGATTGAATTTATACATTCAGGATGCTGATAAATTAATCTTGTGTACAAAGGTATACCTGAGGCTAGATATAAAACTGTTGCGACATATATTCACATTAGCTGATTAAAGCAAGACACAATATTACAAGTTAGATCTGCTAGTGATAAAGAATCCGACGATCGATCAAATAACCACTGCTTATTGTAGCAAAACCAGCCTTCGGATAGACATTAAGATTTCACGCAGCATATTGGAGCAGAAAGCACATAGATGGCATGCATGTTACTAGAACGTAATTAAACGTTTCTATAATCTTGAACATAGACAATGGCTATCTTAAATAAAAAAACGTTTAAATGGAAATAAATAAAGATGCGAAGTCGACAGAAATAAGTTCACCAACCGTATAGTGATTTCCCGCAGGAGAAAGTGTTGACAGCATTGTCACATCACTTGACTTCTCCTCGAATGAGGCCATATGACCACCAGTGCTGGAATTTAGTTCCTGGTTAAGTTTAGATTCACGGAAGCCCGTTCGAATAAGATTTCGCCGTACATCAGCCGAGGCTCGTCTCTGCGCAGCGGTGTGTTCAGGTTCTGGAGATGTGCGTACTATCAGCTTTTTTGTTTCACTAGTGAACACGTCATCCTCGTTGGCTTGTTCGTCTTTCTACAAATGTGTGTATGCGTGTTCATTATATTGTGTAATGTATTTGTAAAGGCAAGCGTTTATTTGTTGGGATTAAACCTATTAAGAAATGAAGATGATTTATAGTTAAAATATACACTTAAGTTTATTAATATTGTTCGTTAAAATTGTAGAGGAAGATATCTCCGCTGACAAAATTAAGGTGACGTTTATTGATAAATTTAAAACACCGTGGCTGATTGAAACGAATATTACTAAAAATGAAATTATACATTAAATTCCTAAAACATTCTTTGTTTAAATACTTTGCAGTATATATAATTTTGAATTGTGCGTAATTTGAATTCTGTATTCTATAACTGTACTGGAGTGACATTCTCTAGCAAGTTGCATTTGTTGTTTTCTACATCTTGGTGTTTACAAATCTCAATCTTTACAATATAAACCATCTATAATATTTGTGTTTTGAATCGTGCATATTAGGAACGTTCTGGAACAGGTAATTTAATAATTCTGTTTTTCGCGTCTTATTTCTTTCCAGATTATTGATTCGGGTGTATTGTTACGTAAGAAGTACACAGTCCGTTGCCTAGTAAAAAGTTATCAAATATATATTTAAGTTCGATTAACATGGAAGCTAATCTTAAGTTCGAGGACAATGACAAATTAGCTCAAGATATTATAGGCATGAACTTAATAGATGTGGACGAGAAAATTAACTCATTATACTCAACTAAATGTTTTAAGTCTGAAACCGACGTGGTATCTATTGGGTTCCCATTAACTAAAAGGGTTTGAACCGCTACAAAATGCGCCTTCACTACATTACCTGTATATTGGGACCTTGCTCAGTGTTCCCATAACAAAACTCTGTAATATCTATCAATAAAATTTAGGAAAAACAGAATTTATTTGTAAGAATGATAAATCAAGCACGTCGAGATAAAATAAGATAACGTAGGCTTAATCAATGCTCGACAATGTATTACATCCACCAATTTTAAACGACATATTCATAAGCGACATTAATTTAATAGATTTTTAACAGTATAAGTATCCCTTATAGATTTCCGAGAATGATACTTTTAACCACTAGCTTACCTAGCTAGTGTATTGTTACTGTTTGAAGGCATTCTCTACATTAAATTTTGAAAATTCAAGTTCTATGATGTAAGTGCCAAACTTGTAGGTAGAGCGGCATTTAAACTAATAAGAACGTAAAGATTGTGCAATTCAAATCAAATAGTATCACAAAACAGATATGTCATTAATCTCTGGTGAACGGCCTTAATCTAACATCGAAGGCACTTATTTAAAAGATTGCGTAGGTTTGCCGCGAGCTGAGGAATAGGTCTTAGCGCAATTATGCATTCGATAAAGGAAAATTAATTTTTTATTCATAAAGTTTCGTAAGTGGCTAAATCATTTCTGTTCTTGCATTTATTAACACACGTGTGAGGTTTTAACGATATGTGGCGAATTTACAGAGGTATATTCACCATTTCATTTAAAATAGGCGTTTAATTTGCTAACGAATTAATGTTATGGAAATGGGAAGCCACCTAACAACAGAGTTGGCTGAGAACTTCTTAGGCCGTTTTAAGCAAACATCGTTAAAGAGTGACATAAGTAAACGTACACAATATATACGGTATTTTGATGATATTTCCATTGTCCTTAAAAATAGGTCTCAAACACGAACACTGCTTCAATGTTTCAATAAAGTGCATAAGAATATCAATTTCAGGTCATAGCATGAAAACGATGATTTTATGCCTTTCTTATATGTACTACTAGAGAAATGGTAAATTAAATAGAACAATTTCATTTAAAAAATATGATCTGCACGGTATTTGCATTACAGCAGTTTCGTACCTTTTCAATATAAATTATCAACAATTCGCGGCTGTATTTGAAGAATTGGCAGATTGGTCAGTCCAGATTCAAACGTTAACGACTATAACAAAGCAACAAACTAAACAATAATTGATTGCGCGGGTGGTGGTAACAATTCTTTAAATCAAGTTTGCGTGCTTGAAGTAAACACCAATCCCATTGTATTTAACCAGTCATCCAACAACATAACAAAACTACCGCCAGCTGCAACGCACTGACGCGTTTCGACCTTCCATGATCATCATCAGAGTACGACGGCAAAACTGACTATCGAGGATCAAACCGCATTGAATATATATGGAAATCAAATTTAGATATGCGGCTCTCACCTCTAGCAGTCTTGCATACATTGAACTTGACTGGAAATGTCGGCTGCACAATTTCTATGCAGTCACGAACATTAATTGTTTGCAGCTTTCACCACATATACATATAAAGACAATGCAGTTAAACAATAATTGATTGCGCGGGTGGTGGTAACAATGCTTTAAATCAAGTTTGCGAGCTTGAAGTAAACACCAACCCCATTGTATTTAACCAGTCTACGAACAACATAACAAAACTTCCGCCAGCTGCAACGCACTGACGCGTTTCGACCTTCCATGATCATCATCAGAGTACGACGGCAAACTGACTATCGAGGATCAAACCGCATTATTATACATTCAATTTTTGTAAATTTTAATTCAATTATTCTTTGCCTTTCTGGTGAAGACATACAAACCAAACTCGTGCCTAAAATGTTGACTTTGTTTTATGACTATATTGAATGGCTTTTGTTTTTTGATAAAATATGAATTACCTGCTTAGTAAATTGTTATTCGCGAAGCATTTTTCATTAATTCACATAACAATAGGTGTATTATATAGTTTCAACTAGTCATGTGGTAGTATTCATAACCTGATTGAATACTTAAAAAATAATAATATGAAAATGCTTGAAAAGATATTTTTCTTTGCGTAAAACTTAGTTCAACAGCATTTTCAAACAGCATACTTGTAGACGGGTTCTGAGTAACGAGACCAGTAGGAATTCATCAATCAATGCAAAAGACAAGCTGCGCCCCTGGAAATGTAAAAGAATCAAGATTTTACCGACCTACGAGTGCTATCATTTGTCTCAAAATAGACTACTGCGGAGACAAGTTGAATAATAGGATAATGTTGGGAAAAGTTACTTCAATTTTAGGTCTGTCACCGTCATAAATATGACCACAAAAGAAACATAACCGAATAATTCAGCTTTGTCAAAACTAGTTATAATAGGATTGTGTATTAGTTGTTGCGCACCGGGTAAAAAATTAGTTCAAATATGACCAGAAGTATAAACCAAAGACAGCATGAATGGAAGGCTAAATGTCATGTACACATTCGTTTTCTGCTTATTGGTGACTCATCAGTAGGAGCCGATACTGCGTCCTATACTCACTATATATTTCGTTGAGGAATGTGGGACAGATGGACTGAACACACTCCTATACGAATACATAAACCTGCAGTAGCAGCTAACCTCATATTGAGTCATCGACATTTGCGACTTCAAATCTAACTCACCATATGTATATATATATATATATATATATATATATATATATATATATATATATATATACCAAGCCTGTAAGGTACCAAAACACCATGGCTGTTGTGTCAGTGCCTGATACCAACACTATGGCTGCCGAAAACGTACATAGTACCAACGTTATGGTTGTCGAGTCGGTGAATGGTACCAAAACATGGATTTCAAGAATTTCAAAGTTCACCATAATTGGGAAATATAACTAATAATGAAAACCTGTTACTCCAACAAGTCCATATACTTTGGTTCTGATCAATATCAGTTATCACGTTTCACGATAATAATGACATCATTCAATTCAATATACTGCAGTTAGCCACTGTTTGTTGCTGAGAACTAAAATATATGCAACTGTGTATATGTTGTTGCGTATCTGGTAAAAAATTAGATCAAATATGAACGGAAGAATAAACCAAAGTCAGCTTAAACGGAGGGTATAATTTCATGGGCACATTCAATTTGTGCTTTCTGATATCGAGTAAGGCCAAGTGATCAGAAGAAGTTGTAATTTATAATTTTATTTAACTTTGGCATACTGAAATCAACTGTGTTGGTCCCATGTACCAATTCGCAACCACAGTATTGCTGACGGGTAAAACGGCCATTTATTTTAGAATTTATTTTATAATGAAAATGCGAAACCTGGCAAAGATAAGATGAACTGTAAATGATGAATGTCGATAACCAGCCGAAGCAGATCTTCAAGAAATTTGATAATATCAATAAGTTGATCTCATTTATTTTCACGTGTGACACAATTACATTTATTCACCTCATAACAAGTGCTAATCAACCTGGTACTATATACTATGCAAACGTTTATATACAAGTATGCCACGTCGAATTGCCTCAGATTGGTCTGTGGGGCTGTTAGGTTACTTGCCAATGAAGCGTGGAAATAGCAACTTACCAAATGACACACAAGAAAAAATTTGTTTCGCGAGGAACACATCCTATAAATTAGAGAATATACCTCAGTCAAAATGGAGATTTTGTTGAACAGTTCAATTAAGAAAATACTTCACGGTTAGATAGATTATCCCAGTGTTGAACAACCAAAATAAATTATGTATTACTACCATTCCGCACATTAACATTTTTTTTATTCCAGCGTATTTACATACTTTATAATTCTATTATTGTTCCTACCATCATAAAATCATCCGGCAGGTATGCGTCGTTGATTGCTGCCTTGACGCCAACATCTTCATCACCGATATTAGTGGCGTCTACTTTTTGCTCATCTTCATCTTCGAGCGGATCGTTGTCATCTAGCGATTCACTGCAGTCAGTTTCTGCGGCATCCGGTGTCTCCAAGCGATTGCTGAGTCCCTGTTGTTTTATCATCGTGGACAAATCAGCAGCACACTCATAGCAGAAGATGTATTCCATCTAATAATGATGAAATTAC
This sequence comes from Eudiplozoon nipponicum, assembly GCA_029291075.1. Lineage (NCBI taxonomy): Eukaryota > Metazoa > Platyhelminthes > Monogenea > Mazocraeidea > Diplozoidae > Eudiplozoon > Eudiplozoon nipponicum. The sequence continues at coordinate 97,537 of JAQBSW010000255.1, forward strand.
AAAAAAGAAGAAAAATATTAATTAATTTTTACAAAATATAAGAAAGATTTTAGCAAAATAATTTAGAAAACGCGTTATTCGTATTAAATATTTTTGTGATATGTGTCAGGAAATATTTTTGACTACTTAAGTTTCCGAAATAAATTTTCATGCTTTAAAAGGCTATATTTAATCAGACTGTAACCACACTCTCTCACCTCATTACTCGCAAGCGAAATTCTGTTACGGACTACATTTAATGCGCATTTCTAGCCGAACCTTTACAAAAATATTCACATAAACGCGATTACACAATTCAATGTAATGTAATCAAGTGCCCAATACACCCACGAATAGAAAATGAATCTTAGTTTAAAAATCTTAACAGAATATATGATTTTTAATAAGCGAATGCTTAGATCAATATCATTTGTTTACGATTGTTATAAATTTATTACTTAACTGTAAAAGCAAAAATTTATTTATATTTAAATTTAAATGACAAAAATATTTTAATTAATAGATAGCTTAATTTATGAAACGGTAGTTTTTATCAATATATCCTTTCATCATATATTAATAATATTATTATTATTATATTATTTTCATACAGTAAACTATTTATCCGACAGTAAATTAAATTCGTCAGATAGACCTGTTTTATTGCTTTTGGTTAAATATCCGAAACATCCAGGATTACCATGGCTTTGTTCGGAACCCAGATGTATTTTATTCATATATCTCGTTGAATGCGCCGCCAAAGCCGAGAAATTCATGTAACTTTCAATTTATATCATTTAGTTTCTTGAGTAAGATTTAACTTAAGGTGTACGCTTAGGAGTATTTCTTTCAAGCACGCTCGGCGTGGTACTTTGAATGATGTATAAAGCAGTTGGTGCATTTGTTTTTCTGTTTTCGTAAGCTTTAGTTGTATTGCGTCATATTGATTAAACGTGTTTGAGTGTAAATAAAATAACTGGTGTAATTCTGTGTGTGTGTGTGTGTGTGTGTATGATTGTAAGCCAATGACAAGAACCGAAAAGAAACCAGTTTAGTAGTCCAATTTTTTTGAAAAGATTCATTGTTTGAAATCACGTGATATCCTGCACAATTTTACGAGTCATAATTTTCTATTATTACTTCTCTTGGATAGTGCGATATTTATGGATGTGTTACGTGTTTCAAAGTGTTAAATAATATTAATTAGAACACATAAAGTTGTAGGAGTTACGTGTTCATGGGTAATTTCGTTGGGGTATTTGCGTCCATGTGCACTAAAACAGTGATTGTAGTAGTTCATTAGAGTCTTCTCTGTGACATTGTTCAGCTCCAGGTAGCCTAGCTATTTCTCGATCCTGTGTTCTTTCCTGATTCTGTCTCTGTTAGTTTGTCAATTCTGGTTCTTTTTGAGAGATTTTGCACATTATATTTAAATTGAAGTATTGTCCGGTTAAACCATGTTTTTAATGTACTACCACTTGGTAAAAGTAATTGATCCGTAAACAATATTTACCACAGAAGTTGATTAAAACGACCTAGCACCATCATGAAAATCAGCTAACGTTAAACATATATTTGAGACAAGTCAAACGGCTAATTTAATGGAATTCTTTTTTCTACACAAGGCAAAGGTCGAAAAAATTTTTATAAAATACGTATTCTTTTATATTAAGCAACAATCGTCGGCCAAAATGATATTATACTCAACTGATCACGAATCACACAAACCACCAACAATGTTCTCAAATTCGAGCTAACCTGATCACCTATTGGACAAACATCAACAAACATTCTATCAAATTCTCGACGCACTGGTGTTAAAGTTGATGGGAAAACGACACTTCTGTCAATTACCCAAAAGAAAGAGTGATCGAAATTGCAACTTTTAAACCGTGCGATGATACCAACAAGAGGAAATATTACACATGAAAATGCGATACGAAAGACAATTTACGGGAAAAATCATTTCGACACCCAATAGCCAACAAAGCGAATGCCCAGTCGAAACTCAATCCCTCAAATCAAGATTAACCCGTTCATGGTTGTCCAAATCACTCTGCAAGAAATGGTGTTTAGAGACTGGAATTACAGGGAAAATCTGCATTCACAGGGAATGACATTCATTAGGATAGTAGTATGCCACAATTTCATAAAAGATATTTAATTAACAACTTAACAAACCGAATCAGGAAGATTTGCTCCGAACAGATGCTCAAAAAAGATCTAGGTTACCTGAGGATTCTTTTACCAATAAAAATCTACTCGGAATCATTTAAATATGTCAATCTGTTTGTTTATGAACATTCTTGTTCAGTTCATGACAGTTCAATTTCGTTTAAGCCTAACAGAACAATAAGATAAATTACCTTTTGGGTATAAATAGTACACGAAACGAATAAAATTTTTTTTATAGAGATTATGTTACATATGCCACATGTGTCGGGGGGTCGAGATTTGTATTGGCAATTATTTTCTGAATTTATGATATCTTGTGATTCATTTAGTGCCAGCTAGTTGACTAAATTGGATAGGCATACCGTATGTTTGAGGAATGTGTGCGTTTTGTAGCAATAGCCACATTTGGGCCGAGAACACTGAATGATACTACAACAGACAGTCCCAGCAGAAGTGCAAAAACTAAGGCGAGGCAGTCAAGACAATGATAGAAGCAGTATTCGAGCTGCAGAAGTGAATATAAAATAATAAATATTTGTTTTGTGTTTTACCACATGAACGTGCTTTATGCGAGCAAAATCCTATAAATAATTGATTAAAAATAAAGCATTTGTGTTGAACAAAATGACTTCATCTGACGGTTTTGTAAATATAGTAAGAGTATTGTCTGCAAAAATAAACACTCTGACTGCGGAGTTAGAGATAATTAGGTCCTGGCTGGACGACACCATTATTGCAAAATTCTGAGGGAATCCGCATAAATGACCCAACCAATTTTGAAGTCAACAACATGTGTTTTTCGCGAATTTGTTCCTGTTTCTTTGTTAATTATCTTTCAGCTTTATCCAGGTGTGCGCAATTTCTGGTGATGGTAAAGATTCTGTTTCTTGCCAAACTCTCAATATTTTATTGGTTCATGTCACATCTGGTTCTTGCTTGTTCTCTAGATTATTTGCCTTTATTTTGCCTCTTATGTTTTCAATGTTGCATTCGTTGATCTTGGCATATATATTGTTTACTGAATCTACGTACTCCTCACCTTTATTCGCGGCCAGTCGATTACGCCAAATGGACGCAACTAACTTTGCAATTCTTCAAAAAGCGAGGTCAGAAAATTTCTTCAGCATTTATGGAGGATTGTATGTCAAACAGAAAAAAAACTCACTGAATGTTCTGTAACATCTTCAGCACAATATAGCAATTGACTGGCCGTTATTGAAAGGAAGCCACACGTATCTTCAGCAAACAAAAGCAACACAATGTGTACTAAGGTCATCGAAACTAACATTAAGTAAAAATGAAGAAAAGTAAAATCAGATGGACAAGAGAAAAAACAAGAAGCAAAACACACACACCCGGAAAATGTAGAACCGTAAATAACAAAAAGCATAAACAAATAAATGAGAGACACGAGCACACTTTACTCAAGCAGTCGGTATGCCTAGCCAAAATAGGCGAATAACTGACACTAAACGATTGCCCAGATAGGATAAATTTAGAAAAAAGTCACATATAATCATCTAATAGACCGTAAATACAAATTTCAAACTATACATACATGCGACGTATATAATAAAGTCCCAATATACTTCCGTAAATTCATTTGGAAAACCATGTATACTCAACATGTAATTTAAGTTATAGTGTTGGTAAGTTAAAACGAAATTCAATTGCCACAATATACGCAAGAATCTTCACAAATAAATTTACCTTCATCAATTAAATGTGTGCGCTTTTCATCCTGCGGGGTATATATATATATATATATATATATATATATATATATATATATATAAAGTATATATCGTCAGCACTAGGTAGCAGGTAATTAATCAAGTAGAACGATTTTGTCCTTATTGGAACACAGAGTACAGTTCAGAGTATGTCATGGACGAGACACGAGCCTGGGCACATTTGTTCGAGTCTGTAACCTCGATCCATATATATATATGTATATATATATATATATAACTTAATAATTTCGATTGTGTTTGATTATTGCACTATATACTTTTAGACAGACAAAAACAAATTAAGTAATAAAGTCTTTGTTTGTTTTGCTCACTTATACGAAAGCATACTCTTGATTATTAAATGGACTGTACATGAAGAATTCCCAATAAGGAAGAAAACGGTCTACTGGATGAATTATTTCTTCTACATTATTAAATGCTTAGTCTATACTGATAAAGTAATATATATATATATATATATATATATATATATATATAACACTGTTCTACAATATTCCACAAACACGTAATAAGATTAACGCTAAGAGAACTGTGGCGTTAATCATACGGTCTTTATAATACGAATTAATAAGAAATAGAATTTTCAGTTCTACAGAACTGCTTAATCAATGTTTAGGCCACATTAATTGAAATAATACGTACAAAGCATACGCAATAGAGTTCTTTTTGCTGTGGTATTGAATTTTTAACCTTAAATTAAGGTGAAGTGGTTTATGAAAAATTTTTAAGTAATGCATCCTGATAAACTAATCAGTTATTCAGTTTTTACCTGGTAAGGAGGAAGAAACTGAAAACTACGCTGCTAATGGTGTAATGTTATCCCTAAATGTCTAGCATACTTACAGTGTCATTAATGATTAACCAACTAATTTCTAAGCTGGTAATGGTTGACATAGCATAATTTGTCGACGCCCAATATATTTTTTGTTCAAAATCACAGCTTTCCACTTTTTCCATTGAACGCCCGCTAGATTAGCGTTTTCATTGTGAAAAATTAACTATAATTGTCAAATAGAGGCTAGAACTAGAATCTCTAATACGCAAGGGGAAAACAATACAATTTAAAATGAGAAAGATTTACGTTGTTAATTACATAATAGTTTGATGAATCTCCGCGATTTTCGTTCGCGGGTTGTCTGCTTTGCATTATCAGTTTCACAAAGATCCAATTAATCCTCATATCTAAGTAAGCATCGATTTTGTCTTCGTTTTGGCAGTGTGCGGATTCTCCCCTTTATTCTGAAGGCTTGAACATCGTTCATACCATCCACCAGCAATGAATTAAAATCTATTTTCAATTCGAGTGCTTAGTATGAACGAGGTTAAAGCCTTCGGAAAAGAGGGTCGACTCCGCTCCCAACCAAAAATAAGGCAAAATCGACGCGTACTTGGAAATGGGGAAAATTTCGGATCTTTTCGAAACTGTTAGTGCAAAGCGATAACCCGCGAAGGCAAACCGCGGAGATTCAACAGATGAAGCTGGCACTGCGCAAACATTCAAAAGGTATCTGTCATATATAATATCTTGGCTTATATAAATTGTGCCGTGAGGAGATAAGTTCAGTCAATCTTTACTAATGTAAATTATGAATGCATTAATTTAAATAGGAAAAAAATCATCGATCAGTTATATCTGGACTTTATTATTATAATTAAGGAATCAATGCATCTATTTAGTTGTAATGTTTTGCCAAAATTCGGCACCGCCACGTTTGTGAAATCCACGAATAACCATCTACGAAGTGAACAAAATATTAATTGTTGTTAAGATTGAAAAATTCAACATGCCCAATGCTTAATAGGCTGGTAGGAAGTGCTAGTTACCAGATAGTTGTTTCATATTTACGAACTCAGTGTTTCTATGTAAATGTTGCTTAACGCTTTAGATGAAAGCGAAAGAGAACAGCTCAAACTTGATTTCTATTTTTAATAAATTTTTACAGCATTTCTACAGAAAATAAAGTACCGAACAATCATCATTTCTTGTTGTGATAAACGTACGCAAACGCATCAGGAATAGAGGCACGAGACGGGACAAATATCAGTCATAAATAAATCTTTTACTATCAAACGGAAGGCTAATAAAGTGGCATAGTTATTGATATTTGGCAGATTTTACAAAGTACAGGTGGATTTAAAACGATAGAATGAGCCATATAAAACAGAAAACCTGGTAATTTATAGATCATAAAATATTAAATATTAGTAATAATCCACTTGTATTTTAACGGATAGTAGATTTCTACACAAGGGATCCTCAGGTAAACCAAACACATTAACTTCACCATTTGCGAAAAACTACTATTGCCATTTAGTGAACACCTAGGAAAGAAACGATTACGGAGACGTTACATGTTGCTTACATTCTGTCAAAAAAGAAACATATAATGTTAATTGAGTGCTGCCCTAATTAAATTGAATAATAAATGTTGAATGTTTTAAAATAATTGTGGATTTACGTGGCTTAGTTCTCATTTTATATCCAAGAATACTATGTGTTTAATGAAACAAACATTCGGAAACTACGACGAAATAAACCAGTTATATTTAAAAGAAAAAGTCTAGATGTCTTGCATACATTGTACGCGACTAGAAATGTTGGCGAAAGCTACAAACAGCTAATGTTCGTGGCTGCAATTCGGTTTGATCCTCGCTAGTCAGTTTGCCGTCGTACTCTGATGATGATCATGGAAGGTCGAAACGCGTCAGTGCGTTGCGACAGGCAGTAGTTTTGTTATGTTGTTCGACGACTGTTTAAATACAATGGGATAGGTGTTTACTTCAAGATCGCAAACTTGATTTGAAGAATTGTTACAACCACCCACGCAATCAATTATTGTTTACTTATAGTGTTTATATATATGTGTGTGGCGAAAGCTACAAACAGCTAATGTTCGTGACTGCATAGAAATTGTGCAGCCGATATTTCCAGTCACGTAAAATGTATGCAAGACTAGTAGATGTGGGATCCGCATATCTAATTTTGATTTACATATATATGAAATGCGGTTTGATCCTCGCTAGTCAGTTTGCCGTCGTACTCTGATGATGATCATGGAAGGTCGAAACACATCAGTACGTGTGACTGACGGTAGTTTTGCTACGTTGTTCGACGACTGGTTAAATACAATGGGATTGGTGTTTACTTCAAGCTCGCAAACTTGATTTAAAGAATTGTTACATCCACCCGCGCAATAAATTATTGTTTAATTGTCTTTTCTTTGTTTAAAATGATTTTAAAAAAATTCCTTGACCAATTTTTTTCAAATCGCGATCGTAATGAAAATTACCTAAAAGTGTTCAATTTAGTGAACCAACTATAGAACCAGGTTTCTATTGAAATATGAACAAAATGAGTGTATAATTGTCCTTCCATATAAAATGAAGAATATATATCGTTTAATTTAGTTTAAATTACTTTTACTGTAATCGTTCCTAAATGTGATTGTAATTTTCAGAATAGACTGCAAATATGCAATGTAAAACGTGCACATATGTGAAGCCAATCAGCAATTTATAAATAAATAATTGAGCATACATAAGTTAATATTTATTAGAACAGGATGTCCACAAATTTTGGGAGAAAAACAAATAAACTGATAACGAATATTGGTACTAAAACGAAATAGATAACTGACTATACAATAATTGGAATGGCGATTTCCAAATATGGTAAAAATATGAAGATATTAGCAACGAAATACAAAATGTAAAATTCAGTGCATTCACGCAATGCTTTTAAATAATTATTCAACATAAAAATGAGTTGGTTCGCAACACTGATGTTATTTATTCCATATGGTAGTCCTTTTTGTTCTTGCTTCTTATTCTCTTCCTTTATTAATGCAGCCTATTGTCAGTGTTTAAAGTTGGTTAATTTTTGCAGAGTTTGACTGACACGTGGGAAATTTTTCAAAGCAAGTTTTCTGTACAATCGATATTTAAATGTGGTCTAGATTTAGCTATCGGCTATATAGAATTCTAAAATGGCATATTCATAAAAAGATGGATTGAAGACAATTTTAAGTTCGTATTAATTGATTACCAACACGTAACAAAGTTTATACGCCAATTGCACCGAACATTTTGCTAGAAAATGAACAGATACTAAATCCTGGCCATTCATAAACCTACTTGGTTCTGGATCTACCACTTCTTTTTAAATGTGGTTTTGTCAAATTTAACACATGTGTACTAGAACAGTATTAATAATATCTATAAAATGAGATTTCTGATTTTCATCAGTACCAGGTTATACAAAATGTATCACTAAGGCTAATCCATCTCTTGCAGTCGACATTACAACCAGAGGTTTCTTCAAGGTGAACTGGGTTCTGGGTTATTATTTCATACAATTTACGGCGGATGATGCTGTTTCATCCATCAGAAAAGGAAGAATGCATTAATAATCGTTAATAAATTTGCCATAATTACTTATATTTTAGATTTGTCTAAATAATATTTTTGAGAAATTGTTATGTCATGTAAATTGTAAAAATAATATAATTCTTATAAAATGGTGTCAAGTCGTTCAGCTGTGAATGACGAAGCAGAGAATATTGTGTAAAACGTTTTATTTTCTACGGCTTAATTATAGCATTGCATACAGCACCTACACCATGTTCCAGCTGTGTGCGATTTGCTATTTCAATGTGAAAGAGTACAATCAAATACGTTCTAGCTTAAATAGATCTACGACTAAGATATGGAACTATTATTTACATCAAATTTATTCTATTTAGTATAAAATGGAAATACAATTTAATAATCAATGATTGCGTGGGTGGTGGTAGCAATTAATTAAATCAAGTAAGCGAGCATGAATTAAACACCAATCCCATTGTATTTAACCAGTCGCCGAACAACATTGCAAAACTACCGTCAGTCACACATACTGATGCATTTCAATCTTCCATGATCATCATTAGAGTACGACGGCAAACTGAAAAAAGTTGATCAAAGCGCAATGTCTACACTTGGAAATCAGTATTAGATATGCGGCTCTCACCTCTAGTAATCTCTCATACATTGTACTTCACTGGAAATATTTTCTGTTCAATTTCTATGCAGTCACGTACATTAATTATTTAGAGCTTTCATAAGCGTACACACATACGCACACAAACATATATATATATATATATATATATATATATATAATGGTAGTACATTTAAACAATCATTGATTGCGCGGGAGGTGGAAACAACAATCCTAACTCTGATGACGATCATGGATGGAAGAAACACGCTAGTGCGTGTGACTGATGGCAGTTTTGTTATCCGTCTCGGCGAGTGGTTAATTTCAATTAGATTCGTATTTAGTGCGATATCGCAAACTTGATTTAAATAATTATAAAATAGCTTGGCAAGCATAAGCACACACTGCACTGGTCAGGCAACAAATTTCAGTAGAAACAGCTACGTTAACGACATCAATATCACCATTAGCAACACCAAAACAACGAGTGATTAATACTGAAGTCTATTTATCTAGCGTTGTATTCAAGGTGGTAAAGCACGACCCGGTGGCCAGCACGAAGCACATGTGTAAAAGGGATTATAACTGTAGACCATGCTGACTTTGGCGTATATTTTTGGTCATCCATGAAGTATTTTTTACTATGTATGCAATTATAAATACATCATATTATTCTTTTATGTCCTATGCGGCAGGGTGGCTCAGTGGTTAGAACACCAGATTCCGAAGCAGATGTGCCTAGGTTCGAGCACTATCCGTGGCAAATTCAGGACACTACGTGATAAGTTACAAATAAGTACGAAACCGGTCTACTGAATGAATCGCCTTTTCTACATTATAAAAGTCTAATTTTATATTTACAAATGTATATACATAATGGGACAGGTGTTTATACACATTTAATTATACTATTCTTCTGTTCGAGATTGCTTATAAAAATTATAGTGATATCAATTTGCGCAATACCTTAACTTAAATTTGGCACGGAAAGGATTTTCTAAAGTCCACATGGATAGATAGAAATCATGACATTTTCTTATTTGCTTGTACGTCAAATAAAATTCAATTTGCCGCGTTTGAATAATTGATTGTTCGGCTCTAATTGTGAAGCTTTGAATTCCAGCGACGACTTAACCAATGCAGCCATCTTTTCTTTTATAATAAAATTAGTTTCGGTAACAAATGGACGTTCGCTGTAAATATTTTCTTTAAACTTTTGTGGAAAATAGATTTTCTTATTTGCTTGTACGTCCAAGAAAATTCAATTTGCCGCGTTTAAAAGATTGACTTTTCGGCTTTAATTATGAAGCTTTGAATTCCAGCGACGATTTAACCAATGAGGCCATCTTATCTCTTATAATAAAATTAGTTTTGGTAACAAAGTGACGTTCGCTGTAAATATTTACTTTAAACATTTGTGGAAAATAGATTTTCTTATTTGCTTGTACGTCAAATAAAATTCAATTTGCCGCGTACGAAAGATTGGTTGTTCGGCTCTAATTGTGAAGCTTTAAATTCCAGCGACAACTTAACCTATGCAGACATCGTTTCTTTTATATTGAAATTAGTTTCGGTAACGAATGGATGTTCGCTGTCAATATTTTCTTTTAACATTTGGGGAAAATAGATTTTCTTATTTGATTGTACGTCAAGTAAAATTCAATTTGCTGCGTTTGAAAGATTGATTGTTCCATTCTAATTGTGAAGCTTGAATTCAATCGACGACGTAACCAATGAGGCCATATTTTATTTTATAATGATATTAGTTATGGTTACGAATGGACGTTCGCACACTTACTTACAACTCAGAGTACGCATTTATTCCTATTTGTTTTTCTGCCGGATTCAAAGGATGTACAGTACTTATTTCTGTCATTGATGTGAAAACATTTTTGGAGTTCAGTTTTTTTGTTAAAGAATTTTGCATGTAAATGGGCTGAATCAGTTGATTTTTATTTAGTTAAATCATATTCTTAGGATTTCTTAAATTCTTTTTAATTGAAAAAAATAATAATTTTGCAATTATTAAAGTGTCGTTAAAATATAAAAAGTAAACAAATGATTTGAAATAAAGGTCTCCTAATTAAGTTCTTTTCTTTAAATGAAATAAACGTTTCACTATAATTTCAAAAGAAAAAATTTCATATAGAACAATGATGCTTAAAAGATTCAAAGTTGTTTCAGTCGAAAAATCGATAAGCAAAATGAGAAAAAGTGTTATCCAGCAAACTAGAAGTGCTTCAATTTGGAGAACCGTTAAAAAATGAAACAATGTATTCGACATATTAGATGTGAAATAGATTAGAAAACCGACAAAAAATGAGAAACAATGACATTCAACAGACTAGATGAGAATTAGCTTGAAAAGTCGATAAATAAAATAAGTAATAACGACATTAGACAGACTCGGTGTGCATTAGGTTGGGCAATCGATAAACAAAACTGAAAATCAACGATTATACAGAAAAATGCTGTCAGTCATCAAAGCAAAATTATCAACTAATAAATAACAAATTAGAAAAAGTTAAATAGTCGATTATCATATACGTATACTGGAATACTAACAGCCAGGCTAAAACTAAATTTTTAAGATATAACTATACTTTGTCTTATCTACGAGCATCATTCTTTTAATCTGTTATTTCATGTATGAAATATTACATTTTCTACTAACTATTCAAGGCTTACTAAAGCGATATTTTCGTCTGGACCCATGCCGTTTATTATCGTTTTATAAATCTTGAGTTGATTTTGGAAATTTTAATTTAAGCAAAATAATATTTATCAGGTTAAACGCCATCTTCTCACTTTTGCTCCTAGCAGAAGGTTTATTAATTTAAAAATTGAAATTTACTAATTAGCAATCAATGATCTGCTTCGTGTTCATTAAAACATGCATTGATCTGTCAAACAATACCTCTAATTCAATAACAAACTTGTTAATAATTTGCAATTATGTATTAGTTGTTACGAATTAAAAAAAAATAGTCAAATAGGACCACAGAAAATATACCAAAGTCTGCATGAACGGAATGTATAATCTCATTTGCACATTCGTCTCTTGCTTACCAGCGACTCATCAGAAGGAAATAGTATTATGTCCTCTAACCATTATATATTTTGGTGAGTAATGTGGGAAAATTATACGGTACAATATCCCATACGAGTGTGTAAAGCTGCAGAAGTGAAGCTAAATTCCCATTCGTAAAGGAAATTTTACCGTCCAATTGTCCCACATTTCTCGTCCAAAATTTATAGGGCATAAAACCGGCTCCTACTGTTGAGTCGGCAGTGAACACGAAACGGATGTGTACATGAGGTTATACCTTCCGTTAGTTCTGACTTCGGCTTATCCTTGTGGTCCTATTTGAATCAATTTCTTACTATTAATTCATTCACTTCTTAAATGGCTTATCCGCTTATCCAGTTTCATTAGAACAACAACAACCATAAATCAACACACTGGAAAAGTAATTTATAATAGTTATTCCATGAACAGATTCACTTTCATCTGCAACCTCGGTCCTCTGCTAGGCAATTGCTTGAGTTTCTTATTTAGAGTATCATTGTCGTAATGGAAGCGGTTCTTTGACCATGTTATTAATTTGTATGTTGATTTATTGAGCATCTATATTATCGTCAATTTCATTTAATACTCGTAATTTTATTATGATTTACTTGTGATATGTGGTGGACAGCGGGGTGAGAATAAAAATGTCATGCTATCAATGTTTTTGTTAAATTCATGTGACTAGTAGCATCATGATGCAACATGACAGTTCATATTACATCCATTCGATAAGTAATATTTATGTATATTAGCCATAATTAACTGGATATTATTTACGATATTTTCTATGCTACGTATTTCTACATGTGAACTTGCAAATTTTGTTTTAGGTGTATTTTATTCTCATATCAGAACACAACATTAACTCTGGTCATTGATTAATTCCATGCTTATCTTTGTTTTATTATTATAGCGTAATTATGTCCATTTTATTCATTAGTAATTATATATGTTAAATTAATAAAATATTCGTGTCTGCCAAATAATGTGATTTCAACCTCACGGATTTATTGAATAAACGGAATTATTAAAAAGCACAGACGGTGCAAAATTTTTATATACCACTTCCTAGACAAGAGAATGAGTGAACTTATCTACACTTGTAAGATTAAGCTAGGCAACATCAATACTTAATTGTTAAAATAGTGTTGCGAATAGATTTTTAGACATTATAAAAACACGCTTTCATCAGTAAAATTACACTCAACAGATTTGGACTAGCTGCATTGATTACTGATTTTTTAATATTCCTGAAGGTTTTATCCGCCGTTTCCTACTATCTCAGTCACTCCGTAAACTATAACTATTTTTTTTAAATTTGAGGTTTGCTCAGTTACAATTTGTTTTAAGCAATGACAGAGAAAAGCCTGGTTGCATCTGCATAATGAACTTTATTAAAAGAAACGAGACCATATTTTTCCTTGGAAAGGTAGGTTAATTAGGAAAGAATTAAAAAGACAAGGCAATGAATCACTTTTGCATGTAGTATTCTATAGACAACAGTAAATCCCGTTTTACGACTTGAAACAAAGTATTGATGCTTTAATCTTGTCTATTCTTTAGGAAATCAGGATGATATGTTGATTTCTAATTCATATAAACACCACCAGCAGATCTCCAAACCATCCTGTCATTACGAAAACGAGAATAATTGGATAGTTTAAACGAGTAATGTGCAAAGTCTGTATCAATATTTATCAAATAATTCCATGCTAATTTATCATATAACTGAAAATAACGTCAATTGAAATTAAAAGATGTGAAAATGTAACTAGTTAGAACTCCATATAGAAGCAAGAGTTTAAGAGAGGATTTTCTTATCAAACTAAAATAGACTGTCAATGACATATATTACAAAAATGCAAAATGATTTTGAACATCCTTTGTACTTCCACTAATTTTCGTACTTGTGAGCTTTATATTTCTCTCGAAATTGGTCATATTGTCGTCGATGAAAATGATTTGCGATTTAATAGACACAAACTAACATTACTGGTCTATTAAAGCCTTACAGATTTGAACGCGAGAATTAGCGTAATTTCAATTTCGTGGCAGTATTTAATCAATCAAATTGTTTACGTCAAGATATATATAACTTAGTAAGTAAATTATCTTTTTCTTTGATCGGAATTAATCGCTTGTGGGCAAACGGATATTTGCAACCGCTAGGTGTGTGTGCAGATATTACCCTGAATAGCGACACGCCAAATAGGCGTCATTCTGTTGACGATATCCACATTTTTAGTAGTGTTGACGGATTAAAGTCTAGAATCAATATTCCGTTATCGGTGTTACATAACAAGAACAAATATTTGCATTATTTGAAGTCATTTTTTTACTTTTTCACAAAGATGTCAAAATGTTTAGTTTTAAATTTGTCAAGGCATAAATAGTGCATTGTGTACCATTTCTTACGTCATTATAGAAATTAATGAAGATATTTAAACACACGAAAATATATAAAAATAATTTTATTCATAACTAAACGGCAGTCGATCTGCTTATTCCCATGTCCAAGTAACATAAATTAAATTAATTTAATTTTCAAACTTATCTGAATATGCAAGTATGTATTAGGTGTTGCGAACCTAGTAACAAATTAGTTCAGTTGTGACCAGAAGGATAAACCAAAGGCAGCATGAACGGAAAGTATAATCTCGTGAACATTCGTTTCGTGCTTACTGGCGACTCATCAGTAGGAACCGGTATTACGCCCTTTAACCACTATATATTTGGGTGAAGAATGTGGGATAATAGGACGGTACAATCTCCTAGACGAATGTGTAAACCTGCAGTAGATTAGCTAACTCACTCTATATAATATATATACCGAGTCTGTAAAGGATACTTACACTATGGCTATTGTGTTAGTAACCGATACCAACATTATAATACCGAAAAGGTACATGATACTAACATGATGGATATCAATGTATGCTATAATACGCCGAAATTGAGAATTAGAACTATTTCAGAACACCTGTTACTCCAATAAACCCATACACTCTGGCCTTGATCGTTATCATAAACCATAGTGTTAGTACCATGTACATTTTCGGTACAATAATGTTGGTATCGGTTACTAACAAAATAGTCAAAGTTTTGGTATCCTTTATAGACTCGGTATATATATATATATATATATATATATATATATATATATTATAAGTGAGTTATGTTGAAGTCGCATTGCCGAGTCAATACGATGTTAGCTTCCTACTGCAGGTTTACACATTCGTCTAGGAGATTGTATCGTCCCATTATCCCACATTCCTCACCCAAATATATAGTGGTTAAAGGCGTAATAAATTGGCTTCTTGATGAGTCGCCAGTTAGCACGAAACGTATGTATTGAGATTATACTTTCCGTTCATGCTGTCTTTGGTTTATCCTTCTGAACTAATTTGTTATTAGGTTCGCAGCACCTAATAGATATTCGCGTATGTATTAGTTCTCCGCAACAAACAATATTTAACTATTATATCTGAATATACTTTAAATCAAGTTTGCGAGCTTGAAGTAAGTACCAATCCCCCCATTTTATTTAACCAGTCGTCGAACAAAATGGCAAAACTACCGCCAGTCGCAATATTGATGCTTTTGTGAACAAATAATTTTCTTCATTTTGTATCGAGTTTGATTACAGTTTAAAAATGCATATCTATTCACTCTTACATTAATCAGAGTGTCTAAATTTTACAAAATATGATCATCATGGAGGAAATCGTACTTACCGGACTTGCTATTAATTGTGGGCGATTGCGTTTCACTGTTTCCACAGCTCGAAACACATCAGCTTCGTCTTCCTCTATCAGACGATCTAAACATATGCTTGCCACGCAAAAGATTCCACCACGTTTAACGCCGTCCCTAAAATAGTCCGAAACGGAAAAAAGACAGGAATGTGTTTATAGAAAACTTTTCCTAAGAAACGGTAAAAGTATGAGATAAATGTCATTAGAATTTTTATCCATTTATTATTGTTAATAAAATTGGTCGATTCCGGTTAGATTATAGTGTAAAACGTCAATTTGCCAATGGAAAATATAGGTTTAATTTGAGAATATGTAAGACGAATATAGCAAACAAGCACATGTAAAATGGTTCTACACGATAAATTGTACATGACTAGCTAAATGGTTAATTTTCGTTTTCCAATTTTATCTTGAATTTTCGGATTTGTTTATCAAATTAGTGTCGCAATGCAACATCTGTAATGAAGAATAGTTAATTCAGTAAAATGCACCGATTTAATACGTATGAAGTACAATCTCTTAGCGGAATTAGAGGTAATTTTATTTATTATTTCACTCGTTAAATGTTTTTGGAGAAATTGATAGGATTTACTCATGTCAACACATTTTCATATTCATCGTTGACTCACGGCAGAATGTAGACGGTAGTTTTGCTATTTTGTTCGATGACTGGTTAAATGCATTAGGATTGGTGTTTACTTCAATCTTGCAAACTTGACTTAAAGAAAGAAAGTAGACTGTCGAAAATCGCAACTTATAATGAACATATTGGAGTGAAATTTACACTCGTTTTATGTAATTGAAAACTATTATTTTTCTACATTTGCTCAAGGTGGTTAAATTGACTTCAATTGTTGATTAAAATGTTTTTAAATTTGCACAGATGGTCTTCACGAAATCTTAAAACGAGTCGATTGATGTAACTGCTGGTAGATTTTACCACATTAGACAACTGACAATGAAATGCCTTTGTTTAGTCGTTAATGGTTATGATAAAGTTATTGCATCCACAATAACAGTCCGCAGGAATTGTATACAATCAAGCTGATGCTTACGAAAGTTGGTCTGAATTAAAAGTTGGTTCCATAATTTGTATAATAAAACTTCACCAAAGTTGACGAATATATTTTAAATGTTTGCGCAGTGCGAGCTTCAAATGTTGAATCTCCGCGATTTGCGTTCGCGGTTTGTCGATTTGCACTTCCTCACTTTCTATCGAGGTAACTTGCTGTCTTTGGCTTCTCCTTCGGGTCATATTTGAACTAATTGTTACTTGGTGCGCAATACCTAATACGCAATTAAATATATAATAGATCTCCGTCAAAAACAGTATCTGACACACAAGTTTGTTTGTTTTTTTCCGTTTTAAATTTTAACTTTAATTATTTCGACATCGCAACATTATAGTTATACCACACATGTTCGATACTATCTTTCTTCCCTTCAATTAACATTCTGCAAACTATATAAGATTATATATACCGCGAATTTGAGATAGCTGTAATTGTACTGAGGTAAGGGTTGGTCTGTCATTTGTATATATATTGAGTGGATTTTTTCATGTTCCCCATGAATATGCATATATAGAGTTTAGTAACTGAAACCAATTATATGTTTAAAACTATTAATGAAACAATATTTAAAAAAAAATATATAGGAAGAACTGTTTCGGAACGAGTTTACTACATTTGCCTAAATCTGCTATTCTGTGCAATGTACTGTGTATGCGTGATTAGATGCTCGATTGTGATTCGAGAATTCACAAATCGAAACGTTGCCAGTCAACGACAGTTATATCGTACCTCATTTCCAATTGTTCCTATGAAAGATGTTGAAGCCTTCGGAAGAAATTGATGAATCCGCTCCAAGCCAATAGAAAAGACAAGCTCGATGAGTACTTGCAAATGGGGATAAATCGGATCTTTGCGAAACTGATAATGCAAAGCGACAACACGCGAATGAATCAACATTCCACAGTGTTTTTCGTTTATAGAATGCTCGCATTCTCGAATATTCAAGGTAAAATAACTTTGCTATCTAATGAAATTTTAATTTGCACAAGATAAAATCAGTAAAATGGTAAGTGAGACATTTGAGTACGTTACGCCTTTTGATGAATTAGAACCAATAGATAACTCTTTCTTTAGTTGCACTTTTGCCTGTTAAGACATGCTATTTTACTCAGTTAGGTTAAGACAATGTCGTTTCCATCACGCAAGCTAAAGAGCAAAAAATGCGTTTCCGTTTCATTCTGTCCAATAGCAACGGCAGTCATGAAAAAGTAGGAAAAATCCAAACGTTATATTGCGTTTACTTAAAATAATATGTGGAATGAATTTGGAGTGGATTTTTTTATAGAAATAAACCAAGTAGCTAGTTTTTTTTCCGGAGAATGGTAATTTGAATGCAAATGTAATACGAAAGTTAGTCATGAAAATAAAGGGCGGGTTTCAAATTGTAAAATACTTATTTAACAATGAGCGTAAATGCATTCACATTTATATCTGGAGTACGTTATCCAAAAAATATGCAAATTTAGGTATTTTTATTCTAATTAAACGAAACTCTAACAGTGATTACTGAAAATGGTCGATGCGTGAACAAGTTATAGCTGGGTGATTTAGTAGTGTGGAGAGATGGAGTGACTGTCTATTTAAATCAGTGTATAGTCATTCAGAAGCCTAGATGGTTGCTTGACAGACTGGTCGATTAATTTCATGTAAACTTTATCGGCTTAATTTAAACGCCCACTGTTTAATTATTTCCTATTTAACTTTTGCTGTATATATATTTTTGTGTGCTTATTGATTGATCCGACATGGTAGCTATTCCGTTACAAATAATGAGAGCTAAGGAATTAATGTAGATTTGTACTTTCTTTTGACTTTCATGATAAAAGCGGATTAAATGATAAATAGATTTTACTACATGAACTTTGTACTATGGTTATACAGTATGTGTACTTTTATGAAGTGTTTTTCCATTATTTGATAAAATAGATTCACGTAGATACTGTTCATAAATGTATTGTGTGAACTTTTGGTTTATACGTTAAATTTTAATTATTTTTATTACACCGTTTATTGAATTATTTTATGAATATTTATTTTATGTGGCTATATATGTGAACAACTTTTTACAGATGAATCTCTGAATCCAATTTAAAAAGCCTTCAATCCATCTCAGTCTTATACATTGAGACAGGGCAGTCGTTACAGCCTGATGGAATGGACCCACAGTATGGAAGGCAGACGTTTAGAACCAGTAAGCTAGAGGATGACGAAGCAATTTGTGGCGGTTCAACAGAGTTGACCAATACGGACGATATTCACACCAGGCCATAAAAAGTGAATGAATACTGACGTTGTTTTGAACGACCCATTTTACTAAAGTTCTTATCATTAATTTCTTGTCATTAGTAGCAGAGATTGTCCGCAAGATGCGAAATCGTGACACACCGCTTCATTAAAATTTGTCTTATGACTTAATCATTGAATAATGATCGGGTATGCATTTACTTCCTATCTTGACGTGATGACAAGAAGTCAATGAGAAAATGTGACAAATTATTTAACTAAATTAATCAGCACCGTCAGAACGGTGTATTTCTGTTGTGAAAGTTGGGGCCGGAAGGATTCTAGGTATTACTTTAATTCTTTTCAAACACGAGCTTTGAAAGGGTGCAGTGAATATTATTTTAATGTTGTAGAATCTAAATGACGTACATTCGCAGAAAATGACACTGAGAAGAATTAATTAAACATTTTCATTAACGGATTAGATTTTTAGTTGCCCTAAATTTGTTTCTAATTCTTTAACTTTGGAATCTCTTATTTTTGTTTATCTGTTTAAGCATTATACATAAAGATATATTCCGCTTAATTTATTTGTGAAATATGTTAACCTATCAAGTATAGTCAGTTGAGAAACTTTGAAGGAAACCACGTTGAATAATAATTGCCGGCTGCAAAATTGTCTGATTGAGAGTAACTGAATTTCTTCGAAGATTATTAATTTGAACATCTTTATTTGATTTTGTTAGTAAACAATCAGTGATAGATGGAAGGCAACTAAAAAAATGGGCTCAAACGACTTGTGTAGAACTTTTTTAGCTCTGTATGCTAGGCCAGCTGACAGTTACAGGTAATGATGTTTAGTTTGAAATAAAACTTCTTTAGTTTATGTTACCAATGAAGTGGCTTATTTTTTTACTACCATATATATTTTGCAGACAATAGAAATTGCCTTTGTGCTTATGTTTTTATCCAATTCTATAAATAACCAAACATGAAAATTTCTCCTACAGATTACTGAAAAAGTGGGGCAATTTATTTGGTCTAATACTAGTTCAAACGTTTCCATTTATTTCGTTGCACTATTCGGTTTGATATTTTTTAAGCAGCGTTTTCGCAGATATTCTTTGTTAAACTTTTAGACTTACCGAATCCCTGACCAAAGTCTCGTAGCCATAGAAGATTATTGTTTGGGCCAAACAGAGTCGAATTAGTAATGTCAATGCACGCAAATTGACAGCATAATAGTGATGTAGATATTACATCATATGCGATGCACTGAGTTCAGTTTAACTGCCCAATTAACACTTAATGTTAAAATGGACGCAATACGATGTGACAAATCGTGCCAGACACAGATAACAAATTTTAGCGGTTTAAACGAACTCTGGCCAAAGGCAACGTGAAATTTAATGTCCCCGGGTAGATCTTCCTAGTCAGAATTTTGATGAATATAGTTCAGGATAAGAATGTTTCTGAATCTAGATGATCCATCTTCGCTAGAATTAAACACAATTGTCCTCGTGTACAATCAACTAAATTTAGAATTTTTCTGTGGCACGTGACACAAAAATTGAAGTCTATAAGTGCTAATTTAAGGCTGTCTACGATGATGTGGATATTAATCAGAAAAAGTAAACTCAAAATTCTTTCCATAGTTAAAAACTTTTTCCTACTATTATTTTTAAAGATAAAAAATGACTAAAAACCACGCGAAGGCTATTAATCTAAACAAAATAGCAAAAATCGTTATCAGAGACAAATTGGCAAATAGAGACTTACACAGTTTAAACTTGCGATTAGATAAAGCCTAATCTGAATTCTATCGTTTAAGCTAACCGTTCACAAGAAATATAGCAACAAGGACTTTTTAAATAAAAAATGGAATAAAATTTTGTTTTTTTTTCACAATATGTATTTGTCTACATGTAGTCATGTGGCAAGAAACATCGTGTTAATTTCCCATCTCATTTAAATGCGCAAAATATTTTACATAATAAAAGTGTTCGAACCCACATAGGATATTTTGAGTGCAGCAAACGCTATTGCGTTTAGAATTGAAAGCTAATTCACTTACTAGACCATTCTTAAAATCAAATTTTTATGGTTATGATAAATACCAATCCCAATGCCTATACGTAGTCACAGGAAATGAAAAACATCCGTTCGTCCAGCTTGCGGGGAAATTTCAACCTTCCATGGTCATAAACAGTATAGAACGGAAAACCAACTGACGGGAATCAAACCGCAATGCACATGAAAGGAAATGAAAATTAGGTACGCTGCTCTCAGACTTAATTGGAAGTATAAGGGGCAAAATTTCGAACATGACATTTGTGCTGCCTTCCCTATGCGTATTTTATGTTTAAAAAATACGCATATTCTGATTGCGAGGGTGATAGTGAAAAAATCTATCTAAATTAAGCGTGCGATCTGTGGATAAATACCAATCCTGTATCGCTCTATAAATATTGGACTAGTGTGCAATTGTCGCCAAGTTTGCTGGCTAGGATGCCGTCAAATTGAATATTCAGAAGAAAACCTGTGTCTAGTAGATCGTTCGCGACTGATACGTGGATTTCAATTGTTTGCCTGATATAAACATTTAATGAATTCGTTAAATTACCCTGATTAGAAGTTTACCTACTATGCATAATTTAACAGCCAAAAGAATAAATTTCTATTGCAATAAAAATAATTATGCGAAACAAAACGTCACGAGATCCCTGTGCTTAGCAAATTTCTTTTCGCAAAATCTGTACATCCAAATTGAAGTTAGTAAATATTTTTTTATGATGGATGTACAGGATTAACTTTCTTCGTAGAAATACCCCTATGAATACACATTGCTCGGTGATATGGACACATTCGGCATATAGTTAATGGAATTGTGGAAAATTTAAACAACTTTTTAGACTGAACAACAATAATTTTTTCTATAAGTTAACAAAATGCATAGTCTAAATTTTGCTATAAACGTGTCGGACACATGCGTATACTTTATTGTTTTCATAGTCTATTAATTGAGCTCATATCATTCACACAAAATTTTGGGGATCACAAAGCTGAGCACGAAGTTATTATAGAATATTTATCGTTTCTAAAACGAGTAACCACCTTTTACGTTCAGTAATGCATAAAATATATTCCTTTCATTCGATTGGAATCTCGTACTTATCTATAAGGGATTTTGCTCTGATGAAGTGTACTCTGCATGGTTATAGTTTCTACCTAATTGACTTGCGCACATTTTTCATCGTTGTAAATTATATGTTTGCATTAAGTCAACGAGATCTTTTGATTTTGTTTATGGTATAGAACTGGAATACGTCACAATAACTCACATGAACGAATGAAGTAATTAAGTTTAGGTTATGACTTTGATGCTTTACGCTTCATCCAAATGGAATAACTTTGACTATCCGATAAATTGTGCATAGTGTTTATAAAATGTACAGGTATGTTAACGCTCAGGATAAAACAGTATTATTATTTTAAATTTCGAACTCTATTATATCTTCAAACGATATTGGATAAGGCGATTGATCGCCGTTTCCTTTGTCCAATAAGGATGAAAAAGATAGTTTAACTTGTGATTTTGGTCCTGTAGTAGGTCACTACGTTAGTTTCTTGTTTGGAGTTATATTTTCATAATTAAAGCAATACTCTTATCCGTATTATTTATCGTGCATTTTTAATTAATTTTGATTTAATTTAATATTGACACATTTATTATGACTTCTTTGTAAGTAGAGATTTAAAACAGGTTTCTCACGTTGATTTTCGGAAACTATTCGCCACGTTAACATGGCAAGTAATATTGTTGTACAAATGAATGTAATTGACATGTTAAATCGGCAGCATTCATAAAACTCGATGGTCCAGTCAATTACAGCTATAAGGAGTGCTATTTATTTAACTACTTTGATTATTTTATTTAGGTAAAAAGCCACGAACAAAAGATTTTGGTGAACCCAAAGAGATCAGTAATGTATTGCATGAAATTACGGCGTCAACAGGAAAGCTCTAAATAATGAATAGCGATTGAAAAATCTAATAGCATAAAAGTTTTCATATATGTTAAAAAGATGAGCATCAGATAATATTCAAAGGTAGGCATATTAACAAATTAAAATATTAATAAAATTGTCTAAATAATTTATTAAAATATTTGGCATAAACTAACATTGTCAAACGATTATTGAAATTATTTTATCACCGTTAACGAAATTGTTCGTAGGATATTTATTTTCCAAATTAGCAAATTATTTATTTCGAAAAATGAATTTAAATACACGTTAAATATTTTAGAATTATATTCAGATTGAAAATGAACAGAATGAGAGGCAGAGTGCATAACCGACATACTGGCAAATAAAAATGTAAAGAAAGTTAAATCTTTGTGATTATTCCATAGGATGAAACGCTGATTTAATCACAATCCAAAGTTTACTAAAAAATTGACCTAGATAATCGAAACTTCTCATGGCATATTAGGCATGTAAATGGTTCCATCACCATGAGTGAACGATAATGTTAACCATTAGCATATGGAGGAAAAGGATGGCATTTAAATACGTCAACACTGGTGAAAGGACTAGCAATATTTTATGTTGCTATTTTAAAATGGATCTTTTAAGAGTAGATATTTTTATTAAAATGCTCATGCTACTTTTAGTAATAAACTTATTTACAATATCACTTTGTGCGAAAAATACTGTTTTGCTTACCGACAAACAACTAGTATTGGCCCAGTTGGTTGAACCTTTGCGTTGCATTCTCTGGCTAAATTAACCATTAGAGTCAGATCTGTACAGGTAGCTGGTACAGGAAGATCGTTTGGCCAAGTCAAAGTTTGGAGCATTACGAGTTCACGCGCAACAGCTTTCTTTTTAGCTGACATGATCTTTAAGAGAAAAATGTTTGCATATAAATATTTTAAACAGGTTCATTTATGAATGGCTATTATGTCGATGGATTCAAACAAAATTAGCATTTAGACGAGTCGAATAACAGAATAAGTCGCGAATTCGGATAGGTCACATCCAGTGGGTGTTCGAACTCGCACAAATGTGCGGAAATATAGAAAAAAATGAGGTGAAATTCTGAATGCCCGTCCTAATTATACGTATCATTTGTTATTTCAACTTTATTTGTAAACCTGTAATTAAATATAAGCGATGTTTATACATCACATAGATAATAAAGTTATTGCGGCATAATTTAAGCATATATATTTGTGTTCTGTAGTTTTTACCGGAATATAGAAAAGATATCAAGAAATATTCAATGATTTGGCAGGTGGCGATGACAAATATTTAAATCAAGATTGCAAACTCGAGAAAAACAGCAATCCAAATCTATCTAACTAGCTAAACAACAGTAAATTTACTGTTAGTCAAACGCGCTGACGCATTTGGATCTTCCAATTTAATTATAAGGACACGACGGCAAACTGACTACTGAGGATGAAACCGCAACAAATATCGCTGTAGTGCGACTTGTGAAATGCAATGAAATTGAAATTTGTCGGAAGCACGAAAAGTTTATTTAAGTAGTTTTATCGCCACCCGCGCAACTAATGTTTTTTTGAATTGTATAACATATATGTAGGACAAAAGCTGCAAAATTGATAATAGTATGAGTATCCAACAAATTGTTTTTTAACTCAAATCCTACTTCACAATTGACAATGACTTAAGAGTGGCACATTGGACGCAGAAAAAACAGTTTGGTCGCAGGATTATTTTAGCACTTACGAAAAATATTTAGAATCAGAAATTCCATGCATCGTCGACAAAATAAAAAGAAATTATGGAGCATAAAATGAAAACGGTGCAACCTGTCATCTTAAAAAATTTCTTCTGTTTGATTTTTTCTAGGTCTAGAATGTGGCATTATGTACACTCAAGGCTCTTTGTATAAGAAATATGCATTTAACCAATACGAACGGCAGTTTCTTCAATATAAAATTATTATCGAAACATTAGACAACATCACTATCAAATATAATATTTTAAAATCAAGAAGAAGCCTTACATCTTGTAGATCATTGACACACTACACTCGATTGCACTAACAAAAGATCGGATCAAGTGAAATTTTCATGAACATAGTAGACAACTTGAACTGAAAACTTCAAAAGCAATTCATTATAAAATTTAAAGATGCTGCAATGTTTTCATTAAAAATTAACAAAACTCAAAAATAGTTTTTTTCAACTTCCGGTATAAAGACTCAAGTAAAAGAAACTTCGTTAAATCACAATTTATAGTTACATGAGTAACCATATATACGGAGTTATTAATTCTTAGCATAATCGGAGTTAATTACAGCATTAAAAACATTTATACACACACACACGTCAATCAATGATTCACCCATAATATTACTCTTAAAAATATAACACAGGATACTTGAAGGGGCGTTTTAACTTCATTAAATCATCCAGTCTATTTATGATTATTTAAGGATGCTAGATGTACGAAAACTTATAGAACCGTTCCAAAGTGCAAAGAAAAATTTAAATTGTGATAGAAACAAGGAGTATTTCTTCCTAACTTTCTCCTCATGTATCTTACAATGCATATATATCATATGTGTGTATTTATTCGAATAAAAGACAAGGAAGGACGGTCAATTATTTTTTTGCATCAACCTGAGTTTATTTTTAACGTCTGTACATATTTTTTCTTGAATATTACAGGATGCAATTTGATTATCAACAGTGTGTCAAAATTTTATGACCTATTACTTTAAGGTTCTTTTTAGTCATTTGCAACATGCAACAAAAGATAGAAGTTAAAAAGTGATGAATTATTGTGGATAAACAAATTGTTGCCTGATTTGTGCAAACCAAGAAAGCATGTACACAGAATGAGCCGGCAAGAAAGGCGATGCGAGTAAATATTTCGATGCTCCTATATTTCTCAATGTTTCCACATATGAAGTTCCCGTTTTGTTGTCTCAGAAAATATTATATATATATATATATATATATATATATATATATAGCTTATATAATATAAAAATATATAAATATAATTGGAAATTCTAAAAAAATATCTAAACACATTTCAGACATCGCTTTGGAAAGCATGGAGAAGATGCTTGTAGTAACTAGGTGTCCTGTTGGAAATAATTAGTTGCTGATTTGGCAGATGGTGCTACTCTTCTATGGACTACCTTTTGGGACAAATTTTGATGAAATCTGTTAATTATCTGCTTCTGTTTTCTAAAAGAGTATTGTTTTTAGACGCTAACAATCAATTTTCTATTTTCTCCAAATCACATTTTTCTAACAATTTCAACTGCGTTTGCGGTAGCACATACATAAGGAGAATAAATACCAGTTCATTAAAATCTTCCACAAAAAATAATCCAAAGAGGAGAAGCTACATTCGTCAAATCAGAAATTATTAATAAAATACTGAGAACGGGATATCTATTGAACTCAACTAGCTTAATTATACTTCATTAAGCGAGGTGAGAAAAATTTTTAACCTTTATGAAGCACCGTTTATCAGACATTAAAAACACTGACTGATTGTTTAAAAGTTTCATCAACAAAACATCGCATTTGACGAACTGCGAATAAAGGAAGGCATCAGTTTTATTTAGCAAAAAAACATATACCATCTGTAGAAACGTCAACACAATGTAAAATTAGCAAAAAAAGAAAACAAATTAATCACGGAAACAGACACGCTGTATACCTGGAGATAAAAAGGAATCCAGATTTCACCGACCTACGAGTGTGATCAATTGCTCCACACAAGTCATTGCCGGTAGAAAATCGTACCATGAAAGCAGTGCGCTAAGAATAAATCCTTCAATGGATGCTTAAGATGTAACTTAAGTTTAAGTGTGATTAAACTTGTTGTATTTCGGCCCACCGAAAAATTTATATATATACTTTTGGAATGCGAGCGTTAATAAATTTAATAGTTCCTTTTTCTATGTGCAAAATAAAAACGAAATTGCGCAGACAAAAGAACCGTTTCTTTCTAATATTTTTCTCAAGTATCTATAAATGAACATCTCTATATATAAATTGATAGGCGAAATAAAATAGAAAAATGTAAACATGGAGAGAGTGAAATAAGAGAACAACCAATCAATTGCGTGCGTCACATCCAGTTCAATCTCTAAGCCAAAACATGCTTCTTCTGGTTGCATATGTCCGACTGAAATTTGTTTATCCATAAAGGTTCGTATGTGGCTAACTCCCTTTGTTTTGTCCACCTATGTTGGATGGTCCACGTACTTGGATGTCTTCCGTATTTATTATTAGTGTATCGTCTAGACGAGCCTTAATTATGCCTAATTCTGCAGTTAAATTATTCATTTGAGAAGTCAATGCCTGAATCAACGTTTCCAACCCATCAGAAGCCATTTTAAATGTACAACAAATGCTTTATTTTTACTACAATTATATATAGAATTTTGCTCGCACAACGAGCATCGATTTAATAAAACAAATTTACACATTAATTAACTTTATGTTCACTTCAGCTCTAAGTCTGCTTTTCTCATTGGGCTGACTGCTTCATTCTTATACGGACGCTTCTGCGAGGAATTTCTTTTGAAATACTGTCTGCCCTAGATAAGACCCTTTGTTCATTATTTGTCTTAAAGGTGGCCATTGCCACATCTTCCCCCCCTCAGGAATCGGCTTTCGCACTCTGCTTAAACGATCCTGTGCCACAGCTCGTGTTCCATCGGGCAGGCTAACAAAAACAGTATTGTGCTCTGCGTCCACCCTCTCCACGCGATATGGCCCATCATTGACAGCCTGCAGTGCCACGGGCTCGACCTTCGCTACCATTACATAGTCGCCGACCTTTAGGCGAGTGCGTGTCGGTTGCCTTGCATAGCCTTGTCGCTGTGTGGCGCCTACATATTCAGTTAACTGTTTTAGTCGTTCCTGAATATCCGCTATGGTGCAGCGCTCATGGGATCCTTGGATTACAGGTTCACCTGGCAGTCTTATGTGTCCTCCATAGACCATGGTCGTTGGAGCGAATCCTGTAGCTGTTGAGACTGTAAAGCGCATGGCCCGCTCGACCAAATGTAATTTGTCTCTCCACGTTCCCGGGCTCTCGTGGCACCAGCATCGCAGTACCTCTTTCATCGTCCTATGTGCGCGCTCAGCTGTCGCATTGGTTTGCGGGTGATAAGTGGCTGTGCGGGAATGCTTTATGTCAAGGTCTTTGCACCACTGATTAAATTCTTTCGACTCAAACTGTGCGCCTTGATCGGTAACTATAACTTGTGGTGCACCGAATCGACTGAGCCATCGCTCTTCTAAGCACGTTATAATCTTTTCTGTTGTGATCTTCTTCAGTGGTACAAACTCGACCCATCGGGTAAACTTATCGACCATGGAAAACACATAGGACACGCCGCCGCGAGCTACCGGCAGTGGACCTACCAGGTCGATATGCAGAAACTCGTTCCGTGCAGTGGCATTGAAAGCAATCGGAGTGACGTTTTCTCGTTTTTTTGGTTTAAAACGTTGGCATGTAGTGCACGGTTGACAATAGCTACGAATTTCTATGGACATGCCAGGGTAATACAATCCTAACTTCAATGTGTCAATGAGTCGCCCGGCAACGGGATGTCCCAACGTTTCATACCAAAAGCTCATGAATTCTGTTCGTAGCGATTGTGGCACAAATCATTGCACTGTTTGTCCTTCTTTCCGCACCAACAGGCCGTTCTGTAGACTCAACGTTTTATATGGTGCAGATAACCCTGTGCCGTTTTTTAATTGATTAACTATTTCCTGACATGTAGCATCTCTTCCGTGTTCTTCAGAGACTTTTATAAGTGGCGAAACACGCACAGCGGAAATTCTGCTGAGCGCATCGGCCGCCGCATTCTCGATTCCTGCTCTATGATGAATTGATATATCTTACTCTTCTAGTTCTTCAATGGCTCGATGTACACGTTTCTTCTCAATACCTAGTGATCTCCAATGCACTAGCGCTTTGTGGTCGGTAAATACGTCCACGTGTCCCCCGATGACAAAATATCTAAACTTCCGCAGCGCCCATTGTACGGCAAGTAATTCCTTTTCTGTGACTGTATAGTTCTGTTCCGCCTTAGTGAGTGTGCGACTTATATATTGCGCCGGACGTCCGTCAGCTTGTAACACCGCTCCTATACCATTATCTGACGCGTCTGTAACAATTGACATATTACCTACCGGGAAAGTCAAAATAGTTGCATCTATTAAATTCTGCTTACAAAGCACAAACGCTTGTTGAGCCACCTCCGTCCAACGAAATGGTATCTTGGCACTAGTTAACTGAGATAAGGGCTGTTGCGTAACCGCCATCCCTGCGAGGTATGGTCTATAGAAATTCACCATACCAATAAACCGGCGCAATTGTTTTCTAGTAGTAGGCACCGGATAATCCCTGATAGGTTGTACATTCAAATCTAACAGCATGCATCCGTCCGCTGAGACTAAGTGCCCCAAGAACCGCACTTCTTGACCTATCTGTACCTTTTCTGGATTAAAATGTAATCGCCATTCTACAGCTTTGGCCAACATCTTCTGCAGCCTCACACGTAATTCGTGTTCAGTAGTGGCCCATATAATAACATCGTCTACGTAAGCTGTTGTACAAGTTAAGTCAGACACGAACGAGTCCAACATTCTTTGGAACACTTTTGGTGCGTTTTTAAGGCCAAATGGTACCCGGGTGAATTGGAAATGACCTTGGGGTACTTGTACCGCTAACTTCCATCGGTCTTCTGGCCGCACGCCTATTTGCCAAAATCCCTGTTTAAGATCAAGCACGGCAAACCATTTGCCTCCCGCTAGCTGTAAGAACAGATCACGCAGAGCCGGCATGGGATACGGGTCCGGTTTAGTTACTGAGTTCAATTGCCTAAAATCAGCCGCTGGTCGGAGCGAACCATCCTTTTTCGTAACATAAACCATCGGAGCACGAAAAACAGATGTTGACGGTTCAAGAACGCCGGCTTCTATCATTTCTTGGGTTGCTCGAGTCGCTGCTGCTAATTTCTTTGGAGGAGCACCATATACTTTTGGTGGTTCGTAACCGTCATTTAGTTCTAGCCATAGCTTAAACTGGTCGACCGTCAGCCCTGGACGCTCGCTACAATCACGCAGTTGGAATATAATGTTATATTGGATTTGAAGATTCTTCCACCACCCAGGCAGACAACTGGTCTCCTCCTGCATCTCAGGGGTACATATAGACTTTATTGAACTTATTCCCTCAGGCCGCGATAGGCATACACGTTTATTTTGACAGTCTATCGTCTTAACCCATTTTCTAATGAAATCAAGTCCCAATAAGGGCGTTTGCGTATTCGAAACAACAAAAGACATATGATAGACATTTTCATTTATTAACAACTTCGTGTCCCACTCGCCCACAGCCACCATCGATGCGCCCGATGCCTGACATAGACTTGCTTTCGTAGGTTTTACATTGTTCAATGGCCAAGTCAATGGTAGTACCGACACATCAGCTCCAGTATCCAATTGCATTATTACTGGCTGTCCGTTGAAGAGTTCTAAAAATTTAACTTTAATGAAAATTCTTACATTTGGCAATGTTTCCCACACTTCCTTTTCTTCAAAGGCCATCTGGTTCGGACCACTTTTTTGTTTGATCTGCTGGTCTTCATTCGATCTACCCGTCGGAGCCACCAAAGGATTAATATTTGTGCCCTGCTCTCTCCCACCTTTATTTGTGAGATTGTGCACCCTGTTACCCCACTGCACTGGCCGTTCTCGAGGAGCAGTACATGGGTTTTGCTGACGCTTATACGTCGTATTCGTCGGAGCTGGAGTCCTTATATACTGACTTTGCTTCCAGGCCACTGGCTGTTGCCTTCTGTCGCGGAACTGCTTATTATGCCGCGAAGAATTCCAATACGGTATGTCGCTCCTGTCAGATGTCGTAACTGGACCCATGCGTGGAGATGCAGCTGCCACTTTGTTTGTCATTATGGCCGAACTTTGAAGAGCCTGAAGTCTCTCTTCAAGGCCTCCCTGGGCGCTGGATATTTCACCGTATCTGGTAGGATCCAGCAGCATGAACATGATGGCCTCATGTGGTTGCAAGCCGGGTAAAGACTCGGTAAGCTTCGAGAACCACCGCTTGATACGTGCCATGGTATCCATGGGCATCTCACCCATTAATGGTTTCAGGCTGTATAATTCTACGAACACTTCCTGAGGCCTAGCCCGGAAATGATCCAACACGCGTCTTTTGTATTCTTCATACGTGAGGTCAACCGGCAATTCCAATTGGACTGCTACTGTCCGGTCCACTAATTCCTGGACAGCTACACGCACAATAGGTGCTTCCAATGTAAATTCTTGGGCTCGAACTGATGCTTCAAATTTTTCGAACCACAACTGTGGCCTTTCCACATCTAGTGGTGCCAACATCGGCTTAAACTCTGATGACGGTCTGAAATAACTCGTCGATTCGGCTGAAAACGCCGGCATATTTCCTCCTGATTCCTCTTCGGCGCGGTCGCCATTGTTTTGTCCACCTATGTTGGATGGTCCACGTACTTGGATGTCTTCCGTATTTATTATTAGCGTATCGTCTAGACGAGCCTTAATTATGCCTAATTCTGCAGTTAAATTATTCATTTGAGAAGTCAATGCCTGAATCAACGTTTCCAACCCATCAGAAGCCATTTTAAATGTACAACAAATGCTTTATTTTTACTCAATTATATATAGAATTTTGCTCGCACAACGAGCATCGATTTAATAAAACAAATTTACACATTAATTAATTTATGTTCACTTCAGCTCTAAGTCTGCTTTTCTCATTGGGCTGACTGCTTCATTCTTATACGGACGCTTCTGCGAGGAATTTCTGTTGAAATACTGTCTGCCCTAGATAAGACCCTTTGTTCATTATTTGTCTTAAAGGTGGCCATTGCCACACCCTTCTGTTATTTTATTTAGTAAATATCTTAAATGCTACGTCTGGAGAACATATGTTTAAGGTTTCAACGGTATGCATTCACCATTTGATTTAAAGATGCAATGTTCTCTAATTCAAATAATTCTCCATCTAGTCGATAGACCTACGTAAGTTGATCAACAATTTGTTCATGTGTATTGGTAAATAATATTTGATGTCGACATAAACGGCGGTTTCCTTTTGATTGTTGGTGAAGGCACTCGTAGTTTAACTGCATTAAATATGCGGGCTAATGTAACTTCAACGTTCTTTTGTGCTATTCGGGAAACTGCATCCCCCTTAAATGAGAAGAATAAATAAATTAGGTATTCTGCAAGCATTTGAAGCATGTTCAGGCATTGAGCTTGAACTGGAGGTGATGCACGCAATTGATTGGTTGTTCCCTTATTTTAAACTCTCTTCGTGATTTCACTTTTCTATTTTGTTTTGAATTTAAATTTTCAATATATATATATATATATAAATACATATATATATATATATATATATATATATATATATATATATATATTGGACTCGGAAAATTAGTGCTTTTCTAATTTAATACCAAAGAATGCCTGTTATTTTTAATTCTACTTAAAGTTTCCTCCAGCAGGCCAAGTTCTTCTAGTGTAAGATGACAATTATTTAATTTATGGAATTTAAACTTAGCATAAAGAATAATATAAATTTAAAGCGGTGCCTAAAAATCGGTTTGGGTGCTTTTAATTTTAGGCCGTTTTATAGTTAAAAATATTGTTATAAGTGAGTGATTTATAAAGGGAAACTAGCTATGTATATAGATAAATTGACTGACTGCCCATATCTATGAATAAGGCGTTGAAAAGTACACCGTGTTTATGGAATTCCTGATAAATATAAATTCCTGAAAGATGCCTTTGAAGAGAAATGAAATGAACCACCTCTGATCAAATAAACTATTAACATTATTTAGATGGCTCTATGTGATTACATAGTTTCCAAATATATATTCTGACAGAATTTTCGGAATCTAGGAATTCATAAACCGACAAAATAACTGAAACTAAAAAGATTTGTAAAAGGACTCACCGATCCAATGGATATTGGAGCTCGTTTACAAATGGAAAATAGGCCAACAACGAAACGTCTGCTAGGCTCCTGAAGACTGGCCTTCTTCTCTACACGAACCGGGCCGAATTGATCTCCATCGTCTACACCCGGTGGCCAGAATGTTGGATATTTACTCTGATTCGTTAAGTCACACAAAAATACGAAAAGCGCAAAATGTGATTCTTATATTTTTACGCACAATTCGTAAATCTCATGAACACATGAAGAGACCGTAACTTATTTGTGAAGCTGGTGAACAAAAGTACCGGGCCTTGTTTGGTTTCTACTAGGAATGAAATATTTGGTTGAGGTGCAATTGTGGTAGTAAAAATGTGGTAGAAGAACTTGAGCATTATGTTGCTGTCTACTTAGTTCAACCCAAGGATATGTACGGACGAAAATTAGGGTAAGTGCTATGCAACTCACTCTAAATATCGCCCGAGACGTGCGCTGTATGCAATTTCATAGTATAAATCCAAATTTGAATCCAAGTCAGTCGCTACTCTAGGTTCTAAAGTTAAACACTCCTTGATTGCACAGTTGGTGATGACAGATTTTCAGATCAAATTGGTGAGCTTTTATAAACACCAATCCAATTTTGTTTAACCAGTCGCACCACATGGTAAAACTGCCGTCTTCGACTGAAGCTAGTCTTGCTTTGTATCGCATTTAGACAACAAAAGAGGATTATGCGTCCTTAAAGTGTACCTGTAAACGTAGAATTTATTCTAAATTATGTGATAAGAGGAATGTCAATGTTTGAAGCTCCAATGTAAGTTGTAACGATTTTCCTAAATAAGGGTAACTATGTGTGTTATCAAATTACATATTTACTTTGGAAAATCAGGTAAAGTTTTGTCTAAGGAAAACCACAAACTTACATTTCATGTAATGAATTATAGCTTTGGAGAAAATACAGAAATAAATAAATACTAAATACGCGTTTTATCCCAACAAGCAGATTTCAATTATATTTTGGTTAAAAAGGTGACTAAAATTAAAATGCGACTTTATAATAAAGACCACGTCTCAGAAATATTTTCAAAAATCACTCGCGGCATTCGGGTCTTACTCGATTTGGACAACTTGTTCATATTCGATTTAGCTATCTTTCTGCGCACTTAATTTTCTTACGTTACTTCAATCGAATTTCGTGGAAGCATCAGCAAGCTTCATGGAAGCAGCTATATAGTTTCTTCAGAAAAATTGGAATAGTACCCCCAGTACCCAGCAGAATATGATACGAGGTAGTAAGTGAAAGGCAACATAAATTTGATTGGGTATAAGAGATTTTCTGCTAAATCTTTTCAATCTTTGGTATGCCTATGAGGTAGTGGATAATGCAATTACTGAATTTCCGTAACTTAGAAAGTCTAACAAACTAAGCCATGGAGCGTCATAGAAGCGGACTGTATAAAATTGCGGTAGCAGTTCTGTTGTTCCAAATCTGAAATTGTGTTTCAGTAATAGGAGGCTGTTGAAGGTCATGTAATCGGAGTTTTAATAGCACTAAGATAACAATCTGGACAACACTTCTAGGTGGTGCCAAAAATATACACATAATTGGTGAGTTATTTCTTAACGGATTTACTGATTTACCAGAAAATGAAAACAAAACAGTCAAATATCCAATATTGTGTTTGGGTGTTAAATGTTGAACCAATCAGTTATCGAGAAATTGGTAAGTTACCAAGTTTCTCCACAAATAGCGGTTAAGGATTTGCGTAGCAGTCATTTTATGTTTGCACAAATTTTAAAATATTACTTGTTATGGTTATTATTATTATTACATAAAAATTTAATGTGGTGTAACTAAAATATCATTTATGCAATCTTCGGAGAAAGCTTTAGAACAAACATAAGTTTCGTCAAATCAGATAACTTTGGTATTTACTAAATCTAAATTGCTATATTGATATAAACCCCTGACCTATTAAGAACATACATTTGTCAAAATACACTAAGAATTTTATATAGTAGAAAGGACAATCCATCCAGTATACCAGTTTTGTCCTTATTGGGAACTCAACACGTACAGGACAGAATTTTTCCGCGGACAGGGCTCGAAACTAGGCACGTCTGTTTCGGAATGTGGTGCTATAACCACTGAGCCACACTACCGCACAGTACACACAATTTTCAGTTATATACTAACTAATGTAACTAGGTTACTCGTTTTATTATCCTTTAGTAGGAGCTCATATTAAATCTTTTTTAGACACAAAGCCTAAACTAACCATCCCCAATCTATCATTATTGAACAAACTCAACACTACATGGGAAGTGGTATTGAAATGAACATTTATATAATTAAACGAACATTGGTTGCGCAGCGATGATAATAATTATTATAATCAAGGTTGCGATCATGATATAAACACCTGACCCATTAAGTACATATATTTGTCAATATAAACTAAATTTTATATAGTCTAGAAAAGTCAATTAATTAAGTTATATAATTAAACGAACATTGGTTGCGCGGGCAGTGATAATAATTATTATAATCAAGGTTTCGGTCTTGATATATGCACCTGACCCATTAATTACTTATATATGTCAGTATAAACTAAGAATTGTATAGTGTAGAAAAGGCAATTCATCCAGTAGACAGGTTTCGTCCATAATGGGAACTCATCATGTACTGGCTGGATGATTTCCTAGTAAGGACGAAGCCGGTCCACTGGATGAATTGCCTTTCCTACAATTTACATTTCTTAGTTTATACTGAAATATGTAAGTAATTAATGATTGAGGTGCTTATATCAAGATCGCAACCTTGATTATAATAATTGTTAACACTGCCGCGCAACCAATGTTCGCTTAGTTATATAAATGTTCATTTCAGTACCACTTCTCCATGAAGTGTGGTGTCTGTTCAGTATTGCCAGATTAGGGATGGTTAGTTGGATCTTTGTGTCTAAATGGATGCCATATGAGCTCCACCTAGAAGCAAAAATGAACTAACCAAGTTACATTAGTTATTATATTACTGAATATTGTGTGTAGTGTAGTGTGCCTCAGGGTGGCTCAGTGGTTAGAGCACCAGATTCCGAAGCAGACATGCCCAGGTTCGAGCCCTGTCCGCGGCAATTTCTGGCCAGTATATGACGAGTTCTCAATAAGGACGAAATCGGTCTATTGGATGAATTGTCTTTTCTACACTGTACAATTCTTAGTTTATACTGATATATTTAAGTAAATAATGGGTCAGGTGCTTATATCAAGACCGCAACCTTGATTATAATAATTCATTAAGTTAAACGGTTTCGTACTTATTGGGAACTCATCAGGTATTGGACAGAATTTACCACAGACAGTGCTCGAACCTGGGCACGTCTGCTTCAGAATCTGGTACTCTAAATCAGATTCCGAAGCAGACGTGTCTAGGTTCGAGCCCTGTCCTCGGCAAATTCTAACCACTACGTGATAAGATCCACAGAAGGACGAAACCGGTCACCTGAATGAATTGCCTTTTCTACACTTTAAAATTCTTAATTCCTACTGACAAATGTATTTACTTAATGCGTCAGATTTTTATATCAATATCGCAACTTTGATTATAGTAATTCTTATCACCAACACGAAACCAATTTTCGTTTAATTATATAAATATTCATTTCAATACCAATTCCCCATGTAGTGTGGTGTCTGTTGAATTATGATAGATTAATGATCGTTAGGTGATACTTTGGATCTAAAATGGATGCCATATGCGCTCCACCTAGAGGAGAAAAAATGATAAGCCGAGTTAAATTAGTTAGTATATAGTTTAAAAGTGTGTGTAGTACGCGACAAGGTAGCTCTGTGGTTAGAGCACCAGATTCCGAATCAGACAACCGAGGTAACGTAGGAGGAA
Organism: Eudiplozoon nipponicum; assembly: GCA_029291075.1. Taxonomy (NCBI): domain Eukaryota; kingdom Metazoa; phylum Platyhelminthes; class Monogenea; order Mazocraeidea; family Diplozoidae; genus Eudiplozoon; species Eudiplozoon nipponicum. The sequence continues at coordinate 134,463 of JAQBSW010000255.1, forward strand.
AATGGCGTCAGAAACATTTTATTATTTTCTGTTTGTACTGTTGACTGTATGTATATATTTTGCGTACTCTTATTTTACTGAATCACCAAGATGGGTAGAACTGCATAGGTTCGAGCCGTGTCCGCAGTAAATTCTGGCCAATACATGATGAGATCCCAATAAGGACGAACCCGGTTTACTGGATTATTTGCTTTTTCTACACTATTCAATTCTTAGTTTATAGCGACAAATGTATGTACTTAATGGGTCAAGTGTTTAAATCAAGGTCGTAACCTTGATTGTAGTGATTGATATTACGGCCCCAGCAAATTTCAGTATTTACCAGCAGGTACAAAGGCAATACAAGGACTTTCAAATTCTACAAATGAGCAATAATTTTCTTTAAATTTTTTTCGGAATACCTTAGCCGCATAACTATATTTAGATAGTTCAGGTAATCACTATTTTCTAAACAATGTTCTACTAGAAAATGGGACAACGTAATGCCAAGTATATAAACAAATTGAGGAACTATATGTAGAACAGACAAAATGACAAATGTATTATTGACAAAAAATTCAAATTTACGAAATAAATGAAAATTGATCTCTCTAACCATAAATAGGAAGAAGAGTGTGCCTCGAAACTAAAGCTTCCTTGATGGAGCAATGCGACTGCTAAGTTGGCTTTACCCATTTTCAAATGTACAATCGAGATAAAAATTATTTATACAAATAGCTAGACATTGTTGGCGTTAAATGAGACCTGGTACCGATCTTTGTGATGTATAGCAATAACGCGGACTTCTGCAAGGTTGCCTGCGGCCACCATGCCCTACAGACTTCTCCTATGGTTACTAATATAAAGATATTATGTACTGTTCAACGTCAAGATGACGTGGCGTCGACCATGTCGATGCGTTATTTCGCACCATCCCGTTGCAACTGGTGGTGTAGAACAGGCGTATAACAATTCTCTCACGACCGACTTCAGCGGTCTGATTTACTATCTAAGTAATATTGCCTTTATATGCTTGACTTAGTAGACCAATGAGTTTGATTCTAGTTAGACGATCAATCACTTGACATCTGCCGCGAATTTTTAATTCAGCTTAATTGCGGGACATGATTTAAAAGTTATTGAAATAACTTGCGATGTTTTCCAGTGCACTTTTATCGTTTTTCACAAGAAGCCAAATGCCTAATGATAAAATCACTATTTTTCCTGTAATTTTCATAATTCGATTATTAAAAACACTCTCAGAAAAACGTCAGTGATGACGACAACAACGAAAATGTTATCATCACGTTGTGTAACGCAAAAAGCAAGATTGTGTTCTTTATAAAGTGAAGTCAAAACTTATGCCGTTTCGTTGGACTTGATTACCGTTTCGAAATAAAGTGAACATTGTTGTAAAGCGTGTCCATTCGAAGGGCTAAATTCTGAAGTGTTTTGACCTTGTTTCAATGACCACTTGATTTGACAGTGAAAAAAAGAGGATGTACATTCTGATTAATGAACCAGAAAATACTTAATGCCATTTGAGAATTTTTTCCGATGAAAGTGGAAGTCAATAATTGTGAATTCGTAACATTTTGTATTTAGCAAGCCGAGAGCAAAGGACAGAATTTTTTTGGTGAAAAATTGTTTAAAATTCGGCTAGTGTACATTTTCAGTCATCAAGATTCATTGCCTGCGGAGAGTAACTTTGCATTGTAATATTCATTTTTGCAAACGAAAATAAACATTATAAATTTCAGAGACTATGCAACGTGTACACATTTTATGTGAATATATTTTACTCATTTGTGAAGCCAGATAAACTGGCCTAGGTATTTAACTTACGAAGTTTGTTTAGCTATGTGCAAAGTTAGATCATCTGAAAAGACACGGCATTCAGAGTTACTATCTTGTATGTCCATGTTTTCTCCTTCTAAAACACCAGCAACTTTTCTTCGGTTGCAAGGTCGACCGGAAATTAATTTTTATTTAAATTATTGAGTATTAGGTGGTGCGTACCTAGTAACAAATTAATTCAATTAGAACCACCAAGATATGCCAAATATATATAAGAATTTGGGCATGGTGTCGGCCCCAAATTGTGAGTCGTTAGTAAAAAAGAAACCCGTCTGTTCATGAGATTATACATTTCGTTCATGCCGACTATTTATTAATTCTGGTCCTATTTGAACTAATTTTCACTTAGATTTGCATTACCGATGCATAATGGTAAATATATTTGTTCACTGCATTAAAGAATATTTCAACAATGTTTGTTATTAAATGATGTCTTGATTACGACGTAATACGATGATTGATGTCGAACGGGGCGGAGTGTTAGGCAATTTTGGAAAAGCATAAGTTCAGCTTTGTTTCAATTTGTACAATTTAAGGTATGGTACATAGTATATATATATATATATATATATATATATATATATATATATATATATAATGTTAGTTAGGTAACTTTGAACTGGCGTTTCCAAAGATTGTTCACGAGGTTAACCCAACTACGGCATGAATTCACATTCATAAATTTTATTGCGTTGCCCAACTGTCCAAAAATACTTAAAGAAATATGTAGCAGTTTTTCGGCGTATTGGCCGCTCAACTAGTAGGTTTCAGAAGACAAAACTAAATATATACGTAGGTTATTTTTTAGAATTCGTAGTGAATTGTTTCATCCGTCAGGTCCTATGTTAACTCATATAATTGTAGGTTCGCAAAAAGTACTACATAATTGAAAAAATATTCATTCATATTAATGAAGATTATACAAATATCATATTTCATTGAATGACGTCATACTTATCAAATTTATATAGATATTTAAATAGTTGTCTTGAAAAATATAAGCCAAGTATCACGATTTTATAGACCAATTCACTCTCTCTCTCTCTCTCTATATATATATATATATATATATATATATTGCCCAATGGCAGGACTTTGAGTATATTTCTTGTCAATATAAAAAAGAACTATGCATCAATTAGCCAAGACAGGGCAGTGGTGCTTTTCTTATTGGGAATCGTTCAAATACTGTCAACAATGTGCCGAGGATGTGACTCAAACCAGTGCACATTTGCTTCAAGGTCTGAGACCCTATTCACTGCACTACTCATGCCGCATACTACACCCATTTTTATGTCACATACTAGCGTATGTCAGGTCTGCCTAACTTTGAGGTGGAACCTGTGTGGTATCGCTATCGACCTAAAGTTCAAAAGAAAGGCTGACTTACAACATAAAGGTAGAATAAAACGGAATATTGTGTGTAGTGTGTGACTGAGTTGCGCAGTAGATAGAGCATCAGCATTCAAATCAAAAATGTCCAGGTTAGAATTCCCTCCCCAGCAATTACTGGACATTTCCTGAACACTAATCAATAAGGACGCAACCAGTCTAATAAATGAATTCAATTCACATACAGGCTTTTGAATTATGAAATCAAAATCAACTAACTATTATATATATATATATATATATATATATATATATATATATATATATATATATATAGTATTTACTGTACCTGTAAAGGAACCAAGATAATGGTTGTAGAGAACCATCAAACTTCAACAAAATTTAGAATAACAGTCATTCGGCACACTTGCTACTCCAGCAGAGCCTAATATTTCTAACTCGATCGACATTAGTTAGCACATTTCACGGTAATCATTACATCCTTCAATAAAATATTTTATTTAAACATTCATCAATGAGCTGAAATAATACATTTTTCATTATGTAGTGCGCAATGCGAACCTATGTGAAAATGAGTTTAAATTGGACCAGAAGGATGTTATAGAGGAAAATTCATTTTGGCAATTTAGTGTCATTATAAGAGCAAAAGGAAAATTTTGAAACGGTTATCTTACCACAATAAATGTAAATTATTTAAAGATCAATACGCTTCTCTAACTTATGTAAGTCTCATAGTCAGTTAAAGTGGACACAGGTCGGCTAAACATGAGAGCGCCAGTATTTCTTTACAAAACATAAAATAGTTATTGTTATTAAAAGCATCTTAAATATTTTTTTGCCATTCTTAAATGATGACGTTTCATGTGTGTTACACATGTCGTGGAACACTTTGAATCGCAGCAGTTTAGTTGACTTCATATTCGTTATCTTAACATAAATAACGGCTCCCATCATATAAAATACCATTGATTGGTAAATCTTTACTGCAATTCATTTCGTATAAAATAAATATTGTTAGCATCTATTTTCATGCCTAAATTACAAGTGAATAATAAATAGTTAAGGCTAACATTGTTTACAGCGTAGAGAAATGCGTATTCATACGAAAAAAATGTTAGCGGCAAATATGTTGTGAAAAACATTAATTGAACCAATATTAAGCTTTTTTTATAAACTCATTTCAAATTATTAAAGGAAACAGAAACTTTCCAATACCACTCCGATTATTTACATCAAGGCTGAAATATAGATATTAATGCCAATATCATTATATATATAATGGGATTGGTGTTTATATCAATAACGCAACATTTATATTAAACATTGCCAGTTTATTTCACCAAATTTTAATTTATATATATATATATATATATATATATATATATATATATATATATATATGTTTATTTATTTTAAAAATATTGCGTGTATTGCATTTAATTATTTTTTTCAGATATTGAAATTGTTTAACGCTGTATGCATTACAAATACTCATTCTAAAGGATAGCTATCTTTAAAGTTTTTAATTGAAAAGAGATTGTTACTGTTACTAGCCTTGATAGCATTTTGCATGTCCATCAGTAGGTAGCAAATATTGGTCAAACTGCCTGAAGGCGTATTAAAGCATATGCAAGATATCTCGCGGAGATTGCCAATGCTCATGAGGTTTTTGGTTAAATCTGTTTTGGCGGAATAGAATTGAGCTATTTAATTACGTTTGTGCCTTTAGGTTAATACTTTGTTAGTTATATTAAAATGTCAATCAAAGAACTGCAAATTATTTCATAGTCAGTGATAATTCTATTAATTAAATGTGATTTCTAACATGTCCAATAATCAATGGTTCTGCATACTGAACGTTGGCATTTAGGAATGCTAGAAATATTCTGAATTGCATATTTTTATTGCATTATCTGACATGATATATAAATTTATATTCGTGAAGTGATGTATTTTACTTATATGTTGCCTGTAAACACGAAACGCATGTTGACGTTTAATAATATGCCACATCTTAAATGTGCAAACCTGTACCTTGGTACGTTAAGCGTAAATAATATTTTTGGTGTTTTTTTAAAATTTCCAATTTATAAATAAAACGGCGATAGTGACAAATTTGTCAAAGAATCCCAGCAAAGGGATGGCTAAAATTTTGGGGCAAACTTTTACACGAAAATAAACGGTGAGACATAATTTATGTATTAGATAACAGCGAAATGTTTCTCCTTGGCGTTTTTAATTACAGTTGTGTAAAAACCATTTTACATTGTGGAAAGTAAAAACCAATTATGGGCCAAGTCTAGTAGAAGTATCTAAAAATCACTTTGTTGTTAAATAAAAAGTCACCAAATGCAGCAAAATCTGCACTGAAGAACTAAACGACTTATGAGCCAGAAGAAATTGTGGAAATTTTGCAAAAAAAATTTGATTGAAATTAAAACATTTGTGCTGGTTCTATTATACATATGGATGAAGTCCGCTCAAATAAGCACAAAGACGACTTCAAATATACTTCTCTTGTAAAATCTGTTCCTAATTATTTGTAAATATTGAAATCCACCACATACGCAGAAACAGAGGGCACTTTAATTTGAATATTTGTGAAATCCAATGGGCGCAGTTTTAAACCAGGTCAGAAATATGCTGTGAACATATTGATTTACGAAATAGTGACTGAATTTAGGAATTTGCGAAATGTTGAACAAGATTTTACAACTTTTAATAAGATTAATGGAAGTCACAACGTTAGAGTGGCAACCATTACAGCCGAGAAAGGACAAACGGTTCTAATTTGGGCTGTTCGGAATGTCAGAGAAAAGCTTAAGTAGCGGTATGAGTAGGACAGTGATGGGTGTAGCACACGTCTAAGAAATTTATTTTAAATAAATAATTAATTTTTAAATTATTTTTACTAAAGTGATGCACTTTATGAAAGTAAATTCTTATACATTAAATTATTAGCTTAGGTACAAATACGGTTTCCCAATCTTCCTTAAAACAATTTGCTTGTATGTTAGCGAGACAGATGATTATCGTAACCAAAGAGTTGGGAGAAATAATGTGCCGTCTGGATGAATTTGCTATTGGTAACAGTCATGGAATCCACATAAAGAATTGAAATCAATTAGCCGAATACAAAAATGGCGACCGAGCCCAGGTGAGGCCAATGCTTTTACTTCAGACCCTCATCGGAATTTAAGATTGTGTTTAAAACGCTGGAATCTAAAGGTATATTGCTATTGTTTGACGAATTTTAAGCTTGTATATGAGCGCAATAAATATTGCTGGAAGCACTTATTGAACTTGATTATGTTAAAACATTTCTCAATCTTTCTGTAGTAATCAAATTGGAATTGTCAGTAGACAACCCGCAAATAAAATTGAAATGGAGATTAGTGAGTTACTGCCATGCCGGATTTCAGGAAGTATTTGTTGAATTATGCAGACTGAAACCACAACAGTGGCTGTTAAATCTAACAGATTATTTGCTATATTTGCAAATGTATGAAACCATCTGGTTTATATTATCTGACTCTACCGGATATGGTACTGCTCCAAGCATGCCCACTGCATGAAATAGGTAGATCAGGCTTAACAAAATTCAGAAATTTTGGCCATCAAACATTTATCAACGATATAAGAAATGAATTTGATATGAACAGAGTTCAAATGCAAATTTTCCTCTAGTAATTAATTGCGCACTATTAAACGGATCCGTGAGAGTTTTTTGGTGACAGTCACAATAGGTTTAGATACCAGAAATGTTGGAAGAAGCTGTGACAAATATATCGTTCGCTGGGCAGCTATGTTCGTACAGCTCTTCGAAAGAACGGATATTTCCTGGATTCAATAGTGGCGAACAACTCACGGACATTAAAAGTCAATGTGCGTTTTAAAATCAATGAACTATTAGTGCTCCGAATTGTATATCTACGGAAGAGCATCCACGAATCACTATACAGTCTGACCGGAATTAAACAGCGTAGGTAAATAAGTCTGAGAATTTTGCCACGGGTAAAAGTTTTGTAATAAATTAACATTTAACAAAATATTCAGCTGGAAGTCTGTGATCATAAAATCATACTAAAGAGCAAAAAATTCGTGTTTCCATTATCATTAAAATTATATGATGGTATTACTGTTAATGTTGCAAGCAACGAGATATCGCGGTTTGGATTAGACTTCACCGAAAAATGGGGAAGAAGCACTCCAGCACTTCAGCACAGTGTAAAGCAAGTATGACGCCTGAATGTTGGAATGAGTTCTGAATCCTATAAAAACAAATGCTCCAGCCCCAAGATTGCAGCGAATATATTTAAATGGCGGCTAGAAAAAAGCATAAATGGCAGTCTTCCAAAACCATTGTGGCAGCAACTTAGGCAACTTAGGAGAAGATAGATTCCGGCTTATTAAATACATTCTCAGCTGAATGTCGAGCTTTCATGGTTTACGTAACAAAGGATGGTTCGCTCCAACCTGCGGCCGTTTTCGGCAATTAAACTGTGTGATCTAGTACGACCCATATCTAATATCGACTCTGAGAAAACTGTTCCTACAGCTAGCGGAAGGTAATTGGTTGGCCGTACTTAAGCTAAAGTACGATTTTTGGTAAATTTTGGCGTGTTTCTTCAGGACAGTTTAACTCTGTTCTGCTGCGTTCGTTGACAATATAATTATTTAGGCAACCGAAAAAAGCAATTATGTACTTGACTGCAAAGTGTTCAGCTAAATGCCGTAGTTTAATTTTGAAGTAATGCAGAATTTTCAACATATGCGGATCATGAAATACTCAATTTCCTCACGGAGATATATGCTGATCGATTTCAATTTACAGTCTATCATTAATTAGTTGGTGCCTATCAATAGAAAAAATTGTTACAGATCCAATCTGACGAGGACGGCGGTTACTCAACAACCCTTGTTCAAGCTGACAAATTCAATATCAAACTTTTGTTGGGCGGAGAAGGCCCACGAACTATTTGCCAATTGTAAACATTAATTGATAAACAACATTATTTTGTCTTTTCAAGAAGGATGAGTGGCATGTGTAAAATGCGACTCAGATATAGGTATATAGGTAGTATTAAAAGCCGATGGCCGTCTGGCACAAAACGTAAGTCGCATCCTAACGAAAGCGAAGCGATACTATAACGCTACATCAAAGAAATTACTAGCAATACAACGGGCCCTACAATAGTTAAAATATAGACTGTTTAACTATCAGGAAAGGATTGTTTATTGACCGTTACAATGTATTGAAATTAAACGAGCACATCGGACTTTCGAAGAGTTGAAGAAATACGATGTAGATATTCCCCATCGCACTCGTATCAAGAATGCTGCAGCCGATGCGTTCAGCAGAATTCATGCTGGTCGTGCATCTCCACTTACTAAGGCTTCCGAAGAACGGGATATTGAATGCGACATACCAAACATTATTCAGACAGCAGCATATAGAGATTTGAATTTTTAAAATGGGCTACTAGTAGGAAAAGAAGGGAAATCAGCAAAATGGCTTGTGCTGGGATTCATATCAACAGAACTACTAGGTATTTATCAGGAAACGATGGAACACACTGTCCCTGTATGTCTTATAAAACAATTACAGTCACGGATGTTTTAAGTCGGCATAAAAAAGATATTCGAAGCTGCTGTAATCAGGGACTACGTGCTAACGTAGTAAATCACAGAAATATAAGTAGTCATCGCTATTGCTTTCAATGCTATAGCACAATATCAATTTGGATTTTTTAATTAGTCTGTCTGCTGACTGTTGGGCGTGGAGAGGCGGTCTATATCTGTTTAAGATCGATAAATATACCCAATGGACCCTGTTTGTCCTGTTGAAGGAAATCATAACGTTGAATTTAGAAAATTGAAAGTATTTATACAAGTTCTGAAACGGTCTGCTTGATGCACCACAATTTAACTTTACCAACCGGAAAGTACAGTTCAATTCAACGAAATTTACTGAGTTGTGCAAATACCTTGGTAGAAAACGTTCCTGTGCTATTTGTTTTCAATGATGATTAACAACGTGGACACCAAATAAAACAGCGTTTTATCCAGCATGCATAACGTATCTTGCAATTAGACATTCAATCGATTAAGGAAGGAAATGTGTCAGTTTCTCGCAAGGCGGGGAAAAATATTGAAGTGAAACCATTGTGGCAAGAACGCACAAATGGCTATATTTAGGGCTGAAGTGAGTGACGGAGTGACCAAAGGATCAAGAGAATAATCGAAATAGCTGCCGAGTATCAGGAATTTGTAAGAAAAAATATTTATTTTAATTTGTCTTACCGAATGAGCGCGCTTAAAAATATAGACTAACATATATATATATATATATATATATATATATATATATATATATATATATATATATATATATATATATATATATATATATATATATATATACTTAATAAAGAAATATGTGTTATGTAAAATTATAAATTCTTAATCTTTCTGTGAAGAACTGGTTTGTATGTAAGCATGACACATTCGAGCTTTAACAAAAGAGGTTTGACGAATTAAATCTCGGTTATTGCTAGCACTGATGCTACTGGCATTTGTAACTAAAAGAGTATAAGCAAATATAACGTGTCAATCGCAAAAAATGAAATAATAATTTAAATACATTTCTGTAGGTGCCTGACAATGGACTCCATCGGTCGACGTCCGCCTCCGGTCCGCCATCATTTTCTATCTCAAACTTGAACTCATCTGTCCGGACCCACCCTACCCCGCCTGGATGCTCTGACACTTCATGGACTATCTCCAATTGATCTTGTCTAGTCAAATGGAACTTCGTTTTTATTTTGTTTCACCAGATTGAACAATCTTGATGTCAATGATAACTTTTCCCTTCATCAACCCCTCCCCCCTGCTATTAAATACTTTGCTAGTCACAATTAAATTCACCTCCACATATCCTACCCTTGATTTGATATTTCAATGGTCGGGCCAGTTGGCCTTTGATGCCAAATAAATGTATTATTATTATATATTATATATTATTATTATTATTATTATTATTATTATTAAGTTTGCTGGTTTTTTATATATGCTAGTTTAAAGTTACAATGTGAAAATACAAATTTAATATATTTTGCGATTAAAAATTAAAATGTGTGGCGCATCAGGCAGCAAGTTTGTTCAAATATGAGCAGCTAAATTTGACACGAAATGCAATCTTATATTTGGATTATTTTCGCAATAATTGGCGATTTATCCACAGAAGACACCACTACGTCGGATATACACTATGCGATTGGTCAAGACATGTAGAATTGTTAAGATGGTGTAGTTTCCTATAATTTGTGAAGTCTATTTTATATCAGGTCTTGCATGGTGTAACTTCAAGAGCAGCTCACTATCTAATATACCTGTGAAGCGTACTCACATTCTGAATTTACTGGAACATCCATCGTACAAAATCGTTCTTATTCAACATTTGTCGTAAAATTTTGCCCATCACCATTAAAACGTCGCAGGCTTCCTTGACAGGCCTAAAGCATCTTATATACAAGGGTTTAGCAATGATGTCAATTTGAAGTTGTCTCAAATAATGCTTTAATACGCTTACGCACATAAAGTTGCTCCACCATCCATGTTTTGCGTTTTATTACCAAATGCAAATTATGTTTGTGGCGCAGTGCTCTCTGTTACCATTAAGTGACCAGTAAGCGCCAAAACGCAAGCGTTTACAGAATTACAGCTTTTGTCGCCCGCTAACTTTGTTTTAATCTCTTAGCGTGGAAAATGTGCGTGCAAATTATAAAAAAATAGTCTTACCGAACCGACGGACTCCTCGTTCAACACGACCATGACAAAAATATGATGATCTACAACCATGCGCCATACGTCATTAATTGTATTCTTAAGTGGCCACTGCGTCACAATGAACTGATTGCGTATTTGGTAACCCTATTGAAGAAAGGAACATGAGAAAAAAATTAAAGAAATATTTCAGATTTCTCAAAATAAATTTTGTGGTGTGTGGCATTGTTTGGATGCTTTTGCGAGAGTTATTTTTTTTACAGGCACGCCTAAAAATTCAGCAGGTTTAATAAGCAAGTAAAACTTCGAGACTCTTTCAGACGCCGCAGGTGATCAAATGGAATTTCGAATTTTGATTTTTTCGTAAGGCGAAAATACCTTCATTTCCAGTTATTGAAGCCGATATATTGTGTACGCTTACAACTGACCAATCATCGAATGCGTGGGCGATGAATACCACTCTTTAAATAAAGTTTGTCTAATTTAAATAAGCCGCAACTCCATTTTATTCATTCAGCTACATAACCAAGAAAGTCTATTACCAGTTGCGCGCATTGCTGCGTTTCCAACATATGCCAAAGCTGCGAGGCGAAGATCCCGTTGTGCTTATCGTTTATATATACTGCGATTTAATCATTGATTTTCGGGTTATTGTCGTGCTCTTTTGATGACCGTGGAAGGTCCAAACGCGGCAATAGGCGAGTTTGGTGCTAATTGTGCTATGTTTAATGGTTATATCAATAATACAAAATTGGTGCTTACTTCAAGTATACAAACTTGATTTTAAAAATAGTGTGTAGTTTATAACAAAATATTTGCTTCAAACTGGATTAAGGGTTTAAATAATCATTCTAACAGAAAGCTCACAGTTTGCTCTAATTGGTTCTGTTTTTGTAACTCTTGCTATAATTAAGTGCACATTTTTAACGTGAGCCTGACGCCATATGTACTAACCATACTTTTAATGTGGCTTTGATTTATTTGTCCCAATTACATCTTTCTAAACATAAATTGACTTTTAACAGTTCTTTTACGAAATAGCACACGAATTAATGTCACCAGAGGTTTAAGAGATGCAGTCACTCATTAGAAACACTGAAATATAGGGCATAACGCACTTTTACTTGGTGACGCGTGTATTAATAATGCATATGGATAATGTCATAGTTGTAATTTTTCTTGTTTGATGAATACAAAGCGCGGATTTACATTCCAACACATACGCACACAAACACACACAGTTAAACGTAATATTAAAAAAACTATGCAAACATTAATAGACACGAATGGGAATAAAAATAAAAAGATAAATCGTTGTTTATCCAATACATATTTTTGTTTTTTCTTCAACTATGGTATCATATGGCGCCATACGTTGTACTGTGTTAAACTAGGAAGAAAGTCACATTCAAAGTTTTGACAGGAAAGGAATTGAAATTGGAATCACTCCGCGGTTACCAATAAAACCAAAATTTTGGAATAAAGAAGAATTAATCGGGTAATTAGCAAACGATTTAAATGGTTTCTTGCGGTGGCATTTATTCTGGGTACGAAATGATTGAGTTGTTCACGTTTAAATATACATATATCCGTCTAAGAAACGTGGAGTTGATGCACTATATAGAGTTCTCTGAATTTGGGTATGCGCTCAGAATAACATTTTTCTTCACTCTGTATGTTAAACAGACTTAAACACAGCCTTATTGTGCAGGCGCCTAATGAATTATAATGCATAAATGGCGCATATAAGCGAACAAAACATGAAGTAGCTTCATTTGTTTCGTGCTAACTGACGACCCATCATTGTACCGTCCTATTTTCCCACATTCCTCACCAAAATATATAGTGGTTAAAGGGCGTAGTACCGGGTCCTACTGATTAATGAGTCGTCAGTAAGCACGAAACGAATGTGCATGAGGTTATACTTTCCGTTCATGCTGTCTTTAGTTTATCCTTCTGGTCATTATTGAACTAATTTGTTACTAGGTGAGCAAGACATAATACAAAATTGTATATATACATATATATATATATATATATATATATATATATATATATATATTAGATCTCCGCCATACAAACAATATCTATCTGTTATATTTGGAGTAGCTTATTGACGGCAGTTACAATTGATAAACAGCACGAACAATGCGCAGGAGCGTGATATTGCAATTTGAGGCCATGCAGATTTTGTTACAACATCCTGGTCTTCTAATGTATGCAAAAAAATTTACTTAAACAACCGGTTACGTCCTTATTTACTACACATATAGAAGTCGCCAGAATTGCCACAATCGGGATTTAATCGAGGCACATTTGCTTCGGACGGAACTTCATGTCAATAGCAATGCCCAATTGGTCTCATCTAGCAAAAAGCTAACTAAACAAAGTAATTTTTTATATCACTGAAAATTTCATGTAGTACGTCGGACTACATCGGACTCCAAATCAATAGTGTCCCGTTCTAGCTCCATTCTAAACAGTTCCTGCAGAGACATGGTGAGTTCCTTATAGGGATAAGACCAGTCTACTAGATAAATTGCACTTGCGACAGTACGCAATGTTAAGAAAAAAATTACAAAAAATATATAATACTGTTGAACATAAAGCTTTAAATCGCTATGTCTTCCTAGGCATCACGGTGTTTCGTCTATAGTGATCAACTGGTGGTGGCCTTTTTGAACGCCATAGCGAATGCGATCTGCAATGTACTCCATAAGAAGAAACTATTGGGACAGAATATCAAATGTTTTGTTACAAAAAAATGGATGTACAGCGCGTCAAAAGTGGCGCATGGGATGAGTTGACAGATTCCGATTCCCTTGTGCCCCGGTTCGAGCTTTTGTCGTAGTAATATATATATATATATATATATATATATATAATTTATTTATTTAATGTATATTCTTTTGGATTGCGAACGTTTATAAAATTCGCAATACCCCGTCGATGAGCAAAGATATAAAGAAATTTTACCATGTACGGGAACAATTTCTTTCGCAGTTTCTCCTCATGCATCTACAAATGAACATATATTTACTTTTCTTTAACGGAAAAACGAAACATAAAATTTAAACGCGGAGAGTGTGTAACACAAGATAACACCCAACCGATTGTGCGCATCACATCTAATTCAAACTCAATGCCCGAACATGCATTTTCTGCTTGCATAAATCAGGCTGCAGTTTGTTCATCCACAGAGCTTCGTATTTGGCTAAAAAATTGTGTTATTGCGTTTAGTAATTAGCTTAAAGACACGTATCTAAAACATATGTGCAAGGTTTGAATGATATTTTGCCTAATTGCGGATGCGTATTCACCATTTTATTCGAGTAGTCAACCGTCTGTTCAATCGGCATACGTAGGTTGATCGACAACTTGCGCATGTATATTGGTATATAATAAATAATATCGACATTAACGGTTGTTTCTCTTTAGTTGATGGTAAAGGCAAATGTGTTGCTCTAAATACCACGCATAGCTTAGTGGCATTAGATGTGCGTGGTAGTGCTAATGCAAATTTCCTTTGTGGCGCGCGCGAAGCAACGTTCGCCATAAATGACACGGTTGTGTACTTTTTTTCTGATCCTTAATACGTTTATTGCTTTTTGAATTCAAAGTTTAATAATTGACTTGATTAATTTTCCAGAGCATTCGTTATATATTAGATAGTTTTTTGCTTTCCAATATCCGTCATCTTTTGAATACGGTATAACCAATCTTTTAATTTTTGAGATACAGCCGCGAACTGTTGAAACGGCACGAAACTGCCATAATGCCAGTAGTGTGCTGACCAGGTTGGTTTACGGTAAATTGTTCTATTTAATTTACTATTGGTATCTTTCTATAGTTGTAAGTCCAAGATAGACAGACAATAATCGTTATCATGAATTTTGCTGCAGTGTAAAACGTCTAGCTTATTTTATTATTATATATATATATATATATATATATATATATATATATATATATATTGCTTCAAATATTTTAAACTGTTGGTAATAATATGCATTTATGTTGCAAAAGTGTAACGACGTGAAACTGTGAATAAAAAATTTTGATTGCAATACCTGTTGTTGCAGATCTGATGCTATTGGTCTAAGCCAAATATGTTTGCGTCTACATGTAAAAGGTTTTCAATTTCTTTCTCAGAATTACATAACTTTCTGACTATTGTAAATCAGTAGGCGTCCCATACTTCCCAAGTAAATGAAGTGTTGTAATCCCATGACTGGACTAGAGTGCTCCTACTTTTGCTCATAAATACAAAATCTACTATAGTAAAATTCATATAAATACTAACGGTTTCCGAGTTAATTTCATCCTTGTATATGAAAATCTAAAAAATAGAGATAAAATATTATGTCTTCTAACATTAATAAATAAATCAATAAATTAAAATAACTAAATGAATCTAAGCTTTTATGCAATTTACAAGCGTGTCAATTTGAAATAAAATATTATTTCAGAAGTTGGTGTAAAACCTACAACTGCTACAAAGATGAGATAAATTTGTAGGAATTCTAGTAAATGAAAATAAATTGCTGGCTAGATATACAAAAGGAGTATTTGTGAACAAATTATAAAAAACTTATTTAAAAAAATTCCGTTTGAAGCACAACGAACTATATCCTGATTTATTTAATTTGTTTAATGATCACATATTTTTTATGCACATAGAATTTGACGGAGACTTATGGGTCATAAAATCTAAGACCACGTAAAACGTACATACGAAACTTGAATAATACTGACATAATATTCATATTGACATTTTTTGGAGATAATTTATCGATTTTTAAGTCGTTGTTCTCGATACAACGTAGTTTATACTTATAGTATTTGAACAAGCGACGAATATGTCTTGTTAGAAGAATTTTTTTGTGTACAGTACTTTAATAGTGAAAGGTCAAATTCAAAGAAAAAAATCGATGTTGAAGATAATTATATTAAACATAGAAAGGAAAGAGTAATCGCGAAGTTCATATAAAAGAGTCACGAACTTGAAGATTGAATTCACGTAAAAAGGGTTACTTTATATATATATATATATATATATATATATATATGCATATTGATTTTAAATTTTACAACCAGGTGATAAATTGTCTACGTTGTGCGACTGGCAAAAGTATTCGTGCAGATGTTATCTTCGAAAGAAGACACTTTCTTTGAACAAATATAACCTACTTTTTGGATAATATTTTCTGAAATGATATTTTTAACTTTGCGGTTTCATTCTAACGCCTGTTCCTCGGACCTATTTTCGGTTTAATTTCAATGCACAACAGTTTAAAAAAATATATATCATACCCAAAAACAGTTACAAATATGGCATAAGCACTAGTGACCTGTTTCAGAAAGTATAATCCTCTAAATTTGTCAGTTTGCTCTGTATTAAGTCAAGGGAAATTTCGCAAGACATGATTGTGTACAATCACCTTATCCCTGTTTACCTAACCACAGAAAAAACAAATAGTTTTGACATTTTCTGTCGAGATACATTGAGCACTTACTTTTTTCACTCAATAAATCACTGAAGGTTCTCGTAGATTGATATAGACGTTTATGCAATTAAAAGAATATTTAGCAGTTATAAATACGAACACACCCGCAACGCTCGCCCATCTACTGAAATGTCAGTATTTATTATGAGGAAAGCCAGCCATAATTTTACATAAATTTGCTATATATATATATATATATATATATATATGTGTGTGTGTATGTGAGGTAATAAGTTGTACATTGAAAAGGACACAGGATAATGAATATTTAAATATCCCAAAAGCAAGTTCAACACAAACATTTGAAGAACCTTGTTCAGCATAAAAATAATGTATAATACCATGTACGAATGCGCCTTAATCTAACTGGTTACTCATTGGTAGGAGCCAGCACTTGATAATGTAATGGGAATTATACGATTAATTCACTAAGTATATAGCGAGTTTTAGAAACACCATCGGCTCATTATGGGGACTCATCAGTAATGGCGAATTACATGCAAACGTGAGATTATACCATTTGTTCATGTTGATATCAGACTGCCCTCCATGTCCTTTATAGGAAATACCTTACTGCCAATAACATAACAGGTAATGCGAAAATAAATGAATTTCTGTGTTAGTTGATTAATTCGCGCGTAGCCTGTAAAAGTCGAAATATTTTATAAAGCTGTACAGTTATTGTTATCTATTTTCAAGTGTAATTTACTTAGTTGATGATCACAAAGTGAAGACATCGAATGCCGGACAATATAATTCTTAGTTGGCCACGTTCATAAACCTTTAATTAATTAATTATTTAAACGAATAAAGTTGACCTTGTTTTGAAGTTATTTGGACGTCATTTCAAGTGGAATAACGGGCAAATAGGTTTAGACGTTAATTTTTGTTTTCTAATCATCACGTTAATAAATGTCAGTGTAGATAAACTTGATTTATTTTATTTCTAGTTTCTAACAAATGTGCTACGATGCAATTTGAGAATAGATAAAATTTATGAATCAATTTTTATAATGGATGTGTAATTGTTATTTGTAATGTTTCATTATGTATGGTGGACAAATGCTTGAGAGCATATTTCACAACTTGTCAATATTCAAATATGCTGCGAAATATCGGTACAAATTACATTGGATTTCCCAGCGGCATACAAAGCAGTTTTGTTATTTCATCCCTGTTTTCTATTTTTTAACAACAATACAATTTGCTAATGTGAAAGATTCTGCAAAAATGTTTGATCGCGGCAGCATTGCAACTGAGTAGCCGAGATTCCGACCAAGAACGCAATACTCCAGAGTACTTTGAGTGAAATTCGTATGGCTTTCTTAACGTTTTACATGACCATTGTAATTGACGGCACTAAGTTTGCCGTCGTGCTCTAATTACGAGCATTAAAAGGCGAAATGCGTTAATGCGTGCAGTTGACGGTGGTTATTCTATGCTTTTCGAATATTTGGATAAAACAGTCCACAATGTTTTACGAAAAATCGATAAGACTATTATGCTATGCTTCTATGAAATTCTGACTCACTAGATAGAACGCTGAAAATGACCAAACTCTATGCGAAAAACATCTAATTTTCAATACGTTGAATTTGCAGGCATTTTATTTTTCTTCGAAATATAATAGTATAAAAAACAGAACAAAATTATCCTGAATGCATATACGATCAAATAATAGGCTGGCGTCGTATTGAACATACACGCGATATTTCAATAAATTTAAAAAATATTTGTGTTTATGTCTGTTGTAGAAACAGTTTGAATGTCCCAAACTGACAAAAATTAAGTAAGCATTCAATCTGAGGCAAATCAAACTTGAAGTTGCAGAATAATTCTATAAAATGGTTAAATGTTTGAAACATTTAAGACAACAAAACAGAAATCCACTCACAAAATCTCCAAATTAGGGCAATTGTCGTAAACAAATATGTACCCATAACAATGATGCATGTCTTTTAGAATTCAAAACCAGGAAACGATTTGTTTTTCGTAGATACGTTGATGAAAAAGATTAAAATAATAACAGACAGAAAGCGATGTTCATTGGAAATTGGCTTGTCTGTAAAATATTATACTCTTTAATTAATTTATGCAACACATATAACTGATTTGGAATAATATTCATAAATATACGGAATTCCATGTTTGAACAGAAATTAAAATGATTTTTAAATATGCGCCGTCAAAATTAATCGGAATGAAATTCTGCAGCTGAATAATTTATAAAATAAAATGGGAATCCTCCTTCCAATATCGTACCGATTGTAAGCATAAAAACCATTCAAGTAATTAGAATAACTTTTATGGCATTGTTAGATCCTGTTCAATATTTACCTAGAGCATATAGGCATCACTGTTCTTTTTTGAGAAAATTGATTAAACATTACCCTTAATTTATAGAAAACCCTACTATATTCTGTTGACATTTTGTGACTTGTGGATTAGCAATAGACTCTTAGGAATGCAGAATATTCTTTTCCACTCAAAAACCAAATAAACTTACCGTTTATCTGTTAAATCTCTGAAACGCATGCCAAGTACACTTTTAAATAACATTTATAATCGAATTTATAGCAATCTAATAATTTACAAAACCTCTTTACACAATACTATAACATAATCAACTTTAATCAATACAAATCTCCACTGAATGCACTACGATAATCATTTAATTAGCTTCATGTTAATGACCATTTTCCCAATAAATCTCTGTTCGGTAGTATTTTCCTGCGCTTTGGGTAGTGTTTATGTAAGAAACTTTGCTCAGAAACAATTATTTAATGTAGGAAATTAAATTTTATTGCGACATTTCTACAATGATTTGCTCGTTTTCTTCTCAAAGTAAATAAAATTATACAAAATAGTGGCTCTATTTATTTAAAATTTAATTTCATTGTTAAATTAAAAGGCCAGTCCCTATTGCTCCAGTTTAACAAACATTACACCATGCCTCTATTACTTTTTATTTCAATCATTGGTAGAAAAACAAAATTCTGCATGAGGAGTAACCAATTTAACCTAATGGCCTAATTGCTTCAGAGAAATATTTACTCTGGCGTGTTTGCCAATGAATCAATAAATAGAAAAGTTTATTTCAAATGAGTTACTATATTAACATAAATTAAATTAATATGGTGGAAGATAATTTTAAACCTGATTTATGTAAAAACTAAATGTTGCCATGTATAGCAAACCCATTTCATTGTGAGACCGCTTTCGCCCGTATGGGTCAATATTGAAGTGCTTGCCAATATTAATTATAATCCGCATTTTGAAAGGTACAACAGATCAGTTACAATACCATAATGAAAATATGCAATTTTTCGAGTCACAGTTGCAGCACTTCTGTCAAGTACTTTATTAAGGACAACAAATGAGATAATTGGTCTACGAGACGAGCTGCATTAGCTATTCTACGCAATGTTTATTTAATACACCCACAAACACACACCTAATATATATATATATAGTATATATATATATATATATTATTTTCTATTATAAACTAAACAATACCCAACGTAGCAAGTAAACAGGTTCTATTATCATGGGGAACGTAACAAGTTAATGCCAGTATTCGCTGTGACCGCGGCTCCAAATAGAACACAATTTGTTCTGAGCAACTGTGCTCAAGCTGATGCCAGTTCGAGACAAATTCTTGCTAATACTTGATGAGTAACTGATAAGAAATAAGGTTGACTGGACTTTGCTGAGATGCGCTTATAAAAAAATTAGGCTCACTTCCAATTTACTTAACTGGAATGTCGGATGAACAATTACATCGCATTCACTATGTTAATCATATTAAAAAACATGATCACAGTAACTATTCAATTAAGAAATCACTGCCCAACCGGATTTTGATGATTAAAATTACACAAAATTGAAATTAATAAGAGAATAAATATCAAAAAATAATGAGAAATTGAGCCTATGTAACTTTAATTAAAAAATATATTTATTTATGAGCATATATATATATATATATATATATATATATATATAAATATAAAATGCAATCTTAATTTGAATGGTTATCACCACTCGCACAGTAATTCATTGTTTAATTGTACACATTGAAAAAATATTTTGGTTTCTACATATACTCCTACTGTTTAATTATGATGTCTAAATTTTAAACATAAAAGATGGAAAGATGACTAAAAATCTTAACTCTTGTGAAACACAGTTATTCTAAATGAAACGATAAATTTCATTACAGTGGAAAAGTACGTGACGCTTATATTTATTTTTAAAAAAAATAGCTAATGTCCAAACGAAATTTTATTTTTAAGGACTGCAATGATTTTCTAAGATATTTTGATATTTGACTATGAAAGTTTCTTCCTATTAGAACTCCGGGCCATCTGCAGGATCGCTATAGCTACATCAATATCAAAGACCATAGTTATTTTGTAGATTTAACCGATTAAATATACAGCAACTACAACTGCTACTGCTACTACTACAAATCGAACTATAACTGCAACAACTACTACTACTACTACTACTACTACTACTACTACTACTACTACTACTACTACTACTAACACTACGCTGCTGCTTGCTACTACTACTACTACTACTACTACTACTACTACTACTACTACTACTAATAATAATAATAATAATAATAATACTATTACTACTACTACTGCTACTACTACTACTACAATTAATACTGCAAAAACAACAACTGCTATCACTAATACCACTGTTACTATTACTATTAATAATGTTGAAACGACTACTACCTCTATTAATGTTATTACTTGTAATATTCCTAATACTATTTTTACTAATGCAATGGCAACTAATACTTTTATTATTATTATTTTAAATACTATTACTGTTAATACTGCAACTGCTTCGAATAAAACTAATAATATTCATACTATTAATTTTACCACTAGTAAAAAATTATGGTAATAAAGGCACTACAACTAATACTACTGATAATAATAGTAATAAAACTATTAATAATTATATAGTTATAACTAATAATAATATTTATAATTCACTTAAAAAAGAAGCAATTTTGTAGGACGAAAACTAAGAAGCTGTCTATCAATTTTTGTAAAAATAGTATCAACAGGATCAATTTGCTAATTTTATTTAGAAATATATTAATATTGTCAGCATAAATTAGACCTAGCTAAAGGAAGAAATAAAGCTTATTACCTATTACGGTTCTACCATTATTATTTATTAGCGTTCAGAATTGGCATGACCGAGGTTTGCGATTCAGAGTCATGCAAATCATTTTCTGTGTCGAGGATTTCCGGGATTAAATGTAATTTTCAGTTTTAAATTAGCAAATATTTAACGCCTGGCTTTAATTCAAGCTGATAATCAGTGCGTTTCTTTCAATATAAAGTTTGAAATTAAGGGCCGCGATCGTTTATGAAAAAAACGGAGATAATGCCAACTGCTTAAATAAAATGGCAGATTTTAATGATGCTTATTAACAATTAAATATAGACGATAATCATATATATATATATATATATATATATATATATATATATATATATATTTTATATAGTAATATCATTTGAATTATTTATAATTATGATATATCACGCGCATTAACACATATTTCACCAGCATGCTATTAATCAATATTATAATGTGGTACATATATATAAGTTCAAAGCAATTTATACGCATTAATCAAATTTGGATATGGAAAGCCTTGATCAAACGACCTGATAATTAAATAAAGTCAAATAAATTTCGCCGATTGCACATAATAATCATTACAGGCTATATTCATAAAAAATATACAATGGAAATATTTAATGTCTACGGATTATATATATATATATATATATATATATATATATATATATATATATATATATATATGTACATTAAAGTAGTACGACAAATTTTAAGCATAATTTTACACATAAATGTTATTAAAACTGATTTTAACTCTTGGCAAATCAAAGCCCTCCAACAATATCAGCCAGGACAGCTGGCGGACAAATACACACGGCTTTTAAGATCGTAGAGAAACGCCAGTTCTTAAATTCCAAGACCCATGAATCTCAATTTTATGTCTAGTTATAAATTAATACCTTGGCGAGGAATTCCATCATAAGAAAATTAAATAATTAAATACGTAAACAGAAGAAAAATTTCTATTTATCAACAATTGCTAAAATAGAGAAAAATTTTGCACATTTACGAATATTTCCTTTTACCTGAAATTATTTGAATTATTTTGATAACTTTGCTGAAAATGCGCGAATTGACGAAATCCGCTAAAGATTATAGTTCACCACAGAAAATAGGTCAGTTTAATACATTTTGTTTGGCAATTATCTTCTGTAAAACAAACTTAGTCTTTCTTAGGTCATCATATAACAGTTCAGCCAAGCGTCAAGGGCTCTTATTCCATTTTATTAGTATAAATTTACATAATTATATAGATTGTTTATTTCTGAGGAGATATCTCATTGAATGATAAATCATTCAGTTGTGTTACTTATTTAAATGCAACTAATGGTTATATTCAGCAATAATTGGAAATTTGCATATATATATATATATATATATATATATATATATATATGTATATATGATTAATTATGCAGTATGTAGAAATACACACCAATTGAAAATATGATAAGAAATTTATTTCTGAAAACTTCAAGTTAGAATTTCCTAATAAAAATTCAATTAAGCCTAACTACACAAAACTTACACTACGCTTGGAGTATATATGGATATTCCAATGAATAAAACAAAGTTTATGGAGATTTTTTTCTGCATTTCAAATTTGGGGAGGTTTGGTTTGTGTACTGACGAATTATCTTTCGCCTCCTTTCATTCTCAAATAATTTGACTCTGATCTATTCATTCGGAACGTGTTTATTCCAATTGAATAATTGGTTATTTTTTATAAATAAAAATTACATTATTTCACAAACACACACACACACACACACATATATATATATATATATATATATATATATATATATATTTCATTTAAATAAATTCTGGGTTTTAACTATCTTATGTGGGTGAGAACAAATCTGACACGGTTTTACATCTATTTATTGCTTTGGCTGATTAGTAAGTGTTTATGCATTTGTGTCTCTGTATGTGCCTGTTAGCATGTAAGGATTTTTTAGGTGTATCGCAAAGTCATGTGTGAGATCTGGCCATTCTTGTATTAATGGCTTGACTGTTAACGACCTGTTCGCATTGTGGACTGTTACGTGTGCGAAAGATATTTTTCCGAGTGTAGTCTTTAGTTTCAACTTGTTGCACAATTTTGTTTTCTACACGTGGTAACTGCGCTGGTGCGGATTGCAATGTTGAACGCTCATTTTGCAAGTATGTATTAGATGTTGCGAACCTAGTAACAAATTAGTTCAGTTGTGACCAGAAGGATAAACCAAAGGCAGCATGAACGGAAAGTATAATCTCATGCACATTCGTTTCGTGCTTATTGGCAACTCATCAGTAGGAGTCGGTATTACGCCCTTTAACCACTATATATTTGGTCAGAGAATGTGGAATAATGGGACGATACAATCTCCTAGACGAATGTGTAAACCTACAATAGTGAAGCTAACATCATGTTGGTATCATGTACCGACTCGGAAATCATAGTGTTAGTACCATGTACCTTTACGGTACAATAATATTGGTATCGGTTACTATTACAATAGCCATAGTGTTAGTATCCTTTACAGACTCGGTATATATATTATATAGTGTGATTTAGCGTTGAAGTTGCATTGTCGTAAACTTTATATGATGTTAGCTTCACTATTGCAGGTTTACACATTCGTCTAGGAGATTGTACCGTCCTATTATTCCACATTCTTTGACCAAATATATAGTGGTTAAAGGGCGTAATACCGGCTCCTACTGATGAGTCGCCAGTAAGCACGAAACGAATGTGCATAAGATTATACTTTCCATTCATGCTGCCTTTGGTTTATCCTTCTTGTCACAACTGAACTAATTTGTTACTAGGTTCGCAACACCTAATACATACTTGAATATTTATTAGTTCTTCGCAACAAACAGTATTGAACGTTCATTTATGACATTTATATAATCTTAAAATAGCTCGAAATTTTAATAATATCCATCTAGTTAACCAATTTTGTTATTATCAAGTACTACTCATTAAACGAGAGAAAGGTTGCAGCCAGGAATCTAACCCTCGAACCATAAGACGCAAACACTTACAGGCGAGATTTTTACATCCAACACGGTTTACAGTTTGATAATAACTTATCCACAATTAATTTTAGGCTCAATTTTAGAACAGCTGGCAAATATTTTATCCTCAAGTTTCCAGTTTTACTATTATAAAGCATACTGCATCCTTACTTGAATAATAATATTAAATTGAATTAATATGACAGTATTGGAATATGTGATTACAGTTATTGCAAATGAAATCAAACAGGTAAACCAATTTTGTTTTTAATGGGTATGCATCCAGTACCCGCCAGAATTTAGGTGGTTGGGGCTGAAACCGGAGTAAGTTTGCTTGAGAATCTTGCATCTCGCCCATTGCTACAAAAAAGCCTTGCATAAAGGCCTGAATGCATACATGCAGCCATTTTGTGTCTGTGCGGTAAACATAATAAAAGCAATATCAAAATCCAAAGAAAAATTGAAAATGATTAAGTGAATATTAAAACGATTACTATACATAGGAAATCTTACGTCAACATAAACAGCATTGATATAGTCCGTCGCATCACCGGCATCATGAGATACCAGATATGGTCGTGCACGTTCGGCTGAAAGTTGTAAAAAGCAACCGTTACTATTCAAATATCCTGCCATTCATTTAAGAAAATAGAAACTTATTACATATTCTGTAGTCCCTTAGCAACTGTATTTCAGGTGAAATAATATTTTTAAACATTTTTTAAACATTCTGCTGATTAATAGTTCTATTTAAGCAATAATTGAATGAATTTTTAAATCAAGATTGCCAGCTTGAGGCAAACACCACTCTAATCAAAAACATTTATCAGTATAATATAAGCGTTTTATAAGGTAATATAGAAAATTATCAAATAGACGGGATCTCTACAAGTTCTGTCCAAAATATTTCTGCGAACAAGGTATGTAACGGGGCACATTTGTCTCAAAGTCTGTCACTTACGCACATCGCCGACAGTTTACAATTCTATTCTAATTGATTTTTGTGGCTAGCCTTTCCTTCAGATGAAGTCTAAGGGAAATTTCTTTAGAAAAAAATTTCCAACGAGCCAATCCTAATCTATCTATTATACAACAGACACCACACCTATTTGCTTTGTAGAATGTAATTGAATATATATTCAACAAAAAATTGAGCCCAGTTCGCAGAAAATTTTTGGACAATAGATGAGAAGTTCTGAATAAAGACTAAATCAGTCTGTTGAATTAGTTGACATTGGTATCTTATACAATACATAGCTTATATTGACAACTAAATATAATGGAACTGGTGACTATCTCGAGTTCAAATCCTTGTTTCAAGTAGGATTGTTCAAATTTTCCTACCATAATTGGCCCAAAAACTATATTCTTCATCTAGTGTGTTCATTGAGAAAACTGAAGGAAAAAAATTGTAGACAAGAAAATATCGTATCGATTTGTTAGCTTCAATGAACATATTGTGTTTTGCAATATATGGTCATAAATTATTACAATCGGAGACATATTCACACCTGTGAGTTTGTAAACCTGGCTTAGTGTAATAGCGGTTAGTATAACTTAGTAAATAAAATTCTTTAAATTTCATATTTCACTTAAAGAAAGCTGTAGACTATTCTTCACAGTTTTGTAACTGTTCTTTAAATGAAAAATAAATTATTTTTTCTTATTTTAATAAATAATAATTTGCAGAAGTTAATTATGTTCAACTTTGTTGTTGGTATATATGAAAAATAATGTATTTCGTTGACGACTATTAACTGCTTTGTTTAGGTTAAGTTCGTCATTAAAATTTTGAGAAATAGAGAATTAAAATTATACTGAATATGCAGGTGGAACTGTTTAATTTAAAAAAGGAATACAATTAAAAAAAACAAAAGTGCAGATGTGCAGGCGTAGAATTAAACAAAGAAGTGTCAATTCGTTTAAAAATGACCAATTGGCAGTTCTTTACCAATTTAAATGTCCAAACTAGAATAATGAATAGGTCAAAACAACTTTCTTTTCAAGTTTTAATTAATTCATCATTAAGTTCCTCTTCTACGAACATATAAAAATAAAGATAGGAAACATTCTGTGTGAAAGCACAAAACAACTGCATTTTGTTTTGATTCTTATTAGTCAATACGTCTATGTAAACTGAGGATGGCGAAGAAATGCTTAATTGCGTGTAATAGAAAAAATTTTTCGAATTTATTCTACATACATAAACGTTCATGAGGAGGTACATTTACATAGGATACATACAAACTCCACCAATCTGAAATGAAATTCCATATTCAGTCATAATTTGATTATAAATTCGAACATGCTTATGTCTGTATGTGTGGTGACGCCTTCTCAAATTATTTACGTCTACTGAATGCCGTGAGGAAGCAAAAAAATCAATCTAATATTATTCCAAATGACCTAAATTACTTTTATTAGGAATAACCCTCAAATTTAAATGAATAAATGCGAGTGAACTATTGGTTTTACAAATAGTAAATGTAATTTAGTATCTAGTTTAAATATAGTAAATGAATGATTGTGCAAATAACTAGAATTGGTAATTCAAGAATATTATTCTTGCTGTATATAATCTATTGTACTATGATGACCAATACGCATCAATTTATACTTATCAATCTTATACAGATATATATATATATATTATATATATATATATATATATATATATATATAATGTCCACTGCCGTAGAAGGTTACAAAGCTTATTTGCTATTCGAAAGAAAATTTTTTTAAAACTGTGGATGATGGCCATTTATTTCGAGACTACTATACTTCAAATTAAAATTTTTCATTCATATACGTCCTGGAATGTCATTTGATTATGTAAATGGCAACTAATCTGACTCGATTTTATTTGTTTTTATTGTTTGAGCTGATTAGTAAGTGTATATGCTTATGTGTCTATTTGCGTATAAAGGGTTTTCTCGATGTATTGCAAAGTGATGACTGAGATCTTGTAATTCTTGTATTGATAGATTGTTAGTTAAACAACATTTCGCATTTTTGGCAGTTACGTGCACGAATGTGATTTTCTCGAGTGTTGTCTTTCATTTCCTCTTGTTACGCAATTATTTTGTCCACTTGCTAACAGCGTAGGTGCAGATTGCTGAGTTGAATGCTCACATTAAAACAGTCAAGTTTGTGAACTTGTGAAATTGAATGATAATATTTGAAGACATACTTCATTTTCTGACTAGTTACAGTTTCTTTTATTTTGTGGGAATCCTGTCAAATTAAACGTGGAAATATAGCATCTACCGAAGCATGAGGGCCATCATATATATATATATATATTATATTATATATATATATATATAGTTTGCAATTATGTGATTGGTTGATATCTACCGTTCCTTGTCTTACGTCTTACTAGTGGAGCGAAAGAATTTACGATTAAAAAAATTAAAAATGAGAACGAAACCTGAACTCTTAGAGTTATAGACATTGGTACAAAATATGCTAATTAATCAGTAGTAATCCTTGTAGGATGTTAATCAAACTCATATATATATATATAGTGGATAAATAAATAAAAATATAACAGCTCATTTTTTTGCAAAAATAACCCAGCACTAATCCTCTGCACTAGATTTACGAAGTAAAAACTTGACAACATGCCATGCCGAAATAATAAATTCACGTTAAGCCAAAGTTACCTGATTATCAATATTATAAATGCTAAATTGATAAGACTTTATATTATTTTCTTAATACAATTAATGAAAGATTAACTTTAGCTTCGAGAAACCACAAGAAATTTTTTTCTGCGAAACAAATTATAATAATTATTTTCACAATGTTTAAATACAAGCATAAATCCTTCGACTTGATTTAGTGTAAATATAAAAAAACTAAATAGAAAATGTAATGTCCATTTTTAAAGTTAAAATTTGAAACAAATTCGAAACAAGATTCTGTTTAATTGAACAATAATTGATTGCGCGGGTGGTGGTAAGAATTCTTTAAATCAAGTTTGCCAGCTTGAAGTAAACACCAATCCCATTTTATTTAAGTTATATTGTTCAATGACTGGTTAAATAAAATGCGATTGGTGTTTACCTCACGCTCGAAAACTTGATTTAAAGAAGATTCTATTCGCCTGTTGCCGAAGCACACCAATCTTATGTGTAGAAAATACTAATCGTTTGCCTGTTCATTTATGTATAATCGTGTACTGATTTGTGAGAAATATTTAAGTAAATAGTCAATACTCTATATCTTTCAAATAGTCAAGACGTAGTTCCATTCTTCTTTAATTAAATGAACACTAATTTCGCGGGCAGTGTTATCAATTATTAAAGCAAAGGTTGCGATCATGATGGAAACTTCTACGCCATTATGTACATACTTTAGTCAGTATATACTACAATTTGTATAAAGTAGAAAAGGCAATTCATCCAATAGGTCGGACTCGACTTTATTAGGAACATTTTACGTACTGTCCAGAATTTGCAGCAAACAGGGTTCGAAACCAGGCATGTCTGCATCGGAGTCTGCTAATCTAACCACTAAGCTACCCTGCCGCACGCCACAAACCATTTTCATTTATACATTAATTAATAATTTTTGGTTAGCCTTTCATTTGAGTGGAGCTTATTTGGCACATATTTCGATCACCTGGCAGAGAGCTTAGAGCGACAGATTATGAAACAGACATGCCCAGGTTCGAGCGCTCTTCGCGAAAAATTCTGTGCCGTACGTGAGGAATTAACAATCAAGACGAAAATGGTCTACTGGATCAATTGCCTGTTATAAATTATAAAATGCTTATTTTATACAAAAAAATGTTTAAACGAAAGAAATTTATTTTGGCAATGATATTACTATGAGCTGGTCTAGATTCATGTGAAATTATGTCACGATGGTTCTTCTCTTTCTGGACAGGATAGACGTGTTAAAAAATAACGTTTTGCAATATATTTTATCTGATTAACATGTTATTTTGAAAGATACATGTAGCGCGAAAGGATAGAGATTAATAACCTTGCCCATGTTGCAAGAAAAAAAGATTTTTTATCCATTTCTTCGAATTTCAATCGGGGTATTTCGCTAGAAATAATTTCTGACTGTGATTTGGCTCAGGGGATGTTATGACTGCTGTTGGTAGGAATCGAACTTCTGGTTAATTGTTTCAGTGGTATGCAGCTTGTATGCAACGTTAAAGGACCAAATTTATGCGTGCAACTTGGTTTTATAAGGATAAAATTCGACAATATTCGACATTTTTGGCATTTTTAATTTTAAGTCGAGCAACAAAAATGTATTCCGTAAATGCGTTTATCCTTTGTCGTCTTTAAGGTTTTGGCACATCATGAAGTACATTTCTGTTCTTTCGCAATCTATTCTGCTGCAGAAGCTTCCATACCAAAGCTAACTTAAGTGTAAACAAATATTTCTTAAAGTTACTATTTCTCCAATTTGAGTTGTTGGGTAAATTATATTTAATCTCTGATTGATTATTAAGTCAAAGTCGATTTGCTATTGATTAAACAAAAAAAAATATTGACATTTTACTATAGATTATAATAAATTGTATATATATATATATATATATATATATATATATATATATATATATATGATGTGTGTTGTCTAAAGAAAACAGGTTTTCTAACTTAATATGTATCAAAACTGGTTTAGTGAAGTTTAAAATACTGAGTTGTATTAATTGAAAATTGTTCCATCTAGAACTCACATTTGGGTGTTCCTTTCATTTTTAGTATTTTCCATAACGGTTCTCAAAAACTGTTACTTCAGCAAATCATTAAGCTTTGGCCTTAATCGTTATCAGTTATATAATTTCGCGTTAATCATGACATCATTCAGTTAAATATCTTATAGTTAGTTACGGAGACCAAATATATATGGAATCGTGTATTAAGTGTAGCGTATATAGAAACAAATTTGCTCAAATAGAACTAGAATTATAACAAAGTCAGTATGAACGAAATTTATAATCTCACGTGCACATTCGTTTCGTGTTTACTTGCGACTCATCAGGAGGAGGTGGTACTACGTACTATACCCACCATATATGTGGTTAAGTAATGTGGGACAATGGGACTGTACATCATAGCATATATATAAGTTCTCCATGATAAACAATATATGACTGTGTAGAATGTATATTCGAACTCTTTCCATTCAAATCTTCAGAATATCGGATTTCAACAATGTAATTAAGAAACTCGTAGACGTATTACAGTGAAAACAAAGATTCATTAACTCAAAAATACCGTGTGTCCAATGCATGTGCTTTGTAGAATGCTAGTCAAATTTTACAAAATTTGCGCAATGTACGATAGACCGCTGTCTGTGTTAATAAAACACAATTTCTAAGACAGTTCACATCAGCCAACACAACAAAAGTATACAATAAACCTAGATTATTTAATCAGGCATACAACATTACAATACGACCATCCACCAGAAGTACTGACGTGTTTTGACCATCCATTACCACAAAAAAGCGTACTGAATAACGAAAACCACATCGTAATGCATGATAAAGTTATAAAAAATCAGACATAGGACACTGAAAACTAGTTAACTTAGTAGAACTTCGTCTGCACAAATTCTATGTAGTCTCGACTGTAAATCGATTACAGATTTCGGTAAACTAATATATAAAATACATCACAAATCATGGAGCGAAAGAGGAACAGTTAAAGACACACGTACAGACACACTCATATGAATGTCCCAGATTCTATTTGCTTTATGTGCCATCTTAAAAAAATTTGGGTATCTGAGAAAGATGGCTGTTGTAGCCTACTTCTTCAAACAAAAGATGCTTCCATTCATTTCGTGCATAGAAAAAGCATGGGAAACTGCTTTTTTGTGGATTTGATTTCTAATGAAAAAAGAATTTTGCTATTGCAAAAAATTTAGCCAATTTAAAACTTTGTTTTCTATTTGAAATCGCTTCTGGGATTCACTTGTTTAACTAGCTGTCGGTTCTAATCGATTAGCACACTGATCAGATTTTCTTTTAGCCACAAATCGCAAACTCCAGTTAGCAACACTAGAAATATTTATTTATTAATATTAATTTTACAGCCTTAATATAAATGTGAATTATATTTTATTCATTGGGTCATGCAGCATAACAAAACTACCAGCAATCATTATGACTGTCGCGTTTCTAACATCGTTGGACATCTTCAGAGAATGACAGGCAAACCACTATTTAAGTTGAATTTGAAAATAATTGAGGAGAAACATATTTTGTCTAAAATTTATGTATATATATATTAATTTGTTTGCTGGAGTAACAGGTGTTAAGAAGTAGATTTATTTTCACTTTTGGAGAAAATTAAGCATATCTTGAAATCCATTGTATTGTTACAGTGTACGACTAGGCAACAATAGTGTTGGTACCATGTAACTTTTCAGAATCCATAGTGTTGATATCAGGTACTGACTGAACAGAAGTAGTGTTGGTATCCTTTACAGGCTCATTATATATTATATATAGTGAATTGGCTTTGATGTCGCATTGTCCAAGACCGAAGGTAACACATTCATGTATGTGATTGTACCGTCCAATTTCCGACATTCCTCACCAAAAGGACGTAATACTGGCTCCTACTAATGAGTCGCTAGTAAGCACGAAACGAATGTGCTCATGAGATATTACCTTACGTTTATGCTGAATTTTGTTCATCCTTATAGTCATATTTGAACTAATTTGTTACTAGGTGCACAACACCTAACGCGCATTTGCATATATACTAGTTCTCCACAACAAAGAGTATCTAATCGTTTGCACAATTCAGGTTGATCTTAAGTGAACCAAAATTTCCTAAGCTATTTTTGCAAAGTTGAACATGGTGTAATGGAGAGCGCTAACAAGAAATTATTAGTTAATTGCGGGTGTGATACATGACTCCTTATAAATTGCGCTTTAAATATTGCTGCCGATTACAATGTGTATAAGACTACTAAGGTGGAGGAAACAGTTCTGAATTTGCATACTCGACGCACGTTTTATGTTTTGATTAACGTTAGTTATTTTACTGCTTGCACAGATGACGACGGCAAAAATTTTAAACACGTCAATATATCCGACTGACGCGTCGGTTTACTATGCTGTGTATATTTTTAAAAAATATATCCAAACTGGTAGACGTGAAATGCACAACTCTTATCTTTAGCTGAACCAATAATGATTGACTAATTAGATCATACAATGGCTGGTGCTGTTCGCACAATATGACTTGTAGATTAAAGTGCAGTTCTTGTCACATATGCGTATACCACTTAATGCATTGTAACTGAGCTAATAAATACCAGAAGACTGATGATGATGATAGTAGTAATAATAATAATAATAATAATAATAATAATAATAATAATAATAATAATAATAATAATAATAATAATAATAATAATTGTAATAATAACAATAGTAGTAACGGAGATTTTTCTATCGAAATGAAAATTGAAGTCAATAGTGATGAAAAGGCTAACCAAAAAAATAGTAAAACTAAAAATAGTATGTAATTCGAAGTTTTGTGGGTGGAGGGATTGGGCCGCATTACCATAAAACTAAATGCTCCCTGTTTCCAATCCAGGTGGTGGAAATTCCAGCTAATATTGATGATTGTCAAAAATATCAAAACTATTTTAGTAGATGAATTTTATTTGATATTTATGCAACGTTAGATTTGAACCGCCATCAAACAAATTTGTAAATTTAAGCTCTGTTTGTGGATCAAAGTTGAGAAAAATTAGGTTTTTTCATTAATGTCCGATTTCGAATATTCGAATTTAACAGTTCGTGGTCTAGACCTGGATAAAATAAATTGGTAAATTGTATTATAAGTTTTTCTTATTTTAAGAAAATCGGCGTAAAAGAAGAGGTTTATCTGGAATAGAGATGAATACATCCTTATTTAAAATGACCAACAATAAAAGGTCTCCAAATGATATTGCAAAAGTTTACAAAACCAAATGTTCACCAGAATAATATTATCACGATTTCCCATGATGATTCACCTACGTATTGACGAGACTAACGTAAAAAGTGCGGATGAGCCGAATGTCTAATCAAAAATCAATTAGAATAAATAATGGTATTATTAAAAAGTTTATTAAAGCAGAAAATAAATGTTTATTTGCTTCATTAGGTTCGTTATATGTACATGAAAAAAGAACGCATTTCTTGAATTTGCTTTCTGTTAAAATCTAACTTAAAAACAACTTTAAAAAAGTAATGGATAAAGTAAAACGCAAAAACAGAATTTACTGTCTATAATTAAATTCAAATTGGTTGCGCGGGTGGTGATAATAATTACTTTAATCAGGATTGTGATATTGAAATAAACACTTGATCCACTATGAGCATATATACGTCAGTATAAACTAAACATTGTATAGTGTAGACAAGGTTATTCATGTAGTAGACCAGCTTCGCCTGTACTGGGAACTTATCACGTTCTGTCTAGAATTTGCCGCGGACAGGGCTCGAAACTAGACACGTCTGCTTCGGAATATGTTGCTCTAACCACTGAACCATCTTGCTTTACTTTAACATGATGAATAAACTAGGACCAAATCAGTGAAAAATGTTTCGAGAAGATAGCAGTAAAAATAATTTTATTCTGTATAATATCACAGGTAAACTGCAATTCTTATAACAAAATCAAAAATGAGCTGAAGAGAAACGATTTAACATAAGGAAATTATAGGTGTAAAAACAAATTAATGATTAGAAGACTACACAGACAAGAACCAAGAAGTCCTTTTAAAAATTATGAAGGAATAAACTAAAATTATTTAAACAGATTATTAAAAATTAGCCAATAAAATTACAATTTGTGGTGGATTAATTTTTATAAATTAAAAAATTAAAGGCGAACATCATTTTGTCGAAGTGCTAATAAACCTTTTATAGTAGAACAAGCAGATGTAGCCTTGCCTGTCTTGTTTAATCCGTGCTAGAAGTTTTTTCTGTTATATTTTATTTATTAATTAAAAAAACGGTTTATAAATAAAATAGTAGGCCCAATTATTAAATACATTTTTATTGTCCAAGTAGCAACAAACTGTGCATGAATATAGAACATTTTTATTTGAGTAGAATAGTTCATTAGGAATGCTGCTTTTACGAACTGATCATGTTTGCAGATAAAAATCTGACCGTTGCTGTGAACGTACACGATTTTGTGACAACTATTGCCTTTAAAAGTTTTAGGCGTGGGCAATATAAACAGACTCGCATTATGGTATTGACTCTAAGTCCATAAAAAACCCATTGCTTTGTATTTAAATCAAAATTGCGAGCATGATATAATTACCAATCCCTTTATACATACATTTGTCTGGTATAACTTAAGCAACGATAATGTAGAAAAAGCACTGCATCCAGTAGACCGGGTTCGTCATTATAAGAAACACTTTAAATACTGTCCAGATTTAAACCACTGACGGGGCTCAAATCTGGACATGTCCAATTCGGAGTCTATGATTTCAACCGCTGAGCCAACGTGCTGCAAGCTACACACAATTGTCAGTTAAATGCCAAATTAAATGAACTACACAGACAATTAAAGGAATATTACCTATGCCATAAATGTCAGACTATAAGGAAATGTCGGCAACAATATATGCAACAAATATACTGCATTTCTTTAAATAGAGTTTTCGAGCTTAAAGTAAATTCCAATCCCATTGTATTTAAGCAGTAGTCAAAAAACAACAAAACTACCGCCAGTCGCACGCACTAACGCGTTACAACCCTACATGACCATCATCAGAGTACGACTGCAATCTGACTAGCAGGGATCAAACCGTTTAGCATATATATATATATATATATATATATATATATAAACATATATATAAAGAAATTACATACGCGGCTATAACCTCTAGTAGTCTCGCGTACATTGTGCTTGACTGGATTACTCAACATGTTAATAAACCGCTTCGAGACAAATTGCGAAAATCTCGTACCTGGAAAGGATTTATAAAAAACGAACCATTTGTGTGGTAAAATTTAAACGAAAATGAGCACGAAATAAAACTTATTTGCCCAAAAACGCAATTGTGAATTTATTGTTCATTCTTTAGCCTTGACGAAGAACCCAGAGGTAATCTTAGAATATTAACAACCACTTTTATTATGCCAATTATTGAACTATATTACTACTTTATAAGCAAAAAAAAGACAACTTTAATATTTATAAACTCAAACCAATTGGAATCAGCTAATTTGATATAATCCAGCAACCGACGTCTACATCAAATGGTTATCGAACTACTAATATGACGGAATACATTCCAATTTTTTAGATATTTTCACTTTTGTTGCTTGGAAAGAAAAGAACTACAGTTTGGCGCTAATCCCATATGAGGTTGGTAATT
Source organism: Eudiplozoon nipponicum (assembly GCA_029291075.1). Lineage (NCBI taxonomy): Eukaryota > Metazoa > Platyhelminthes > Monogenea > Mazocraeidea > Diplozoidae > Eudiplozoon > Eudiplozoon nipponicum. Next base: position 170,516 of record JAQBSW010000255.1, read on the forward strand.
AGATGTTGATATATGCATGTTTTGCCCAATGTAATAATCAAGTACAAACAATTTACACCAATTTGATCTAAGTAAATAGCTCGGCTTTTTTTTGGGTTTCTGAAGGCTTTGTTGACAAATATTGATTTTTTTCAGGAATAATGAATACATATATTCAGAAAATGAAGAGCGAAACATGCCATCAATAAATGAATCGACATTATCTATTACTAGTCCTAAGAAGTTTAACTAATTTATAATTAAACGGAAATAAAAATAATGACTTCACATCTTGAGGGTAAAGTTTGGCGGTGTCTTTACCTTTACTCAAGAAAAAATTATTTATTTAATCACAAATATTGGAAATTGATTTAAATGTATGATATTTTTCAACTCAGGCTAATGATGAAATTTTAAATAAATCAGGTTACAGTTCGAATACTTCTGATTTGAAATCAGTATGCCAGGAACAATAAAAACATTTATATAATTAAATGAACATTTGTTGCGCGGGCGGTGATAAAAATTAATTAAATCAAGGTTGCGATCTTGATATAAACACCTGGCCCATTATGTGCATACTTTTGTCAGTATTAACTAAGTATTTTATTCTGTAGAAATAACAATTCATCCAGTAGACCGGGTTGTCCATATTGGGAACTCATCACGTACTGTCCAGCATTTTTCGCCGACAGGGCCCGAACCTGGGCACGTCTGCTTCGGGATCTGGTGATCTAACCACTGTGATACTCTGCCACATATTACACACAATTTTCAGTTTTATACTAACTAATCTTTCTTGGTTAGACTTTCCTTTAGGTAGAGCCTATATAGCATCCCTTTTGCCCTAAAGTTCCAACTAAATATCCACAAATAGACATTATAAAACAGATACCACGTTATATGGGGAAGTGGTATTTAAACAAACATTGGTTGCGTGGGTGGTGATATCAGTTAATTTCAATCAAGGTTGTGATCTTGGTATTAACACCTGACCCATTAATAACATCCATTTGTCAGAATTAACTATTTGCTGAATAGTATGGAAAAGGAAATTCATCCAATAGACGGGTTTCGTCCTTATTGGGAACTCATCCCTTATTGACCACCTTAAGGAAAGGCTAACCAATAAGCATTAGTTGGTATATAATTGAAAATTGTGTGAAATGTGTGTACATAATTGGTCAGGTGTTTATATAAAGATCGCAACTTTGATTAAAATAATGTTATTACCACTCGCGCAACCAACACTCATATAATTATATAAATGTTCATTTTAATATCATTTCCTCATGTAACGTGGCATCTGTTCTATAATGACAGATTGGGGCTGGTTAGATGTAACTTTAAGGCTAAATAATGTAAAAAACTGCTAACCTAGAAACATTTGTAGCGACATGTTTGTCTATTACTTAAGCAGATCCCGTTTAACGAATTATACTTCTACACCACAAATTAAAGAACAATATTCGTCAAATTTACAGTCAAGTTGTTCACTGAAGAGTGATGTTTAAAAAAAACAGTTTTCAAGGTTAGTTACACGATTTAAATGTTTTTGTTTGAAACTTGTCAATTTATACGTAATTCATATTCCATCTATATGCAGGATATTAAATAATTGAATGTTGAGGTTTTGGCATTACGTGTGAAGCATAAACCAATTCAATCGTAAGTGGTTGAGATGTATTTAGGATACTTCCTCCGCTATGAATGGAATTCGCCTGTATGGAATCGATTTATTTTAATGAAAATATGTATACCTTTGAACGCGTTTACCGACACTAGGTAGCTTATAATTCTATTTAAAGAAAAATTCATTCTAGAATAAATATTAAATAAACTGCCTTCTCGAGTAAAACTGTTCTTGTAGATTTAACACAAAATTCAAACGTCGAAAGTTAAATTTTAGTTTAATTGGGAAAATGAAACGATAAAGCTAGTTAGCAGAGAGGGGAAAATATAACAGCTTTTTTGGGGAAATCAACACGTTACACAACCAAACTATGCACATCGATGAAAATCTCACTATATCATGAAATGCATGATTATGGCAGGATGCAAAAAGTCTAGCTAAATCGTTAGCCAAATTTGAGGCAATCCTTCTATGCACACATCTAACTTTCAGGCAAGCATACCTTTGTGCATATATGGATGCTGAACGTGCCAATTTGTGAAATATACTTAGCTCAAATTTTTTAACTCAATTGTTTTTCTCAATCTGCCAAAATAGTAGATTCTATAGAATGATAAATAAATCTAGATGACAATTCTGATTAAAACGATGCTCTTTATTGACGAATTGCATAATATATTAAAATTTATTTTTACTTTACATTATTAAATTTTGTCCACGAATATATGCAGTCTTTGTCAAAGACTAAATATATTTGTGAACGGCGTACATCCTTTCGTTTCGAATGGGTTTTCAAAGTTCATTTAGTTTTACAAATCGTATTTGGTGGATTCCGGGTTTAATACCAGCTCTTACGAATAAATTGTCAGTTTGTAAATAACGCATGCGTTATTGTCATAACATCGTCCGATCATAAATTATTTAAAAACCAATTTTGAACTTATATGATTTTTATTTTGAATTATTTAATGACCAATAAATAAATGACGAAATATATTTGCAATTCGCTACAAAGAAAACATAAATAAATAAATAAATAAATAAATAAATAAATAAATAAATAAATAATTATATATATATATATATATATATATATATATATATATATATATATATATAAAATATATGTTGTGTATGTTCAATGAAGTCATGTATTAGTTAAATTTTATTCGAGCATGCGTACAGAATGTTTCTTATTAAAATTTTCTGCTATATTTTATCATTTACAAGGAAATCTTTTGTCTATTTTTGAGTAAATTGTCGTTTTTATGTATAAATGTGTATTAAAATAAACTCATTTTTAATGTCGGTATTAACTAGACATGGTAGAATGCAATTCATCAACTGTACCGGGTGTGTCATAATTTGACACTCATCATATTTCTGCCAGAATTGACGCGACCAGGATTTTAATTTTGCATATTTTGTTAGTATTAACTAAACTTTGAATCGGGTGGCAAAGGAAATTCATCCAGTAAACCGGTTTCCTCATTATTGTATAAATTCCTAAAGTGTCTGCATACAGGAAGTGCTAAGTTTACACTAGTAGTAGTTGCACATACAGACGTAAAACAGATGACAACCTTTTGTTTGTGTTTGATAAATTAACCAAAAATTTGAGATTGGCACACGGTACATGCTCTACTAAGGAGTAGCCATTCATCACAAATCCTATGCGTACAAAGAATTACAAATACTTTTCCGGTAGACGTTGGCATATCATTCTGTTACATAATGATTTAACTTATCAACAGAAAAACCTTGGCATACAAAGAAGAATTTGGCTTCCAGAAAAGTATAACTTTTACACTTAATTCTAATTTTTCAAAATATACTGTATTAAACAATGTAATTTTAAGCCGCCAAGCCATGTCTATTTTAAAGATCACCATAATTTCTTTTCATAATTAAATGAATTTTGTAGAAAGTCAAATTACACCAATTCTATATATATATATATATATATATATATATATATATATATATATATATATATATAATATTTACTTTGATTTGTCAAGTTTTTTGGCTTATAAATGAATACTATTTCGCCTATTTCAAATGGAAGTTTCTATATAATTTAGTGGATTTTAACTCCAAACCAACGAGTATAATCAGCCTACAACATTCGACTTTGAAGCGTCAGCGGCCGAAGCTAATATCAGAGTGGAATTACTCGCCATCACGCTAACTTTGCGCCAAACAGTTGTGGATTCACCTGTGTCAGTACATCAATATCTGTGGATTTATGGACAGGTACATGCTACGATTACCAGTGCGACTTGCTGATGGTAAACTTTCTCCCGATAGGAAATTCCTATGTGGAAGGCCAATCTAGTATAAAATGTTCAAAGGCAGTTATGAAAAACATATTGCAAATATAAAGCTGACGTAAAACTTTTACATAAAAATCCGCCATCCTGTAATAATATCAATTTAATGAAATTACGGAGGACGTCAGTTAAGTCGACAACAGCATCTGCGTGCAGAGTGAGAGCTCTGCGGTCGAATTCGTTTAAACAAAGTCATGCATAACAAAATACTCTAGTTCTTAGTTTGTAAAATTTGAAACTGGTAACAATACCAAGATTATTATTATTGTGTTGATCAAAATGAATTATGACGGATTGGAAAACTTAGTAAGCGGTTTGTCTGCACTAATGAACAATTTGACTGCGGAGTTAGAGACCATTAAAACTCGGCTGGACGACACACTTATAACAAATTCTGAGGAAATTCGCAAAAACGACACAACCAATATAGGTGCCGTCAACAATAGCGTCCATGCCTGGATTCGCTCCAAAAACCATGGTCTATGTAGGGCATATTAGAATGCTATGTGAGTATGCTGCCAAAGCCGATTCCTGAGGAGGGTAGATGTAGCAATAGCCAGGTTTGAGGCATAGAACGCTCCAGTTGTCCTATCTAAGGCTGAAGTTAATAAAACCGAAAATTCTCGCAGAAATGCACGAAATAAGATGAATATGTCAGCACAACGATGGAAGCAGATTTTGAGCCGCAGAAATGAATATGAAATAATAAATATTTGTATTTTGTTTTACTAAATGGATGAGCTTTATAAATAATCAATTAAAAATAAAGCATTTGTGTTGAGCAAAATGACTTATAACAGATTGGAAAATTTAGTAAGAGTATTGTCTGCACAAATGAACACTGACTGCGGAATTAGGAATAATTAATTCTTGGTTAGACGACACATTTATAATAAATTCTGAGGGAAATCGCATAAACGACCCATCGAATATAGGTGAAGACCACAAGGATTTAATACAGTATTAGCATTTATCAATTTATCGCCACCCTATGTATGACTATAGCATAATAAGCAATTATTACCGAAGCCGGTATGAAATCGATTTACACAAGAGATTCGTGAACCCAAAAATTAACCCATTGTTATCATTTATTCTTTCAACCACAGTGCATTGGTGGCCAATAGATATTTGACGATTCTACCAAAGTCAGTATGCGTATATAATGCAATGTGAATACAGGAATTAATGCAATATTGACACGTATCACCCCACATGGATGGCCACAGAATATTCGCGATCCTGCAGAAACCATTTGGACGAGATAGTGAACACAGGCTTTAAGGCATTATTTGAAATTATCCGACTCCGGCAAACTGGTTGAGTCACCACGCAGTATTTATCGATTTTATAAAAGCCAGTATAAATAGGTTAGGAGATCTATTAAATCACACAGAACCTGAATACAGAAATTAATGCAGTTTTAGCAATTACTCCACTCACCAACAACAGATAGAGTAACCACGGCGATTCCACCGAAGACAGTAGAATTGGAGTGAGACCGATTTACTCAAGTGGATCGTGAATATATTTTTTAAAGAAGTATTAGCCAATATCTAAACCACCTTATTGCATACGGGGCCGATGATTATTTGATTATTCTACCGATGTTAGTAGGAATGGGGAATAAAATATATTTAAGCGAACGGATCGTAAGAACGAGTTTTAATGTAGCATTATGAATCATTATCTCAATCAATACAAATAGGTGACAAAGGATAAATTGGTATTTCTACCAAAGCAAAATTTAATGGAGTATGACATCGATTTGCGCAAGCCAATTCTAAATAGATGATTTAAAGACGAAATTAATTTGATCCGATTATAGCACATCATATAAGTGGCCACGGAAAACTACAGTATGAAATTGATTTATGCACACCGAATTTAAATACGGGATTTAGTGCAATATTGGCATTTATCTCCCTCGACCATATCCAACTGGTGACCTCGGATGTATGAAAGAGGCGAACACTGAATAATTGTGGATTTCAGCGAAGCAACTATGAATTGAGTATGAATTTGATCTAAGTATCGGGATTGCGAATACTTTTTTGAAAGAGTTTTAACTTTTGTCAAACACAACCTCACAAGGTAGACAGCCGTGGAATAATTTCCAATTCTAACCAAACCCGCATGAAATGAATAAGCCAAGGGCTCGGTTAAACACCACTTCATAGGTGCCCACGAAATATTTGACAATAATAACGAAGCGATTATGAAAGGAGTACGCTAGTGAATTACGCATAAACATGATGATTACAGGTTTTCATGAAGTATTAGAATAAATCCATTGAAATCACGTCACATGGGCAATAGCAGAATATTTTTTAATTCTACCGAAGCCAGTTTGTCTGGTTTATGAAACCGATTTACGCACGAGGATCAGGTAAACATGCATTAATGTAATAGTAGCAAGTATCCACTTGGCACGACGACAAAAGTGGCCATGAAATATTTGACATTTATAGCAAAGCCATTATGAATGGTGCATGGTTTCTATTAACGCGCATGTATCTTAAATACAGGTTTTAGTGCTGTATTACCATTTCTCCCTTAACCACGCCACATGGGTGACAAAAAATTATTTGGCAATATTTACAAATTAACTTGGAATAGATTATAAATATGATTTACCGTAAATCACATCACATAGGAGGCCACGGAATTTTTTCCAATTTTATCGAAGCCAGTATAGAATAGAGTTTTACATCGAATTGCGAACAGGGAACAGGCATACAGGCGTACATGCGGTATTTGCAAGCATCCAGAGCAAACCCACAATATAGGTGACAACGAATTCTTAATAAGCAATTGTGAAAGAAATATGAAAGTGAATTACTCACATGAATCGTGAATATTGGTTTTAACGAAATATAAGGTAAGATTCCTCTCACCCACGCAAAAGAGGTGATCAAATAATATTTATCGATCATAGCGAGGTCAGAATCAGTGGAGCATGAAAATGATTTATGCATGCGGATAATGAAAAGAGAATTTAGTGCTGTATTAGAATGTGGCCCCATTAACACCTCCATATAAGTGGCCATAAAATATTTGCCGATTATAACGAAGCCATTACGAATAGTGTGTGAATTCGCTTGGCGCACGCAGTTTTGTATGCTGTGTTTGATTCAGTATTGGAAAATTTTCCCTCAACCACACCACATAGGTGACGACAGAATAGTTTCCAATTCTACCGAAGCTATTTGGGATGGAATATATAATATTAGAATATATCCGTCTCGAACACGCCGCAGTCTACCGAAGCCAATATAAATTTTATATCAAGTCGCTTTGCACACGCGGATCGTGAAACCAAGCTTTACTGCAATATTTTCAATATATATCCGTGTTACAGACAATAGAGCTAAGTGGAGCCACAAAAATATCTGGCAATTCATAAAAGTGTACGCAAACTTTTAATGAACATTTTCTTAGAAGATGTTAAATGTCATATTCAGCTGGTGAGAGAGCCTTATTTATGAAACACGAAGCAAAATAAATTTAAGGGTTATAAATTTTTATACAGTCAGTTATTGTGCGGGTAGTAATAACATTACTATCGATATATTCTACACAAGGAATATAACCACCGATAAAATATTTGACTAAACAATAACACGAAATAACATAACTACCTTCAATCGCACGCACTACCACACATCGAAGTTACATGGTTATCATCATTGCACGGCGGTGGACGGAATAATACTGTTGAAACCGTAAAGCATGTAGAGGTTCTGGAACATCAGATATACAACTCGTATTCTTAGTATATTTGCATACATTTTATTTGACTGATAAAATCGGCGGCAGAATCCTATGCAGTGACGAACATAAAATTATCACATGTGCCGCACGTATAATATATATATATATATATATATATATATATATATATATATATATATATGCGTATTCAAAAGATGCTTTTCCTTGTGCTCTGAGGATGGTCATTTAAGGTTGAAATGCGTCAGTACATCTTAGCGACGGTAGCTATACTGTTATGTGTGACTGGTTTATTCCTAGGCGTTTGCAGTATATCTCGATTTCTCAAACTGGATTCAAAGAATCGCTTTCGCTTAGTGCACCACTAATTATAATTTCATTGTATTAGTAATATTTGTGCAACAAAAATGGCAAATACATCATCCTTATGATCCTGATTAGCCCGTTTGCCGTCGTGCTCTTCGGATGACAATGGAAGGTCAAAACTCGTTAACATGTATCAATGACGGTAATTGTTCTATGTTATACAGCTGGAGAAATGAAATGAAGTTTGTGCGTATCTCCTTTTCGCATCCTCTTTTGATTAAAAATTATATTATTTTATGACATAAAGAAACCAAATTATAGTTTGCATAAATATCCTAGTTATCTAAATTATAAAATACAATTGTCCTATCGTAAATTTATCAATTTCATTGACAAGACGGTTATTATGCTAGAACAATTATGTAAATTTAAATTTCTATAAAATATATAAAAAATCTTTATTCATATAATCATTAATAAAGCAAAAAAACAAGGAAACTAGTTATAAATTTAAAAAAATAAATATGAAGCAGTAAAACTCGTACAGAGATTTCTTTATTTAATCATCAGCAGAATTTTAATCAATTAATTATTATTTAAAGGGACTGTCATTTATAAGTTTGCTAAGCATTTGTGTTTATGAAATGCACTTAGAAGTAGTTTTTCTCCTTTGAGTAATGTATGTAGGTTGTGAGGACTATATATATATATATATATATATATATATATATTATTAGTATACTTTCTGTCTAGTATCCGTCCATTTTAGTGCCTGGCCGCAACCCTTAGTAGAGTCTAAATTATTTATATAACAATAAGCAAAACTTACAAGGCTTGAACTGTTAACATAAGTGAAAAAACGCTAAAGATACACAGGAATTTTAAGTTGCTATAAATCTGATTTCAATCTATGCTATTTTTTGTTTCTTAAAATATGTGACATTAAGTGTCGTTCTATTGTTATATCACTAATCTGGTTTCACAGTAACATAACTTAAAAATAACCAACAATGTATTAGGCATTTCAAGTATTATTAGATACAAGATAACCCAGATATCAGAAATGTTTTCTCATATAAACTGAATCTATGTTTATTTGTTAATTTACTCTCTTCATACATATTGTATATTAGAAAATAAATTAATATAGCTGTGGAATTTTTGGCTGAAAAAGCTAAATTAATTTTTGTTCATAACCTTTTCAGTAATTGGTACAATACGATTAAACACTTCGAAAAGAATTTTAAGGCGACTTTCTGGTGCTAAATATAAACCAGAAAACTAATTTATTTAAACAATAATTGATTGCGCGGGTGGTGGTAACAATTCTTTAAATCAAGTCTGCGAGCTTGAAGTAAACACGAATCCCATTGTATTTAATCAGTCGTCGAACAACATATGTTATGTTGTTCGACGACTGGTTAAATACAATGGGATTGGTGTTTACTTCAAGCTCGCAAACTTGATTTAAAGAATTGTTACCACCACCCGCGCAATCAATTATTAGTTAAATTGTATTGCCTATATATGTATATGTGGCGAAAGCTGCAAACAGTTAATGTTCGTGACTGCATAGAAATTGTGCAGCCGGCATTTCCAGTCAAGTTCAATGTATGCGAGACTGCTAGAGGTGAGAGCCGCATATCTAAATTTGATTTCCAAATATATTCAATGCGGTTTGATCCTCGATAGTCAGTTTGCCGTCGTACTCTGATGATGATCATGGAAGGTCGAAACGCGTCAGTGCGTTGCAGCTGGCGGTAGTTTTGTTATGCTGCTCGAGGACTGGTTAAATACAATGGGATTGGTGTTTACTTCAAGCTCGCAAACTTGATTTGAAGAACTAATTTATTTTTCAACTACAAAATCATTTATTAATTGATATTAGTTTTAACAAACGTTTAAAATGAATTAGTATTGCTTTCGATCCATCTTGTCAACTGGTTTAACTGGGCATATGCACCGAAATTGAAGTTATGTTTCCATAGATAAACGGTCCGAATTAAAATAAAGATAACGAAAAAATATGGTTTAACCAAAATTGTTGATAAAAAGCGGAAGCATTATTACGTATAGTAGAAAGCCCAATGGTATAGTTAGTGCACGGAGAAATTTTTTTAATTGAACAGATTTGCACAGCGTTTATTTATGGAAATCGCTTCCAAATATGGATGCATACTAACCTACCTAATCCTAGTTAAAATTTAAAAAGCGCTTTGGTAGCATGTCGCAATTTTGACAGGACATAACATGTTTTGTTGATATGTGCTCCGAGAGACGTGAATACCATCCTCTTTTGCACCTACCTACATATGTTTGTTCACAGGAACAATTCCAATTGCAGATAACGTTAGATGCATATTGCATTGAAGTTTCATCTTTTGCCATGTGTAAATGAGGTTTGGTGTTGGTTAATATCCTATCTAAGTCAGCCAAAAAATATGAAAAAGCCAAAACGGATCGCAATTTGTCTCGAATTTATTTTCACATTTCTAAGACATTTAAAACTTGTGCGCTGAGTTCATTAGCTTCCTAAACATTATTTTTAAAATTAATATACTCTGTTCGTATTTAATACAGGTTTAGCTTGTGATTTAACAATAATTGGAACAACATAAATTTAGATTTCTGATGTGTGCGTTAAAGGAAATTTAAAAATTAAAAAAGCTTACATTTAATTGTTTCAAATTGAAATCGTTGTAATAGCAAATTTTAAAAAAAACTGACGGGCAGGACAAAAATTCTCTTTGCTTTATACTTACAATTTAACCAGTGTGTCATGGGCATTGTATGGTAAAACGGAAGTTAAAAAAAGAATTAATGTCAATAAATGCGTAAGAAAGTAAAATTCTTGCTACAATAATGATGATTGCAAGGCGTGTTAACGTTTGTACGGAAATTTATGAAAGAAATAAAGTTTACGTAGTTTAATGCTTCTATTTATTAGCATTCATTATGTGTAAAAGAGTTAAATAAAACTAGAAGGTGGTAATGCAATCTCTTGTATAAGTTATCCTTAAAGAATTTTATGGGCGCAATATATTATTGTCTAGTAGACACTACGCAATAATTTACAGATTATACAAGCATGTAATTTAAAAATATAAAAGGAAATGTTGTATACTTATTTTTTTAATTGGTTCTTTCATATAGATAATGGGCAAATCGAAAAAACTGAAACAGGCATAACATTTAACAGTTATATACTGTTTGTGGCGGAGAACTGATATCAATGGAATTGTGTATTAGGTGTTACGCACCTAGAAACAAGGCATAAAATTGACAATCTAATAAGAGTAAAATCAATTAAGAATGGTTTCCGTGAAGAGGGCTCATACCTGGGAACAATTGGTTTTGTATCTGTGACTATATCCGCTGCAACACCTTGGCACACATTACGTACAATTTTCAGTCATATATTAATAATATTTTTGGTTAGTCTCTCCTTGAGTTAGAGCATTCCTGGCCTATCCTTAGACCTGAACTTCTAAATAGCCATCCCTAATATTTTATTATAGAGCCGAAATTACACTACCTGGAGAAGTAGAATTTAATCAAAAATGTATACATAGTTAAAAAATCAAAGGTTTCGCGTATGGGAATATAAATTATTTAAATCAAGGTTGCGTAGTTAATTTAAAAAAATGTAATGACCATTCACGCAATCAATAATTGTTTAATAAAGAGATACAACATTGGCTCCACCTCAAGAAAAGGCTAACCTAAAAAATAATTTAGTATATAAATGAATATTTTGTTTAGCGTTCAGCAGAATGTCGCAGAAGATAGAGTGACGGACTCCGAATCAACCGTGTCCACGTTCAGAAAATTAATTGACGAGTACCAACAAGGACGAAATCAATCAACTGGATGATTTTCATTCGTCACCTTATATACTTTATACAATATATTACGGATTTGGTGTTTATAAAAAGCTCACTACTTGATGTAAATAATTTTTGTCACAATCCGCCCAATCAACGATTGTTTACTTAAAAAATTTAGCAAACTCAAGTTTGCTGAACAAGAAATCACTAATAGTTTTTAACCTCCCTAACTAACTAGTCTCAACCAGCTAGGAATACGGCGTTAAATGGCTGCAATATGACTCTAAAACATAGCAGTCTCCAATATTTGTTAACTAAATGAAAAGTTGTATGTAAACATATTGAAGTTTCAGTGGCACTGATATATTTCAGTTTTCGTGACATTCAAATATTTTGAACAAATTAGTTCTTTTATGACAAGAAGGATAAACCAAAGACAACATGAACGGAATGTATACTCTTGTGCGCAATTATTTCGTGCTAACTGGCGATTCATCAGTAAGTGCCGGTATTACGCCCTTTACACACTACATATTTGGGTGAGGAATGTGGGAAAATAGGACGCTACGATCTTCTAGACTAATTTGTAAACCTGCAGTAGTGAAGCTAACATTATATAATATTTCGACAATGCGACTTCAACGCTAACTAACTTTATATAATATATATAACGAGTCTGTAAAGGATACCAACACTATGGCTATTGAGTCAGTATCCGATACCAACATTATATTATCGCTACAAACAGTATCTAATTCATGTATTTTGTTCACATTAGCAACAATCAGACGCATGGGTGGTAAATATTTCCAAAATGAGGTTTATAGATTTAAAATAAACTGAAATTCAAAATTTTTGTAACTTATCATGTAACGAAGCATTAAGGCGCTGCACTTATCCGTGACAGTGATGTTGATACATCATTCAAAAACCTGAGAATTTACCGAATGATTATTCATAGAGCTGATAAAAAGCATGATAGATACTACACGGTAATGACCATGACGATATAAATCTGTTCATGGGATACTCCAAACTAGTGGAATGAATGTGCTCCTCCTGGGATGGAATCTGAAATCTCTCTTGTTCGAAATATAACGTGTTTTCAGTTTGATCCCTGTTAGCCAGTTCATTGTCCTATTCTTTTGATGATCGATGCAGTGCAAAACACATGTCTAGGTTTGCTGACTGTAGCTTTACTGTTTTGTGTGACAGGTTAACTTGTGATTTACGCTTAGTCCAGTATCGCAAATCGGACTTGCATACATAGTTAACCATCTGTTCAATTAGAAGTTGCAAAGTTTATTCACTTATTTCGGCAAGGAAACACAATTATGCATGCTTCATTATTTTTCTGTGTTTAAGAATAAGAATCATGAAATGCTATTGGTGAAAGTGGGAAATTTAAAATATTTTGCATTGTCTGCATTTCGTTCAAATTGTCTTGTGATATTCTAAATAAAATAAATCTTATGTACATTTTTATCTACCATTCCCAATTCGTTCTTTTCTTGAAATAAAACTGACGAATTATAGCATTACAATGTTTTAAAAGAACCAAGAGAATGAATGCGGCAGAATAAATCTATTTAAAAATAAATGTGCGTAAATTTACATATATATATATATTTATATTTACAAATACCTAGTATACAATAGTATCGTATTATGCATGACGTATTTATTAACATTGTAGATAAAATTTGTCCAAGGGGATACAATATAATCAGATTGAATAACAGATGGAAACCTATGTATGAGCACACTCCTGTCATAAGGATTCAAAAATTCATCTCATAAACATTTAATAATTGTTCAAAAATGTAACCAGGTTGGCGGTGAAATAATATATACAAATGTTCATTGAAACAATTATAGAACGAACATAGATTAATGTCGTCACAGCAGAATTCACTGCATTTTGACTATATAGCAAGACCCACCTGTAGACTCTGTATTTTGGTCCTTTTTGGGACGTATTTAATTTTTACCTTGATCAAAGAGAATTTTTTTCGTTGTGACAGTATCTTTTATCCATGGAAATTTAGTTACGTTTAGGACTGGCTTTCATTTTTGGCTAATCTGTCAATTTTTCTAGAATATAGGCGCACGCGCGTTATCTGGATTGTTGTAGTACCGTCTTTATTTATAAGAATTTCACTGTTATATTTTGAGTAAATTTAGTCACATGCACATCAAAATTGGATCTCTAGCTACTGTACATGAAAGAGATAATATTTGACAAATCCAGACAGTCTATTTAGCATACAGTCTCATCATTTTTATCAGATAACTTAAATTTAATTAACAAGAAGCTGTTCAATAATTGTTAAAAGTTTTCTCTAAATCAGACCTCCGCATGCATGTTAATTGTATTTAAAAAAAAACAGAAATTAATTTTGACGTGTGACAATTGATATACGAAATTTAATGTTTCTGTCAACACACTTCATTTTTTAATTACGGAATATTTCGTACAGGGAATTATTAGACAGTAGTAAATATAAATTGATGGTAAGTGCCATAGAAGATATATATATATATATATATATATATATATATATATATATATATATATATATATCGATTTGAATTCTAATGAGAGAAATTTTATTGTGCATATATTCTGTATAGACTAGTACATTGATTTAATCCTTATTGGGAACTCTTCAGGTAATGTCCAGAATTTCACGCCGATCAGACACGACGCTGGGCGCGGTAGAGTCACAGACACTAGGTTCTTATCCTATCGGCGGTAAATTCTGGACAGTATTTGAATTATTCCTAATAGGGATGTAAGCTTTCCGATGGATGAATTTCCTTTGCTACCTGATCGAATTTTTGGTTTACTGACAACACACACACAAATATATATATATATATATATATATATATATATATGTATATATAATGGTACAAATAAATATTGATTTTTTCTTTATAGAGCTATATTTTAGTGTAACAATTCAATTTAGTAGTCATCATATTAGAAAGTTATTAACAGTATTCATTTAGTCTTTTTGTTATATTGCAAGCAAAATCAGTCAAGCAGAACGCTGACCTTTGTCTGTTGTCAGTATCTGATCAGAGCGTTAGTCAAACACAAACACAGGCCTTTGATGACTTGTTATACAATAAGCTGCCGCGGAGTAGTAAACTATAACTGGATAAAACACGCAAGCATTTACTCTTACTTTTAAGGTGCGTTTCATCACACGCACAATTTCATTTAACTACAATTTTTACCAGATCACACACAGTTCATTTTCATGACTTACCGTTTCATTTCATGCATACCTATTTTCTGTAACGTAAACATTTCAGTCATTTTTGTTCAGCTGTTTCATTTTGGTCATGATAATAATAAGTACGTTTAAGGTATATTACCATGTAAACATGTTTAGTAGATAGGCAATACAATTAAATAATCACTGATTGCGCGAGTGGTGGTAACATTTCTTTGAATAAAGTTTGCGAGCTTGACTTAATGACAATTAGTGGTCACGCTTGGAATTTTATTGTGTCGTTATATATATATATATATATATATATATATATATATATATATATCTTTATTATGTCTATTGCTTTCTAATTAGAGCAAAAAACACTTTAATAACAAAGTGGATAATGGACATTTATTTCTAGATTACTAAACTTCGCTTTACAAACTTTCATATATATATATATATATATATATATATATATATATATATATATATATATATGTTGACGCGGCAAAATGTATCTTTAACATTAATATTTAAAAGTACCCAAAAACTGGCATCTTATGCCATGAAGCAAAAGTTTCATTGATGTATTTCGGTAAAATAAACATTTCATAATTTATTGAATAGTTAGCACATAAAGGTAATCAAAGGTTTTGCTATATGATGATAAAATTGCGTGATAATTATCGGCGCTGTGCATTAAATTAGTGAAAGATAAACAGTTCATTTGAAATTAACCGAGATTAAATACATCGATTTTCTGTTTATTAGCGGTATAAAATTTAATAGGCAAATTAAAAATGAATACAAATACGATGACAACGATTATACACCTAGTTTAATGACGTAACCTAAATGGAAAACATAACATAAAATTAAACAATAATGAGAAGTTAAAGAGAATTTACCAATCGCCGACTTACGTGGTTGTATTAAAACATTTCGACTTTTTGACCGATTTTCCACACGGTGGCCCCCAGCACATTCACCCACTGAAAGAGGTTTCGCTTTTTGATTTAAATACTGAAATTAAATGCAAAAGGAGATATCATTTTGGTTGGATTATTTCATCAATTCATTAAAATGTGAAAGGTGTTTACATAATTTATTCATTCATTAAGCAATTTTGAGAAATTCTGAATCCTGCCTGCTGCGTCTTCGTATAGGCTTAATTCGCACTAGTGGTGGTAAGGTCAAGAAAAAGTTATAATACAACAAATAAAATATGATTAAAAGAATCATGTAATCTATTTTTTTCAATCAGTAGCGAAATTTAACAAGCTGGCACCATTTGCACAACTTGAATGTTAAAATTGAAGAATTTCGTAATTTAAAGTCCATAAAAAATGAGGTACTTATTGTTCTCCCCGCATACATATCAATTTAAAAAATCAAGTTTGCAGATGTGTGAGGAACAACGATCTAGTTTTTAAATGATAACACGATTCCACAAACTAATGCCAGCTATAGCAAATGCAAGTATGTATTAGGTTTTGCGAACCTAGTAACAAATTAGTTCAGTTGTGACCAGAAGGATAAACCAAAGGCAGCATGAACGGAAAGTATAATCTCATGCACATTCGTTTCGTGCTTACTGGCGACTCAGCTATAGCAAATCTCTGGTAATTTAATATAGGTTGTAATTTGAAGTCTGCATACTTTATTCATATATTATTTTCACTAAATTTGTAATTATTAATAAAATATATCCCATTTTTAACTAGGAGTGCGACTAAATAATGTAACGTCAGGCATACTAACTGGCTGAAAACCTTAGTCAATCATTTCAAGTCAGAAAAATTGATGTTAACAAAATTTTCATCACATTGATAAGCCTTATTTTCAAAGTAATATTTGTATTAACAGAGCGTTTTTCTTACCTCACGCCAAATAGCATATAATTGTATAGCGTTTTGATCAACATGATGGGTTGATGATAATATTGTGTGCATTGTAGTTCCCTGCTAAAACATGATGCAGTGGCTTCTGATAAGCTATCCATATATACAAACCTCGATGCACATATAATAGCAAAGCTCTATGGAACGGCTTACATTTTTTATCTTCGCTAAATTGATTGTCTACAAGTTTTTTTTGTTCAACGGTTCTCGTTTTGGACAAACTGAAAATGCCACAGTCTACAAAGATTTGTGATCTAATATCAGGAAATATTTTGCTCACCAAGATAATATGGCAGAATCGGAGACTGGTTGAAATTATAATACACTAGATGGTATATCTTGCGTTGGGATCATGTTTCTTATATGTCAAATGTAAATCGTTCGATTTCTGGTCCACAATTATTCAATTCATTTGTGTTGAAATTTGGGCCCTATCATGGCCGAAATGTTTACGTGCATATTGAAACAAAATATATTTGGTTAATTAGATAAGATGAAACTTCCCAAACGTTACGTTGATACTATATTTTTGTTCTGCGCAAGCCGTGTTAATGCCGAAGAATTGCTTATGAAATTCAATGAATGGTATGTGAAATTTAGATATTGGATTGAAAAACGAAGAAATAGATTAATAATTAATTGATTGCGCGGGTGGTGGTAAAATGCCTTAAATCAAGTTTGCGAGCTTGAAGTAAACACCAATCCCATTGTATTTAACCAGTCGTCGAACAGCATAATAAAACTAAGGCCAGTCGCAACGCACTGACGCGTTTCGACCTTCCATGATCATCATCAGAGTACGACGGCAAACTGGCTAACGAGGATCAAACCGCATTGAATATATATGGAACAAAATTGCGGTATGCGATAGTTTTGTAAGGTTGTTCGACGACTGGTTAAATATAATGGGATTGGTGTTTTCTTTAATCTTGCAAACTTGATTTAAAGTATTTTTACCACCACCCGCGCAATCAATTTTTGTTTAATAGTATTGCGATCATTAATTTTTTGCATCGTTCGATACACTGGTTAAATAAAATTGGATTGGTGTTTACTTGAACCTCGCAAACTTGATTGGAAGAAATGGATTGTCTAGCTTTTCAAGATGTTTTGCTCATACGTAGAACAGGTGGCACATTGCGTATATAATTTTCCATAAGAAAACATGGACAGCAACATATTTTCAGTTCTACAGCTATTGTAAATTGAAGTGGAAAAAGGCTTCGTTTAGACATTGTGTCATAGGGCATTACGTATTTTTTCACCAAATTGTTTACGGACTGCATTAGATGGTGTGAGTAATATTCTTATCATTAACGGTTAGCCACCGTTTTATTGGATAAAGGTAAAGCTAAATTTAATATAAAACACATTGTGAATGCTTGCACTGTTGATAAGTTATCGGTGTATATTCACATACAACAAAAATGTGAAGGGACACTGAAGTGCATAAGAGAGAGATTTCGTTCCGCTTTGGCATTTAAATACTTTTCTGCTGACATAGTTCTGATAACATTGACCACTAAGCTTCTTTTATTGGGTGTGAAAGCCAAAATTCCACTTTAGTCTGCACCCGACATTATCTATAATTGGAATTGATTGTGTGGAAAATTTTATGTAGACACATGATGTAGAAGATCAAATTCACGTTTGTCGGAGCACTTGTCAATTAAGGTGGTGTAAAGTAGGATTTTCGTTACACTTGCGTCTATTAAAAAGCATGTGATTCCTGTGAAAATTGCGACATGCCAACGAAGTGCTTTTTAGTTTTGATTATGATCTATACAATCTTGTCTTGGCCAGTATCCGGCCTGCTATTCTCTTGTATCCTTTCACGCGGAGTGCTGAGACTGTGTACGGCACTAGAAGCCATTAATCTGGATAAAACTTGGTTCATGTTTATTTCACGATGGGTAGAGCAGAAATGACTACAGGAACTATTGAACATATACAGGTGGTCAGCACGTCACAAGCAACTGGCACGATCTCCTCAAAGATGAGCAAACACGCTACAACAGTTTTCATCCTTATTCTTAAACAAAGCCAGTAGTAAATCATCATGAATTGCAGACTTTTAACTTAAATGAATATTATTTTAGTCAACATGAATAACCCTGCTCGTATTTCGAGATTGGCGTTACACTTTCGAGAACCCGTAATGGTACAAGCGCCGACGAAAATTCTTCATTAATGTGTGCTGCACACCGACCGAGGCGATGTATTTAATCGATTTTAATGCTATTGATTTGATAATTTATTACTTCGCTCAAAGTTGATATTTCCAGAAATAGTTGCTAAAATTGCTTAAAAGAAATTTCTACAGTTCTCTATTTCTTGGTCTCTCTAGTCAACATTTACACTGTTTACAAATAGCGTTCTGTTAGATAACTAATAGGATTCTAGGGGAACCTACTACACAGCATACATAAATAAACTGCCTTGTGCAAAACAGATCAAAATTTCAAAGACAGTCTGTTCTAAATTTAACCATCAAGACCATTTAGATTTGATTGTTTAAATTTATATATTATTTCTAGTAGACCATTAATCAAGCTTGTTACCATCTACTACAGACTTAAACCTGTTTAATTGTACAAAAACGCGTGCATAAATCTCCATTGCGTGATCCGATTTGTCATATATGCTATAAAAAGGAAAATCAAAAATAGATAAAAGCAATATACCTGTAGCGACAAATTCTTCTTGTATAACTAATATTAGTACTACTAAAACTACTACATAGAATATTACTACTACTAATACTAATACTCCTACTCCTCCTAATCCTCGTCCTCCTCCTCCTACAACAACAACAACAACTACTACTACTACTACTACTACTACTACTACTACTACTACTACTACTACTACTACTACTACTACCACCATTATTACTATTACTACATTTACAACTATTACTACTATCACTATCACTGCTAATACTACTACAAATATAACTACTAATACTACTATTTATACTAGTACTACTACAACTACTATTACTAATACAACTACAACTACTAATGCTACTTTCACCAGCACTACTAGTACTACTACTTATACTAATACTACTAATAATACTAATATTACTATTACTACTATTATTGCTACTAATACTACTATTGCTACTACTATTGCTTCTATTACTACTACATCTATTACAATTGCTACTACTAAAACTACTCTAGCGATTACTAATATTACTAACATTAATATTTCTTCTAATACAATTGCAACCATTACTACTAGAACAACAGCAACACCTACCACAAGTAATACAACTGTGGATATTATTACTACTATTATTATTATTACTAATAATATTTATATATATTTGTACATCCAAAATAGCTGGTATTTATACTAATTCTACTGCTATTACTAAAAGTAGTACTAAATAATATATCATATTGCGGATATTTCAATTTGCGGATATTATTTTACAATACCAAAACTTGAACTGCTGTGCGGCTATAAAACATCCTTTGAAAATGCCATTTTCTCTTATAATTCGTTTTATAAAACTCATTAATCTACGAATAGTTCAAATATTGTTTAAAGTACAACTAATTATAATAGTAATAATATTTATGCTACATTTTTGAATGTTACTACTTTTAATGTTAAACTTCTGTTTATTCTGTAACAACAAGAGTAACAAAATCAATCCCTGCGCTTAATATTGGTAGAAATACTATTGCTATTTAAAATATGCTCTGCGACTGGTTAAATAAACTATGAATGGCATTTCAAAATTGATGTCACCAACCGTAAATTCATTGATTGCTTACTTGCTTTACCTATATATATATATATATATATATATATTATATACGTATATATATATATATATATATATATATATATAAGTAGACAAAATAATTATATGTATGCTATACTATATATGTATATATGTATATGTTGTATATATATACATATATATATATATATATATATATATATATATATATATATATATATATATATATATATATATATATATATCAAAGTTAATATTTGTGGCTACCACGAAATTGTGCGGCCAACATTTCCAACCCAGCGTAAAATAAATGAAATTAATAGAGGTGAGAATCGTATTTCATAATTTGCAATTCTCATATATACAAAGAAGTTTTATTCTCCCTAGTCTGTTTTCCGTCGGCGCTCTGTCGATAACTTTGCTATGTTGTGCGACTTGTAAATCAAAATAGGACTATTTGTTATATAAAACGGGAAAGATATATATAAAGAAATATCAATAGTACTATTTCTACAACTAATAATACTATTAATTCTACTACTGATATTTCTAATATTAAAAAGAAACTAACAACTATTTCTTCTTCTGCTAATACTTATTTTGCTTCTATTACTACTACTGCTAATAGAGCTACTATTACTAACAATACTACAACTACTACTACTATTAATAGTAAAAATACTTCAATTATGTCTTGTACTTAGACTACTACTACTACTACTAATACTACTACTACTACTACTACTACTACTACTACTATTACTACTACTACTACTACTACTACTACTACGAATAATAATAATAATATCGAATATAAGATACTGAGAAACTTTCTAATTCACATTATTATTACTATTTTTACTACGAAAGCCTACACTAATGAAGACTTTAATACTTCTTTAGAGAATGAAATTATCACTTATTTTTCCCGTTTTAATTCTCCTCCAAATATGACTAGGTTATATATTAATTCTAATACAACTAATGGTGTGACTACATAAATTATTAATAATATTTCTACCATCTCTTTCAATGATTGTACACTTCTACTTATTTTACAAAAACAACACTTACCAAATCAACCACAGTAGCCAGTATTAATATAAATACTACTTTGTTTAGTATGCTCAGAAATCAACAACGCACAAACCTAAATCAATATAATAATTGATCTATAAGACTACATATATTTGCTACTTGCATTTAACAAAAAAGTTGTGAATCAAATGCTAATATTTCTAAATGAGAATAAGTATCACAATACAAGTAATTGGCAGTTTGCACAATAAGCCAGGAACAAAAGAAATTACCTTTTATTACGGTTAATAACATTTGTAGTTTTTTTGACGTTGTATCAACACCAAATTTTTTATAGAAAATTTTCCGATTTCTCTTGCTAGCACTCAAAAAAGCTCACAGATAACCAAAAACTAAATGAAACACTAATTGAGAATCTTGTTTCGAGTCATTCGTAGACAATATTGAGCGCGCTGTTTATAGACCGTGGGAATGGGAGATCGGAGAATTGGTCCACTAAGTACGTTATGCTTTAATACAACGACAAAAATATACAGATTATTTTGGAAATATTACTACTAAGAATGAAAATCAGCAATCACAAAATGGAGCCATTGATCCCGTTCAACGAAAATTGCAAATGATCTAGGCATTTTAATAAAAGTTAACGATTTAAAAAGTAGAATTTATAAAACTTTGCGTGTTAATTAATTGTATATACAGGATTTAACCACGAAATATATGTATAAACCGATGGCTTATTCGTGCAATTATCCATATTGGTGGAATTATAAAACTACGTTTCAATGTTTATCGTTAATCTTGCAGCTTCATCAAATAAATGCATTGTTAGATAAATCGATATTTCTTATAACGAATATATTTGTTCTGTCAAATGTAGACAACTGACTTAAGAGCACGCCGCTCATTTTTACCTGAGCAAATTTCTGATTTTATTGTATATAATAGATCTTCTATTGAATTTCAAATGTATAACGTGAAGTTTCCAAAATAAAAAAAGCGTAATCTGATGCAATACAGTGGGTCCCATGACACATTGATTCTAGAATTTATTACCAGAAAATATTAAATCGGGCAATTTTTGAATATTTAAAATTGTGACAACAACTTCCGTTTCTGTTAAACACAAGCTAAAACCAATAGGAAGTAAGTAGTTGTGCTGGTTTTGATCTATAAAGTTTAAGTGAAATTCGTGGGTTTAAAATAAACACCAATTCTTTATTTTATTCAATTGAACACAAAACATCAAAATCACAATCAGACACATTGGAGGACAAATTTCAGTACCGCGACCAGTCGTGGCTGAAATCAATTAAAAATTTACTAAAACTAATTAGTCCAAACATAATATACGATTGAACACAAAATTTTTGAACATTGCAAGAAAACCAATCTTCTTGACTTTAATTTAATTTTTATTGTGTACCTTCTTATTGGAAAATAAAGATGGAAAATTCAATTTGTTACATGAAATCAAAAAATATTCCTTATTTTTTTGGCGATTTTTGTTACCTGGTAACAAACATTTGTTTGTAAAGTTGCTTCTGCAGTAGCCTACTGCGGTACAATTAATGGTATTCGTATGTAAGAAAAACTGAATTCCTTTACATTTCCAGGTGCACAGCTCGTATTTTGCAATGATTAATGGGTTCTAAACGATCGAATTTGGAAAAATTTAGTTCAATAGCATTTTCGGAAAGAACACTTGTGAACAGCTACAGAGTCCCGAAATAGGCTGCTGCGGAAACAATTTGAATGATGACTGCGCTGCGAGAATAAAATTATCTTTGTTTGTGAACTGCTGCGGGTATTATATTTAACTGCTATAAAATTTATACGTTTGTTAATAGTTTCTTATTTGATCCAATATAGTGGTGATAAATTATGCATCTAGTGAATTAATAAATTGTTGGTAAAATTTTCTATTGCCATAACATAAAAA
The DNA here is from genome assembly GCA_029291075.1 of Eudiplozoon nipponicum. Classification (NCBI taxonomy): domain Eukaryota; kingdom Metazoa; phylum Platyhelminthes; class Monogenea; order Mazocraeidea; family Diplozoidae; genus Eudiplozoon; species Eudiplozoon nipponicum. The sequence goes on from JAQBSW010000255.1 coordinate 194,197, forward strand.
TTGAGATACATCAAGAATAACTGTTGTCATAAATGTGAGGCACTACTCAGTATTAGTAGATCAATGTGGTCGGTAAAACGTTTTTAGGTCTTTTCGAATACACCAACTCAATGAACACATGCCCTTCAAATTTCAGCTAGTAGTTTAATTTTAAAACAAAATCCTACGAAAAGGTGAATTAATTTACAGAATCGGCAAGAAAATGTGCTTAACACGAAGAATGAAATTAGGTAAGATATGAGGAAAATATTTTTTCACAGGTAAAATTGCGAGTTTTCTCGTTGAAACAATTGCCTTTATTTTGTAAATAAATAACCACATAATAGAAATATTTAGTTACACCACTTTTATGCATTTGTTGCAAGCATGGAGAAATAATTTTTTTATTAAAGTAAATCATTATTATAAAGCTAGTTTATGAAACACAGCCATTTACTTTCCGCTAGAAATCAAAAGGTCTCTAATTTCAGATACATTTACATATTCAACTTTTTGGAAATGCAGGATGGAAAAGCTGGTTTAAACACATAAATTATATAATTACTTTAATTAAAGTTGCGTGCTTGATATAAACACCAATCCCATTCTACTGTCAAAGGTATATATATATATATATATATATATATATATATATATATATATATATATATATAATTGATTTGCTATTTATATTGCAAATTTGATTTGATTTATAGTCATCACCACCCACGCAACCAATGAATGTGTAATTTCATAAATTATACGACAACAGACAGGAAGCGGGACGAATACCCTGAAGCACACACAAAAGTACGAACTATTTATCAGTTTGCATTCAAATCATGTACGTATTTCTTTTGTTTATTTAGTCGAGGATTGAGAATGTTGCATACCAAAACTTCCGCTCTGCGTAATTCTTTTTTCTTTATTGCTTTGTAGCAAACCCGAAACACCGCCTGGTGTGTAATGTGTTATTTATTGGCAGTGCGTTTAGCTGTACAAATAGACAATCACTCATTGTGCTGGTGGTGATAAAAGTTGGTTAATTGAAGTTTGTGAGCTAAATATAAGCATCAATCCAAATTTATCTAACCAGTCGCAAGGTTTAGCGAAATTGTCGGCAGTCACAAGGTACTGACGTGTTTCGATCTTCTATAGTCAACATCAGAGCACGACCAATGAAAGAGTAATGCATATATATATATATATATATATATATAGATAGATATATATATATATATATATATATATATAAGGTCGGAAAGCTTGCATTTTATGTATAACATTGTTTGTTTCAGTGATGTCTGTAAACTTTGAAGTATTTAACGTCGTTCTATCACGCAAAGTTGCAGTTACTTCAAAACGACATATTTATTTTGCTTCCTGTGATTCGATAAAACTATTTGGCATTTCAAATTTTGAGCAAAGTATACAGCTAGTCAGTATCACAAGATGATGACAGCACGCAAGACAGGGACTCCGAAGTGCAAGAATGTTGGTCTGTGTTTGTGTGCTACTGCGGAATTCTAGTTTGCGTGTTTGTTGTCCAATTGATAATAGCGGTTAATACAGATAAGCTCTGCCGAGAAAATTCGATTTAACAATGACAAATCCTATCATTTAGCATAATTTCACAGGAAATTCAGCGCTATCGATTCTTGCGCAGAGTTTATAACAAAGCCTTATGGTATGCTAAGAAAGTAGAATTATGTTGATGCTGCAAGATACTTTACCATTTAAATATGCAAAACATTTAATTCTAGTGTGGAGGAAGATAAATCCTCCGCTAAAACTAAAGTAACATTAACTGATAAATTTAAACCACCATGGCTGATTGTAATGAATTTTATTTAAAAATTTTTTTCTTTTATTTTCCAGAACAATCTTTGTTTAAATATTTAACTTTGAATTGTGCGCCATTTTCAGTATTCGAGTATCTCAATCCTCGACTGGTTGTATCTTCATTTGGTCTGCTGCAATTATCACATTTTTCTTTATTAAAAACTGATCAACATACACAATATATATCTGCTTAAACTGTCTTGCATTTTTATTGAAGCACACATAGAAGGGACGTTCTGGAACAGGTAATTTGATAATTCTGTTGTTCACGTATATCTCACTCCAGATTATTTGTTTGGGTGTTTTGCGAGAGACAGGTTTCACATTCCGATTTGCCTAACCTTAAGTTTTGAATTTATAATTAAACTTCACAGAGATGGATGCTGATATTAAACTTGAGGACACTAGTAAGTTAGTGCAAGATATTGCAGATTTGAATTTAGCAGAGGCGAATGGAAATATAAGCATATCAGATTCTACTGTAAATTTTAGGACTACAAGCAATCTGGAATCTATGGGGTTCACAGACACGAATTGTTTCGTAGCCTTTACACCAGGAATGAATTCTAAAAACACTATATATTGCGGAAAAGCGCTATTTCTATGATTTATCAGCTAGATAACTATTGAAACAAAGCAATTGCATTTAAACATTAATTGATTCCGAGGATGGTGGTAACAATTCTCTAAATCAAGTTTTCCAGTTTGAAGTAGCCAACAATCCAATTTGAATTAACCTGTCGTCGAACTTATTAAAGATTAAAATACTATCCACATATGAAGAATGTATTATTCCACAGTGTTAAAATATAAATAAAAAATCTTAAAGCCGTTTAGCATGGGGCTAAAATAGGTGCATGGTCATATCGGTGCACGAAAAATAGTCTTCTGTTAACAAAATTCTGGATATCGCAAATTTGCACCGATATCCTTCACATTTGGCAGAATTTTAATGAAAGTAAACTGAATGTGATGGTTCACGTTGCTAAATTGAAGTGTAACTTAGAAGCTTCCTGCAATCAATATGTCCAACGTTGTCTGTTTATACAAATTCCTTAGCAGCTCAGTGCGTTATGTAAGCGGAATAGTCAATAACTAAGGAAGCTAATTGAAGAATATTGGAGATTGGACACAGGTGGCATAGGGGAATATGTTTCCACAATATCTGAACACATTTAAAAAATTAAAATCCCCCTCCAATTCGAAATGTTCTTAAAAGCAAAAAACGAAAAAATTCTACGCCTAGTTGAAGCTGTTTCATGCTACATTCTTATTTCTCAGCTAAATAAACCAAATAAATTCGTTCCTTACCTGATCTGCGTTTCGACTAACAAATTCAGCATTACGGTTGGCTTGTTCCTTCAAAACTTTTCGATGGCCTCTGGCGACCATCTTCTTAAGTTCACTCATCATTAAATGTTTTAAATCACAAACTAACGAGGCGAGCACAATATTTCATCTAGCCATATCACCTATACTTCATATACACTGCTTCAAATTTTCACCAAAACCTACAACAATATCAGTTTACCGATACGGCGTGTGATATACGATTGCATATTGTTCCTGAATGTACGACTAAAGAAAGTGGCTAATGGTAAACTAAAATTAACTATTTTCCATAAGCCATACTTGTCTGCATTGTACATTTATTATAAGGGTTTCATGTCATTTCAATTAAATTTTCAGCTGTTAAAAATATTTTGCTATAATTGATAGTCTAATTAGTCCAGGTTTATAAGGTGCCGAAAATATGAAAGCAACTAGTTATGTAATATATAAAGACTCTCTTAAACATTTGATAGAGTTAATTGTTAAAATGGAAAAGCAAAAATAGAGACGTAAATAGGACCACAAAATAAGCAATTAAGCTAATCATCCCATTTAATGCGGACGCTGTTTACCACACAACAAAGACGATATTTTTGGCGGCTTTAGGAATTACATTTAATACAGATAAACTACGAGTTTTATTTAAGGTAACAACTTGAATTTTCCAGCAATAAAATAGAAACAGCCATTAATGTTAAATTTTAATATTATTTGCCAATATAAATAGGAAAATTGTCGATCAACTTATGTAGGGCGATCGGCCAGATGGTTAACTACTGGATTTAAAGAACATTGCAACTTAAACGACTGTTTTTAATCAAGTGGTGAATACAAATCTGCAATTGTGCAACATAGCATTGACAATTGGCATGTATGTTCTTCAGACTGTCATTTTAAAAGTATTTCTCATTCCCAATTTCACAACCGATTCCCTGCTTTAACTATCTGTTTATCTTATTGGTATTTGAGCAGAAAATGGAAAAATAATGCTTGATATTTCTGAAAAAATGATTTTTTCTCTGCATATGGCAATGGTACTATTGATATTATATCATATATATATATATATATATATATATATATATATATATATATAAATGAAACGTATATTTTGAAGCTGGATGTGCATAGGCTTTTAAATAAATAAACACACAATTTTGGTATAGTATACTGAAAATGTGATGGTAAATGAAGTTCAACTACTAAATTGTTGAATTGCTCTCTGTATAATAACTAGAATCAATGCGCTTGGTGCCATGTAAACAAATTAATATGCGAATAACTAATATATATATATATATATATATATATATAATTCAATATGGTATATTTTGTAATATTTCATGATTTATAGGTAATCATGTTGTCATTTAAAACTCATCTACTCCTCAATTGTAATGAGAAATAAATTTAATTAAATATAACAGCCCATATTTAGCATCGATAGACGTGACATAAAGCAACTTGGGAAAATTTACACTTATGAGGAGGCCTTTTTTTGAATTATTATAAATTCCCGAATTTCCCCATTTTAAGCACAAAACGTTTATTATTTCCTTGTAACTCGTGCCGTGGACGAGGATTCATGTTAACCGGAATGCATATATCTGGTTTTTGTTCGTTTGTCGCCCTCACACCAAATTCCTACTTCTTTCTCAGTCGTTTGTTCAAAGCAGAAGTTTCTCACTCGGTTGGCTATATTCCATGTGCCTATTAGAGTGTACGGAGACGCTTCTATTGTAACAGTTGTAGCGTCAGACAAGTGTGGATTCTTGTTTTATTGCCGTTGAAATTTTTTTTTGATTTACGACATGTCGGGTAGTTAATATTTGTTTATTTCTATTCCTCTAATGATTATTTAATATCATAGTCGTATACTTCGCCTATACTGTAGATCTGCTGTTTTGGAATTCGTTTTGATAAAGCAGCTTGCTTACTCATATGCTGTGTACAATGATAGATTCTTTTTTACGGCCAGTTTTTTGTAGGTAGTTCAGGAATGCATTTGCTAGGAGTTGTTTTGTCAAAATTTATAATGCAATACGATTAAATTGACCAGAGTTCTCACAATCAAATATGTACGGAAAATTAGCTGCGAACGCTAAAATGCGGCACTTAGTTCCATTCAACAAAATGGGCCAAAATCTATATTCCATTTTTATGAAAATTGAACATTTTTAAGCAATGATATCAAGTGAAATGAGACAGTTACTTCATTGGCAATGTGAACATATCTCAGTATTACTGATCAGAAGCAATAATTTACGGACGTCTCAAATCGCATAATCACTTATTCCTTATATATTACATGTACGGGCAGAATTACGTTCATTTAACAGACAGACAGGCAGCTGTACATCAAAAGTTAGTCTTTAATGGTGACGCCCAACTGAAGAAATTGGCAATTAATGAATACCTTCTTAAAATTAGTACATTTGTTTTATCCCACAGAAAGCTATGTTGAATTTATAATCAACTACTATGCAACACAGCACATATAAAATAGAACTCATTTTGAATTTCATAAAATTGCACCAATACACAATATTATTTATAAATCGTTTGTCGTTGAGTGCTTATGCATATACTTATATATATATTCTTTTGAAATGCGAGCTTTAATAAAATTCACTAAACCGTTCCTATCTACAAAAACAAAAAGAAATTCTTTTTGTTTTTGCACATGGGAAGGGTACAATGAATATATAAATATTTTTTCCAGAACAATCTGGAACAATATAAAATCTTTCATTTATGTAAATTCTGTGTTTTCATTTGCTTAAGGGGTGGAAACCAATATTATTCTCAGTTTTATTTCTATTTCTTATTGACGATTCATTGTGGGTTGATTAGTTATGGCATATGAGTATTAATATTTGTGTGTCTGTGTAGGGTTCAGTTATATATATATATATATATATATATATATATATATATATATATATATATATATATAAACAATTTATGATCATATATCCGCCATTGCAGGAACCTTCCCTTTGCGATCTGTGTTTTGGCTAAAACTTTAAATCGTTTTAAAGATAATCGGCCAATTCGGCTTACATAACGCACTGAGCAGCTCTTTCACATGTATAGATAGACCATGTTGCGCTATTCGATTGCAGAGTACTTATTCTTAAAACATAAGTTTATCAGGAGTTTAGTTTTTTTAACAAACGTCAATTGCTTATTAAGAAACTGAAATGGCACTGTTTTGGTAATTCTACGAGTAAAAATATAGGATGATGCGTCCCCTTTAAATGATGTACTGGTATATGTCATCCTTTAATTTGGTATGGATTCATCGTTTTCGTCGTCGATTATATTTTATGTTTGCTTCAACAAACATTACGAAATACCTGCTTTTAAGGCTGTTTTGAGCATCGCCAGTTCATGATAGTGAAATTCTTTAGATCCTATTTTCAGTATCACATTTAACTTTTGGGAAATTGAGAACGCGCAGTGATACTGGACGAACTGTCTAGTCCATGTTGGCTTTCAGAGTATTTACCTTGTGAAACTGCCATCTTCTTGTCTCAATAGCCTTGCGTCCGAGAAAGTTAGTATTTGGACCGAGAGGTTTGTCCGTGGAATGTATACTGGATATGACAATCTAAGTTTTCAAAAACTTTAAGTATATCTTTGGTTTCTGCAGGTTCATTTATGACTATGAGAGTGTCACTAACATACCTCAGATCAGTATGACAGGATCTTAAACTAAGTGGTTATAGTCTTTATGTTGACCAATAGAACATGTAAACATCAGCTAGTAGACTCCCTGAGATTTGCCCATGTTTGTGTACATGAGACTTTTCCGTTTGTTCATTCTGGCTTCCTTTAATTGTTTATCAATGTATGTGTTTTTTCTGTGTCTCACTTCCGCTGATGTGTTTATTAAACGAAGCGTAAAATACTCGTTTATGCTGCTAGGAGCCTATTCTCCTGTTTATCGGGAATAATTCTAAATTATGTTATTTAAATATATTTCATGGATTTAACTCATACAATGATACAGTTAATTTTTGACATAATTGAGGGAAAGTAACGATTGTCTCGCTTAAAAAATTATGCTTAATCCTGTCAAAAGTCCGTATATAAATGCCGCATGGTATAACCCGCCAGCTATCGTAGTGAATTAGTATATTGAGAAGTAGGAAATATGGATTTGTGTCAAAATATAAATTATCAAGCAAGGCAATTTCATTTAACATTTGCGAAAATGATCATCCAGCACACACATAAAAATCACATTGACTGTTACATATGGAAATATAATACAAAAATCAGTCCAATGTAATGTTGGCTGGTACTCAGAGCATTGCTCCTAACCGAAAAAATAGCAGACACAGCCAATTTAATTAATAATTCACATGTTGACGTAACTCTTTTGTAATATCAGGTTAATATGGAAGCTTATCCATCAACTTGAACATTGTTTAGCCGTTTTCGCTATATATATATATATATATATATATATATATATATATATATATATATATATATATATATATGTTTGTTTGTATACACTAAGTACTGAATAAGGCAACACAGACGATTCATTCAACTGAAGACAAGGATAATCAAAAGCACAAGTTAGTATACAATTGGAAATTGTGTGTAATGTGTGGCAAGATGGCGCACTGGTTAGAGATACAGACCTCGAAGTAAACGTGCACAGGTTCGAGCCTTGTCCGAAGCGAAATTTAAGCAGTAATTTAAGATTTCCTATTAGATACCAAATCAGACTACTGTACACATGTACGTATTAGATGTTGTGAACCGAGTAACAAATTAGTTCAGTTGTGACCAGAAGGATAAACCAAAGGCAGCATGAACGGAAAGTATAATCTCATGCACATTCGTTTCGTGCGTACTGGCGACTCATCAGTAGGAGCCGGTATTATGCCCTTTAACCACTATATATTTGGGTGAAGAATGTGGGATAATAGGACGGTAAATCTCCTAGACGAATGTGTAAACCTGCAGTAGTGAAGTTAACATTATATAAAGTCTCGACAATGCGAATTTAACGCTAACTCACTCTGTGTAATATATATACCGAGTGTATAAAGGATACTCACAATATGGCTATTGTTTTAGTAACCGATACCAACATTATGGTGCCAATAAGGTATATGGTACTAACACTATGTTTTCCGAGTCGGTACATGGTACAAACATGATGGATATGAATGTGTGCTATAGTTCAACGAAATTAAAATTTACAGCTATTTCTGATCACCTGTTACTCCAGTAAATCCACACACTGTATACATTGCACAGTTTATTCTCACAATTTTAAATTTAATAGGATTGGTATCTATATCTAGCTCGCAACCTTTATTTAAATAATTGCTGCCACTACCCGCGCAATCAGTGAGTGCTTAAATATACTTTCAAACATTCTAAAAAATTTTAATACATTTTATGAATAATGTTGGTCTCTATCGTTGAGTCTCTAAAAATATTTGTACCCAAGATCATAGTTATTATTCTGGCGAGCAGACTTTGACACATGAATCTGGATCTATTTAAATTAAATTAACCTTGGTACGCGTTTCCCGGAGGTAATTGAAAACTGTTAGTACTCCGTAGCCAAGAATGTATTTTCAAACGACGTTATTTGGATTTACACAAAATTTAAATATACTTTATTCAAAAACTTCATCTGGCCTTGAATAATTGATCACTTTAATATGTCATTTTGGTGGTATTGATTACTACTAATAAAATATCCTTAAACACGATGCACATTCATCAAGAGGATTATACTTTTCGCCCATGCCAAAACTTCTTTTCTTAAATGCAATAAATATGTTCTAAAAATGCAATATTGCCTACAAATTTACACTGATCTATGATCGTCGCAAAACAAATGTTTAAAAATATTGTTTGACCAAAATTTATAGCAGTAAATAAAATTCGCAGAAATAAATGTTTCTATTAGTTGCACTATATATGTTGGAACGATAAAAATCTTTCATCTGTATATTTTAAATATAGAGGCAAAATATTTAGATACATAATTTGGCATTAAAAAGAGAGCACAGACTGTTGTCTTTAACGGAAGTAGGTATATTGTTTCTAGGTTTAAAATCAGAGGTTCATTAGTTGAAACAGTGTTTTCACCTACACAACTATTGCAGCATATCATACAAAGCATATTTTTAATTCAGTCCAGTGTGTATGCTGCTTTGGAGCTTATTATTTGCTCAATTAGACGCATAGTTAATACTACTACTCCTGTTAATTTGAATTAGTATTTATACTTCGCACTGGTAATTATCTAACAGAATGCATTTTCTTCAGTTTCTAGGACGAGTTACAAACAAGTTTGGAACCAAAATCCACTTGTGTCAACCTGGCTAGGGCGACAGAATTGTCTAAGGAATGCATGCGTCTATGGATGTATACACGCGTGTTAAAATGTGTTTTTTTGACGGGATTTGTCAAAACTTACTCAAATAATGCCTTGTGACATGGTTTGAAGTAGTAAATCTAAGCATATTGATGCCAAGAAATCCTATGAAAATTTCTGTTTCAATAAATGATCTGTAGTATACAATTATTGTACACATATATAATCAGTATAAACTAAATCGGGCTCAGGGTAGCAAAGATAATACATTAAATAGATAGGTTACATCTTTGGTGATGATTCATCAAAAACATGTCAGAAATAAACGCGCCGCGATCGAAACGGAACACGGTTACTTCTGAATTTAAACTCGCAGAGCGGCGCCAACAATCTTGCACAATACACAAAATTTTCAGTTGCATATTTGATGGATCATTCCGGCTACATGGTGCAATGTTAAGTCTACATTAACAAAATAGGTATAATCATTTCTTAAGAAAAAAAATGTTTCACCTGAAGGAAATGCCAATCAGCAATTAAAGTGTGTATTTGACTAAAAAATACGCTTATTATGCGGTAGGTATATAGTAGCGTTTGGCTGGCATGTCCCTGAATAATTTTGCCAACGTTCAATCCCCGGACGCGAAAATTTCTAGCAAGTATTTAAAAATGAAACTGATCTATATCATGAATTGCCATTGCTACTTTGTGAAATGATTTTTACTGAAAACATAAAATTCTGCCATTCAAACACCAATTCTCTCTTTCCATTTCTATATATATATATATATATATATATATATATATATATATATATATATATATATATATATATATATATAAACATTTCAAGTCTAATGGCAGAATTTTGATTATATATATTGTCAGTATAAATGCAATATTGCATCAGGAAGCAAAACCCATGTATCCCGTAGACCAGTTTCGGCCAGATTGAAAACTCTTCAAGTAATGTTCAGAATTTGCCACGGACAGGAAACGATCCTGGGTACTTTTGATTCGGCTTCTGGGACTTTATACATAACGCCACCAGTGCGGCCGCATTAAGAATTTGTTGATAGCTAAACGACTCGGTGGTCTAATGCGATCAACTCAAAAGGAACTACGCTGATTATCCGTGATCCTAGACCCGAAATCATGCTAAACTACAATTAGTTTAGAGAAATTGATAATTTCAAAATGTAATCCATCTTTAAGAGACAGTAGCTACGAGAACTAAGAAACGGAGAATACGCCATTGATTTATCATAATTCTTATTTGTATAATAGAATTTTCTACGTTTCATTTTGCCTAAATATGCAAATCTTCTCAGAGCATTCTAACACTATTGTTTTTTCGACGTTTTGAAGAATCAACTCCATATTATTAAAAAATTTATGCATTCAATGAAGATCACCACATTTCCTTTGTTCAAGTAAGGAAATCCAAAAGGGACGTATTTATTCTTCAGGAATTACACCACATACTGTTATCTCTATCGCTTTTATCTTAATCAATTAATGTTGACATTCATTCATTTAAAAGAATACATCAGTCTGTAGTGACCAACATAACCTATTACACCAGAAGTTTTAACTTCATCGTATTTCCGCCGATTAAGTTCCATCCACTCCCTGTGCAGTCAACCTAACTTGGCGTATAACAAAACCACCGAATTTTTAAAGAAGAATCCAAAATAAAAAGTCAGATTTTACTTGGACTGCGACAAAATATCAAATAAACTGTTCGATTTTATTGTTAATGCGCATAACTCTTGAAAAAAAAGTTTTCACAAAACCGTAAACGTCTGCAGCAGGCAAAATATTCTTGTCCACAATGATATGCACTTCTTGAAATCAGCATTCCTATTAGATTAATTTACTCCGTTCAAAATTCTCTTTTACTGCGCATAATGCTGTTACTTAGACGATTAAAATTCATTTCATAATTACACCCCATATTTGATATATTAATCACTTATTTAATTAAGAAATAAAATGTAATGTGTATAATTTTTTATCACTGACGCACTAATACAGAATGTGCACGTCTGACTGCTTTAAAAAAAGGCTTATGGAGCATATAACTGCCTTCAAAAACGAAATGTTACTTGCGGCATAACCAATTAATCTGTATATAATTCATAATCACATGTATGCGTGGGCTGTAAACGAAAATTTTGCCGCTTTCTGTTATTCTAATTGGATGGGTTAGGCTAACACATTTAGGTCTCGCATACATTGAAGTTGACTTGAAATTTCGTCCATAAAAATTCAATGCGGCAAGGAATAGATGCTTTTTAGCTTTCGTCACATGTATATAAGTTATACCATTAAACATCCAATAATTTCGAGGATGGTGATAACATTTCATTAAATAAAGTTTGCGATTATGAGAAAAGCAGCAATCACTTTGTAGCTAACACGCCGCACAAAGTGCAGATGACCCATTAGGAGTAAGTTTATAAATTGAGTGCAGAATAACTGGTGGGCAGTTAACCTTGCGTAATACTCTAAAATGATATATTTTTTCTTGGTAGTAAATGACAATTTTTCAAAGTTGAAATAATATTTTAATTTCCATTTTAAATTTTATTTAATAAATAAATTTTCTACTGAAATATTGTGAAATAGCAGTAGAATAAGTTAGACGAAAGGCGAATATGAGCCTTAATTGACCAAATTCGTCGTATATACAGGTCATTTTATCCGACTTTAATACATGATTTTAATTTATGATTAGTTTTGGTGTAGTATAAGCTAAAACACTTCAAAATTTGACATAATCTAGAGTTTCTGAACTGTTTCTTTCGCTTCTCGCATACATTAAATATTATTCAATTTCTTACTTTAGAAATAAATTTAGTTTTCTTGGGAACTCTCTTCTCGTTTGCTTCTTGTCTCCCGACAAAAAAACATACCAAAAAGTTGCTATTTTCTTTCATTTTCTACAAAACCGTCAAATTATATTGTAAGTTACGTAAAAATAATCTCCTAACTGATGCGACTTAAAATGAAAGTAAAAAATAATCAGAAACTATAAACGTGCACCTAAGATTGTTCACATTAGTTATATCGTAATTACATATTATACAGGGTATACAAATACTTAAATGCGAGATTTATACAAATATGCTTTTACACATTTGGCATAATAAACATAGAGACCAGTTTGATTACAAACAAGACCAGACTCTAAATTTCCTTGCAGAATTAAATGTAATGTCCCATATAGTCAAATGCATTGTGAACATATGGTCTGGAAACCGTTAGTTGGATCTTGAACAAATTTGTGCATGTCTATTAAATTGATGCGAATACTAAATGGAATTTTAAACGCAATTCCTTTTTTATATTAAAATAATAAAAGGGCTGAAAGTAAAAAATAATCCGTAGAAATAATGAATTTACTTTCACAGCCAACTTGGAGCGAATTTATAACCAGAACCAAATTACATATTTAGGATTGATGTTTTAGACTATGTTCCGTTCTGTGTACCATTATATGTCTCTGAGTATCACAGGAGTATTTAGAAAACTTATTTAAAAAGTTCTTAAAGTTATAAAATTTATAAAAGCTATCGAGAGAATATGAAATTAAAAAATCAATTAATGTTATTCATTGACATTTCAATTTACATATTGATATATAATAGAAAGTGATGGGCTTTTGTAATGGCTTTACGTCAGACTAAATTGTTGTTTAAAAAGATATATTTTCCAAATTTAAACTGATTCTATTTATATCTTGCTCTGGTAAGGTAAATGCTGACCTGTCACTCGCATGGAAAAATTAATAAACACACCTCTATAAATAATAGATTTTAGAAATGAAATAAATGTATATTTTAAATAGCTTTCAAAATTAAATTTTCTCTGATGAGCACAATTTACGCATTTATGTCATTTTGGTTAGGAGAGAAATAAATATCTGAACGCAAACATTGAATTGCGTCTTTACAATAAATGCATTTCTGTACAAGTTCGTTTTTGCCACATTTCATTTGGACGGTAATATCTTTCATTCTTAATTTAGTACGTTTAGAAAAGCAAATCAGAGGACTAACCTACAATGCATGCTTACAAAATACATAAAAAACATAAGCACAAGCATATGCTAAAACAATTTATCGATTTATACAATTCAAACAATAATTGACTTCGGCAGTGGGAATGAAAATTCTTTAAGTTAAATTTGCGTGATTGAAATAAACTCCATTCTATTTATATCTAACCATACACACAAAATATCTAAATTACAGTCAGTTACACGGACTGACGCATTTTGCCCATCGATATTCGTCACAAGAGCCCGACACCAAATTGGCTGACGAGCCCCAAACCGAAAATAAAATATAAGGTAATACAAATCAAATCTGCAGCTCGAAACTCGTAAGAACGTATGCTTGAAAGTAGTATTGAAATGTCACGCGACACATTATATACAATATGATTAATGATTGTCTCAAGCTCGCAAATTTGATTTAAAAGTTGCTTCAAATTGTTTCTGTCCCTGCACCAAGTTCAATGGCTTACTAAACTGCAAAGAAAGAATACCGCAACTAACATCTGATATGGGCAGATTTTGACCTTTCTTGCTGTAAAAGCCTAAGAATGTCCGGTATTTGAGAAAAATCACGGTATTATTCAATCTGTGCTGAGGCTTAAAAGCTCTTGCCTTCTTCAGATACTGCATGTTTATAAATAATAAACAGAAGAAAATTTTATTTGAAAAATTTTTTTAAATTCGTTGCATTGAAGTTTAGGAAGCGTTCAGTTTAAAACGTATAGATTTTTCGTATAAAGCATCCGGGTAGTGTCTGCTAATTTGAACCTTACAATTGATTATATTTAATGTAACATCCCATTATAATTATTGGATTAACTCATCTAATTTTCTGTGTAGAACAAGTTTACCTGCTGTTCCAAAAATGGAACAATTCATAAATAACATTTATTGTATTAAATAATCTGAATTTCTAAAGAAATACAAAAATGCTTTTATTTATTTATTTATTCCAACCGTAGAAAAAAGTATTGATATAATTAATCTATTGGCTAGACACTTCAATAATCCCTTTATGTAAAATGCGTCATTATAATCCTGTCAAATATCGACATTCAAAACACATATAGGATTTGATTTATTTAATGCTTCTCGCCGAATGAACTTTGACAGAAATTTGAAGCGTTTTGTTTGGAGAATGGTACAAGAAATGCATGAAAGAAAATTTTAGGATGTTATTTTGTTCAACTGATTTTCATATCCAAAGTATATGTTCCTAAAATTTTAAATGATGGCTGAAGAAGAATTATATTTTATCTATCGAAAAACGTTAATAGGTAAATTTTATAATTATAAGATTATTTGAAAGTAGTACAATTCAATCTTTCCGGCATTTGAAAAAAAATTATGCACATATTTGTATTTAGTATTCCAACATATAGAAGAGTTGCAAATGTTTAAAATGAGCCACATTTTAAAATCTAATATTTTTGAAAGCTAATAAATAATATGAATATTTTATTTTCTCTTATACGTGTACTAATATAAATAACAATAATAAATATTTTTATAAATGGAAAAGTCAACAAACGCTAATTGAAAAATTTTTAAAGCTAAAGCGGAAAAAATACACAACACCTTAAATGTTAAGCAATGTCGCTTAAAATCAAATTAGACAAAGTTACGCTTAATGATTATTGATTAAAATTTCTGCGGCGAAATTAGAAGATATCTGCGACTAAAATGAAATTGCACGTTAGCCAAGTACATGAGTAAATTACCTATTGACAGAAAGTTCACAGAAATGTATAAAACATGCTAAAGCCTTTATAAAACTCTAACTTGAATAATTGTACATAACGATATACCGCAGTTTAATCGAAATCGAAATTTTCTGCTCTCAGACGAACTTGGATTGTAAGAACACAACTGTTTTTAAATACACTGTTTTCGCTTTAACGTGACTTACAGTTATTTTTGAATTCTTACACATACAATATCTAGAAAGATTTGCTTTTTTGGATATTCTATATGCACAAGTCAGGTAAACTTACATTGACCATAATAACTATTTTTGTAGAATATTTGTGATAGAAACCAAGTTTCATAAATCAAGTCAGCATTTTGTGGGAAAATTGCCTGGTAACATATACGCAGAAGCGATGGAAAAGAAAATAGAAAAGTGATTTAGCTTAGAGAGTTATTTATATGCTTAATAAGCTTGCATATGAATCTCTTAATTTTGTTTGTTTAAAATGAGATAATTAAAAAGTATTTCATTTGCCGAGGTGATAATTTCACGGAAAATCCAATCAAGAATTCTTTCTGCGTTTATTGAAAAATATTTCGACAATGACCTGCGGACTAGCTCATATATAGATGACGAGAAAGATTATAAAAACAAACCTATTTAACTGATAGTTATGTAAAATGCACTCATATAAATGTGTGGGAAAAGCTCCAAGATTGTGTCTCTGTTTGGCCTATTTAAATACAAACAAAATAGATATTCTAAACTGAAGTTCACTCCATAAATATAATTGTATTTATGGTTGATACAAGCAATGTCTCACAAAACAGCAATATGGCTTGATTTCTCAGAAATGCATCTATAAATAGTATACAAAATTTATGTGAACAAATATTGTCGCCGATAACTGACTGAAGTCTAACAAAGCAATCTGGTATCTTGGTGAATACGTTTACTTTACACCAGTGAGCTTTATAATTAAATACAAATTTTTATAACCGATAGTTCATATGGAGTCAATCGATCAGGGAAAGTATTTAAAATGAAAATATATGAGCGGAAAACTGTTTTATATTTCAATAATATCCTTTAGTTGGTTAAAAAGATTTGATGGTTTTCTGTCAATCATTGGACAGTTATAAATTAAATCTTAATTTGCATTTTGTTACGTCATGTTATTTATTCACATTCATATCCATTATTATTTCGGCAAAACAAATTTAGAGCTTTAAGTAAATTTTCATTGTTGGGAAAGCGAAAGATATACACTTATTATCAAATTTAAAATATCCAGGATACCATGAATTAATTTTTATAACTAATAAATTTCAGTATGAACTAAGCCTGGCTGTTGTATTCCAAAGAAAGCAGACTCATAGTTAACCTCCATTTCACACTTTAATTCCGTCTAGGTATTCGAGATTCAACTCTACGCAGGCAAATTTCGCTCCAGCCCCGATTGTTCTTTAACATAAATAAAATATAGCAATTTCAGATAACGATTTTGTAGCAACATATTGTGGAAGAAACTAACGAAATTAAAAACATCATTAATTTTATGATTAGTGATGGCAATTCATTTAATCTGTTGGAATCGAGTGGTCTTGTTATGTAGCAAGTTTATTACAGTTTAATTGGTGAATTATCTCCTAGTTGCATTGTGCTACAGACTAAGACACATTTTTATGTTATATAATTACATATACATAACATTTGTTTAAGATTTTTTTGCTCTAATGCCTTCCTTTCCTAGATAAGTTTGTAGTTTTTCTCATATTTACGTCTAGCTTGATACAATGGGGTTGGTATATATATGCAGCTCGTAAACTTGATTTAAAGAAACAAATGTAATATTGCACAATGATGATAGTCAAAACATTTCATAATTTAGAAAGTAAAATCAATCAGCATTTCCACGTTTGCCTTCTAAGTTCAGATCTTAAATCTTAAGTTTCACAGTTAGGGTCGAATTAAACCCTTGAAATTTGGTCTTTGGCATACACATCTAATCAAATTTCATCTAATACCCGAAACTCGCGCATTATTCGCAGTTTAAACCAACTTATTCGGGAAAAATTCTCATTCGTGTGATATCCTTTGGTATTTTTTCAAGGCGCAATCCACAACAGACAACTGAGTTCCGTCATTAAGTAATTGAAATGATGAAAATTTTGAAATCGCTAGTCAAATAAAGAGATATGGAAGATTTTAATTACTAGCACATATTTATTTTATAGTCTTAATAAAGCGTAGTTTGTAACACGTAATTCTTCTTCAAACAATACAACAGTAATATGACTGTGCGTTGCTAAAACCTAGTATACATGCAAACGTATATTAGGTAAGCATACGTAGTAACTAATTGTTTTGATAGTATCAGAAGGACGTTTCAAATTCAGCACGAAGCTCATGTGTACATGAGATTATATCTTACGTTCAAGTTAATTCTTACATTGTCTTCTTGTCCTATTTGAACAAATTTGTTAATTGGTATGCAATGACAAAACAATTACAATATCTTTTTTTGACTGTAACTGACCACACCCGGTAAGCAACATATTAAAATCATCCTACGATATGATAGGGATATTTTTGGAACCGTAAATAAAATTAGGACGACTGACAGAAAATATTTAACAGTAATATTTATAGGTCAACAATGTAAACATTTTAGAATGCGATAACTTAGGAAATCAAATAATACATTAGAAATTTAAATGTTGTGTTAAGGCATAATTTAACAAAACATACACACAAACGCACACACACACATTTCTACAACTAACAAAAATGAATTATGAGAATAATATCATAGGTACTCGTAGTAAGGGAATTTCATTTTTTTTGAAATATGCAAAAGCAAGATGTAAAAATTAATAATTTACCAGGAAATATCTCTTCATCGTACAAATGGAAAAACTGATGCAATTTATGTTTACAAGCGAAGATAACCAATGTGCTTCACAAACAAAATCATAAGTTAATTTGTTTCGATGCGTAATTAACAAAGCTGCAGGAATTGCCTCTAGACAAATGTTTGAGACTTAAAGTCAAACAGGTAAAACAGAGGAGAGAATTTTGTAGTGTTTCTTTTAGCCTTCTCTATTACCAGATATTTCTTGAATGATTGCGTGGTGCAAGTGTCATATTTTGAGTCTACACAATCTTCTTTCGTGGATAGTCGCTTTGCACGATCAGTTTCGTAATGATCCGATTGATCCACATTTCCAAGTACGCATCGAGTTCATCTTTGTGGGGGTTGAGTGCTGATTCGTCCCTTTCCTCCGAAGACTTCAACATCGCTCATACTAACTACTGGAAATGAGGTACGATCTAATCTTCGTTGACTGGCGACGGGACGGGACGTAAATTCCCGTTCAATCGTCCGGTCTCTAATAATACGCACTGTCAAAATGCTCAAATTAACAGACTTAAGCAAACGTGTCAACCTCTTTCCGAAACAGACCTATTTATAGTTTTATTTTTTGATTAACTAATGGTTTTAAACAAAGAATTGGTCCCAATAACTAAACTCTATATGTGAATATGGATGGAGCCCCATGCATAGCTTGAAGTTAGGAAATATAAAAAAAACAAAACAAACATTGATTGTGCGCAGATGGTGATAACATATAATTATGTAAATAAACTTGGCAGACGTTAAATAAAAACACGCATCAATTTATTATCCAAGTAACGCAGCATTGCATAACTACCCTGAATTACGGGAACAGGTGTATTTCAACTCTTCATGATCATTAAACTAGAATGAAGACAAAATTTCTAGCATACGTCAAAACTTCAGTGGGCTTACGATAATAATCTTAATTTCTTATTTCATACATTTTTGAAGTTATTAAATTGAGCACTCTGTAATTGCGCGAATTCTTTTAGCAATTTTTCTGTTCAAATCAAGTTTGCAGACTTGAATTTAACAAAAAATGATATTGCTTAACACAGTTGAGGCTATCTCATTTACACGCACAAAGGCCATTTTCTGTTCAACCATCCATTATTATAGGTTATATAGTATACTGAAAACGAGAAATGTGGCAGTCACCCAGTTTGGGCTAAAAAATAGCATATGCTTTGAACGTCAACCGCATAAGCTGGCAGATACTTCTTCAGTGGTTGCGCAGTGCGTGCTTCCAATTTTGAATATTCGCAATTCGTCTTCGCGGATTTTTGCTTTGCACTATCAGATTTGCAAAGATCTGATTGATCTTTATTTCCGAATACGCATCAAATTTGTCTCATTAGCATCCGAAGGCATCATCATCGTTTATACTAACCACTGGAAATGAGGTATGATCAGATCTTGGATGACTGGCGACGTTCGGGACTTAATATTCCGTTCCATCATCAGGCCTTTAATAATCTGCATTTCTTCATTTTGTACTGATTCATCAGTGTTACGATTGGCGCATCATATTTGTCTGACCGATACTTCTTGAATGGTTGCGCAGTTCGAGCTTCAATCGGATCTTTGCGAAACTAATAGTGCATAGCGAGAACTGGCATCTCGTCATTGTAACTGAATTTTCAGCACAGATTTATTATGACCCTGATAAAATAATGTGAACATATCAATTTCAAAAATACGGCAAGAAGCCAAGTTACGAATTTTTGGCTAAAGTAGTCATTTTTATACCGTACTTTTTCAATCCGTGCTCCATTTTTTTAATAATGCAAATTTTACATATTACGGGGTCTGAAAATTGTAAATAAATTGGGCACGATGTGACTTCACACCATTAAATACTCTGAAAAGCTGAATTTTACATTAATTTAATGCGTAGCGGACTAGGAGGGTATAACCGTATTGATTGGAAAAATGTATTTTTTAGATTATTAGTGTTACACATGCTGTCAATGACTATTTACTCGTTTTGGCATTTATCGATTGGAGAATAAATTATGAAAGGACCGCTAACATTATGATGCGGATATTCTGAAAATGCTCTTTAAAATGATTTACAAGAAAAGTGTGTAACATTGTTTCAGTCACCATTTAATCTTATCTGAATAATATGATAGCTTAATTCAACCATTAAAAAAGCTTGCCCTTTAATTAAATGAAATAATTTTATCCTTATTATTCTAATTCCACACAAATTTAGTTGCTTACATTGACAAAAACAATAAAATATGTTTTATTTGTGAATTATGTGGCGTGGTATTATGAATTACTAGTATCTGTAGATATTTCTGCCAATATTGCGCAAATATTGCTTGAATAAACTTGCTATTTGGAAACCGAACATGTCTTCTGTTACACACTATATTCCAAAAATGTATGTAGTTAAGCTGTAGTTGAAATAGCTTGCGAAAAATGCATGCTTTAATGAAAATATAAACATCGTTCACAATTTTTAAAAGAATCTACATTCTCAAACATAAACTATCCCGATAATAGGTAGGCAAAATAAAAATGCCTGGTTTGACGTCCACATATAAACCAACATTTTATAGTCTCAATCCTCACTACTGATAAAACCAATGCAAAATGTCGGATATATCTGTTTTTAAATGATAAATTTGAACATAATGCAGTATATTTAAAATCAGCAGACAGAAAAATAAAATAACAATTTATTAAATTTTAAGTTTCTTTTTGACTAGACTAGAGGTGCTGAAAAACTAACGATTAGTCTTTATCACGCAACATCCGAAATCTATTAGCAGACATCGTTTTTGGACAGTGAAATAAGCGGAAAATTTTAGTGCGAAACTGACAATATTTCCATAAAGCATTTGTAGTGTAATATTGCTAGTTAATTTATATATTTTTAAATTCAAAGGCCTAAAAAACATGTATTTTTGCATAAATTATCGGCGTCTAGTTACAAGTTATTTCCTAAATGACCAAGAAGATAGACTAACATCACCTTTAAAAAACGGGTTAATTTCTTATAAACATGAAATTTAAGGCTATTTGCGATTAATTCGCAGAGAGCCGTTTACTTAGCGTGATCAAAATATATGTTACATCCTGAAATATAAGACAGACATTACAGTCAAGATTACTAAAGAGTACATACACAATAGTAGCGTCAACTTGCTATAAATTTGTAAGCCTGCACAAAGAATAACATTTGTTAGGACAAGACCATGTTTTACCGGCTAGACTAAATTCTTGCAATATTGTGGATAGAAAATTTTTTGAACACCTGATGCTTTAAAGAAAGCCTCGCACTTGATGGACTAATTTTTTTGATTATTGTAGAATTGCACAGTCAGGAGAAGTCAAAATTGCACAGCTTATTCTAAAAATAAAATTTGGGAGGTTGAGATTAACACCAACCTTATTGTATCAAATAAGTTTCACAATAATAGAAAACTACGACCAGTCACGCATACGGATATATCTTGCTTACTAGAAATTGAATAAGAAGTTTAACTTTGCAGCCCGAAAATAACTAAAAAAAGATATATTTAAATGTCAGTTAAAAAATGTAAAGATGTATCATTACATTAATATGTATACTTATTTTACAAGCTTGTGTTTACGCATAAGGCAGAGCTTACCTATTAACAGCTAAAATAATATACATATGCATTTCAAATATTTTGTCATAATGTGTTGTGAATTTGTAGAAATGTTCTGGCTCCTCTAAATGCATGGACTGTAACATATACGCATGGATCAAATTATTGCTCAAGATCTATTTAGAATATTATTTGTACCCAATATTATCTTACATATGATTTGATATACCAATGTGAATATTGGTTATCTTCGAAAACGAAAATGACTTGATAATAACTATTTTGCAGAAGAAAGATAACTTATAAATTTCAAATAATGCATGTCTGAAAAACAGAATTTTACAAAAGTTCTGCAATTAAAAAATTTTTAAGAGAATGTTACACGAATTCTAGCAAGCATTATCCAGAAATGTGTCGCTGAAGCTCGTTCTTATATTAAAATTACATTTTTATGGGTGTATATTACTGCTTTTGTGAGCTGTAAAATTTATGCGCAAATTAGTAGGTCTTCATGTTATTGACAAATATCTATACATACTTAAACAATAATTTATTTCTCAGGTTGTGAAAAAAATTCTTTAAATCAAGCACAAAATTTTAATTTAAGTGTATTTATACATAATAAATTTGGCTAAGGATTCAACGATAAAATTTGCCTACATGTCGTAGGAAACATTTTTATGGATGCTTTTTACTCAGGAAAATATTACGATACAAATAGTCTTATTTGTAAATTTAGCCTAATTTGTAATTTAATAGAGAAAATTTAAAATTTGTCACTAGCAAAATAATTAATTTTAGTAATGAGCACAATGAATTCGTTAACGTATCTACGAACACCAAAACCTCACTTTATAAAGCACTAATTAATTTATAAAGGAGGCGATTACAAATGCTTAATTCGAATTTTCGGATTTCAATTTTGTGACAAAACTATTTTCTCTTTTTCGATATTCAATAGTGATACCACAGAAGCATAATTGCAGCATGAGTTGGCAAACTTACTTTACTTTACCAAGAGTCTGTACTAGATTTGTTATATTAATTTAGATATTCCTTCTCTTAATTTCGAATAATCTACAAAATTTTGCTCATATTCTCTACTGATAACGATGTTTACTTAAGAGCAGTTTTGAAAACTGAAGCAGTGCGAGTAAACATGGCGGTAAATTGCGAGTTTTAAAAGCAAATTGTGCCGAATGAAGGCGTTTATCAGTAAGCATATGCCAGAATATTAGTTCCTAGTATGATTGAGCTCAATTGTAATAAAAACATATCTATGCCTACTCGCATGCGGCTTAATTTAGGAGTCAAATTAAGCCGCAGGTTACATTCATTTACTTATTCAGTATAACGGGACCATCATTAATATCAGAATTTTTGTCTGTAGATTTGTGTGCTTGTGCAATCCGAATTAAAGATAAATTGATAAGACTTCGTTTGCCTATTTTACTCCATCATGAAGAGTTTAACAACGATAGTAAAATTTTACTTTGATAAAAATGTTTACCTAAGCTTATTTAAACTTGTTTGCTTTTGTTTAATCAGCTAATGAAAAAACGAAATTAATAGGATGAAGTTTCTCAATACGAAGCAAAATCTTATTATCATAAAAATATATTAGCATTTCATTTTATAAACAGAATCTATTAATAAGTTGCACACTTTTTATTTGCTGTAATTATTCGAAAATTAATAAGAAATGTTAAGAAATTAATTTTATTGGACTAAAATGAAACAAATGCTTTTTATAAAATTAAGTCATCATTGGCTGCGTGGGCAGTGATAAAAATTATTTAAATCAAGATTGTGATCTGGATATAAGCAAAAAATCTAAGATATTCATATATATATCTATATATATATCTGCATAAATATTAAATAAATTTCATCTAGAAAACCTTTTTCGCGATTACCGGGATGTCGTCAAGCAATGCCGAAGACTTTCGTTGCAAACAGATCCCGAACTTGGGCACGTCTACGTCGGAGTCTGTGGGCAGGGTGGCGCAGATAATATTTGTATATTTCAAAGCAAACATGTACAGGTATAAGTCCAATTCGAGTCAAAATTCTGGACAGTGCTTGATGAGTTTCCAATAAGGAAAAAACCATGACAAAGGTATGTATATAATAAGATTAGCATTTCTATCAAGATCGCTACCTTTTTGGAAAATTTTTATGCGGATGGCAGTTTTCTGCAAGTTTGTGGATACTTACTCAAATAACCATGTTTGTGTACACAAACGGATATATCAGTAGTGCAATTAACAGATGATCAATTTCAATGAAATCTAAAAAAATCATTTCACACTAAACTATACTAGAAAAATTATTTCGCCCTACAAAGAAGAATGCCATAAAAAGAAAAGATTGTCTCAATCAGCTGTCATCTCAACATTTTGACAAAATACATACAACCTATTTCATTGAAATTTTTACTCATAAAGTTCTTAGCAGGTTCTAGTTCCTGCCCTCGTATATTTATAAGCCTGAAAACGTACGACATATTTATAAACCATCTAGTGCGTTTTTCTGTACAAATGTTGCTCAACATGTGAACAACTGATCAAGCAATGTTAATGAAAACAGAACATTTTTTCATTAATATCTATCTTATAAGAAATTCAATCTTTAATCGTCGCCGATCCTAATTTGTTCTATTGAAGCAATTTTAACGATATAAAAAGTATTAGAGACTTTATGCGGTGTCTGTTAGGCGGTGATTAAAGATATTGAATGCAAACACCCCGTTTTGTCACTGAGGTATTTCTTAAATTAAATTCAGTTAAAAGACAGATCCACAAGACCATGGTTACGTCATTTTTAGACTATTTAGTTGAAGCTAAAATAAATTGCAAGGCTCAAATCATAGACGAATTCAATGGCGATTAATATATACCAGATTTTTTTTTAATTTGAGGCAAAATATAAATCTACTAAAGGAGCAGCAAATATGGTTATTATTTATTTTTACCTAGGTAAAATATCAAGCTAGACTTCCAAAATAAAGTTACTTTAAATTTTAAATAACCATACAGCAATTGGAAATAACATCTGAAAATTAACTTGTTGGCTGCAAATATTTTTTTGCGGCCACTTCAGACCTAACAGAGTTCAGCGATTAAATCTCTTAGTTCATGTTTAAAAACGAACTTATGATACCATAGCCCTTTTGGAAAATACAACTATATAATAGATGAACAGGCAGTTTAAATTAAAATATATAGAAGAAAAGACGAGTGTATCAATTTTAGCTTTTTCGATTCAGGAAATGACGAAAAATTTATTCTGTAGTAGTATTATTGAATGCAAAATTCTCTAAATCTTGATAGGTAAATATAGTGGCATATTTAATTTAACATGGATTGAAGGAAATTTTAGCCATCTAGAGCCAGCTAGAAGACCGTTTTCTGACAGTTTGTGGACAATTGAATGTTTCGGTGGCATTAAAACGACAACAAAACTTTCCCGGGTAGATTGCAGTCAAATTTTGATGAAGTAGTTTTTAAATTAAATGGAACAATCACAGAAGGTCACATGATGTCTACATAACGAAGAATTTGACCCCAGTACGCAGTTCCCTTATAAATCAATGATATCTTGACAGATTCTCTTCTTCGAGCCCGATATTTCGTACAATTCGATTGTGATTTGAGAATTTGTAACTAAAAATTTTTTTTAAAGAATCGACTTCCAACTTGAAAACACGGCAGATATGGAAATATATCTATTTATTTTTTACTGCATAATTATATGCTAGCGTCACAGTTCAGACTGGCATAATCTATCCATTGCATTTTATAAATGAAATATAAGTTTAAATAAACGTCTAATATGCAATTATTTATTTTTTTACCCTTTATATCTTTAGGCTGTTTTAAAAATACTGTCAATTATAGGGAAGTACAATACTTAAAATATGTTTATAACTTGTTGCCACTTTCCCACGACCTAGGCAAACATTAACTCAGTTAATTTAGATAACGATTTATACACTTTTAGCCTTTAGAATGACCTAAGAGATTTCTCACAATTTATACTAATAAGCTGCACTTCTCTACAACCAGTGTTGCGTGTGGAATAAATAAGGTAAATGTTTGCCATAAATTCCGCATGCAAGCATAAAATAAAAGCATAAATACAGTCAATCTGGGAAAAAAGCTACATAAATGATTTAATGTAGGAAACGCACTGATTCCGTAAATCAATGTAATGACTTTTTTTGGGAAATGGAATAAACAAATTAAAAAGGCGCCAAAAAAGGGCACTTTAAACTATTTCTAACATAGTGGCGCTTTACAATGTTCATTGTATTGCGAATAAAACGCTGGTTGGAGGCATTGAAAAAGAAACAGATATCTTATGTGATTTTATTCGCTCGCTCTAAATAAGTTTTTCGTCACGTCCGTTCCAGCCATGAAAATATATGCTTAACTAAAGTCTAACTGTCAGCGTCTAGAAAACCCGCTGAAAAGTATTAAATTACATGCAAGATTGATCTATTTTGTAATCATAGAAAAGTTTTGTAATAATGTTGAAGAATGAATTACTGATGCCCATTTAAATAAAAACAGAGGCATTTAATAAAGGGAGAAGATTTTAGTAATAAAAATTTTAATATTCATGAATGTTCCGTCAAGCGAAAATTTAATGGTTTGTGTTCGTTGGCCTAATTATGATCAGCCAGCATGCAATTTGTTATTGTGGTATAAATGTGACAGCAGGCGTGTCTGAATAATCAATCTCGATTAAAAAACATCGTTTATCCAGTGCATTATAAACTGACTCTTGATATTCTAATTAGAGGTTAGGAACCTGGGAGTTAAATGCTTGTTTTGTAAGTATTTTTCCAATATAATTCTTCCTTTTTTAAATTGGATTCTCCATATTACATGTGAATTAATTTTAATAGGCAAGGAATACTTTAATTTGTGATGTTGTCCGACGAAATGTTAGAAGGCTAAAGAACGTAATTATATATATATATATATATATATATATATATATAATCAAATTATCATTAAATTATATAATAATAAATACACCAACCTTTTAATGCCGGTATTGAAATAAATTTAAATAAACAGATTTCTTTTTATATGAAAAGGATATTTATAGGGTAACGGAAGTCTAAAAGAAAATATATTGTAATAGTTAAAAGTAAAATTTTAATTTGTTTGAGAGGAGTACATATTGATGTAATAGTAATAATTTTCTTCATTTTTAATGAAGGCTTGTAGTAATGAAATATTCCAAAGTAAAACCAATTAGTTTCCAATATTTTAGTGAATTCGGCAATATCACCAGTAGCACGGAAAGCACAAAACAAAATAACTCAACTAGAAAGCAGGAAAAAAATTATTAAATGATATTCGGGTGTAAATTTTACTTCAGCCATTATTAAACGTTTTGAAATATACACTGATAATTAGGTATTGCTTGTTACGGAGTATTTATATATCTAAAGTTATATAATAGGTGTTGCGCATCTAATAATAATTCAGTTCAAATATAACCGGATAAATCGAAGTCGGCATGAACGGAATGTATAATATAATTTCCATATTCATTTAGTGCTTACCGGCGACTGATCAGCTAGAACCGGTATTACATCTTATGCCAACTATATATTTGGTTGAGGAATGTGGAAAACTGGACGGTACAATCTCCTTTACAAACATGTGAATCTGCAGTATTGGAGCTAGCTACATATGAAATCTTGGACAATGAGACTTCAAAGACAAATCACTATATATAAGGTACATCCCGAACCTGTAAAAAGTAGCAACAGTAAGTTTTATGTCAAGATTACCTCAAAAATTTACAGCTGATGTCGATTACGGCAAGAGTTTATGGATTTAAATACTGTTTGTTGCGAAGAACTATTATATATGCAAGTATGTATTAGGTTTTGCGAACCTAGTAACAAATTAGTTCAGTTGTGACCAGAAGGATAAACCAAAGGTAGCATGAACGGAATGTATAATCTCATGCACATTCGTTTCGTGCTTACTGGCGACTCATCAGTAGGAGCCGGTATTACGCCCTTTAACCACTATATATTTGGTAGAAGAATGTGGAATAAATGGATTGTACTGTCCTATTATTCCACATTCTTCTACCAAATATATAGTGGTTAAAGGGCGTAATACCGGCTCCTACTGATGAGTCGCCAGTAAGCACGAAAC
Source organism: Eudiplozoon nipponicum (assembly GCA_029291075.1). Classification (NCBI taxonomy): domain Eukaryota; kingdom Metazoa; phylum Platyhelminthes; class Monogenea; order Mazocraeidea; family Diplozoidae; genus Eudiplozoon; species Eudiplozoon nipponicum. Next base: position 222,138 of record JAQBSW010000255.1, read on the forward strand.
GAATGTGCATGAGATTATACATTCCGTTCATGCTGCCTTTGGTTTATCCTTCTGGTCACAACTGAACTAATTTGTTACTAGGTTCGCAAAACCTAATACATAATTACTAGTTTATGGATTTGTTCGAGTAACAAGTATTCATAAGTAGTTGTAAGTTTCAATTTTGGTGAACTTTAGCTTACCCTGAAATCCATTCTGTTGTTACCGCGTACCAACTGGGCAACCATAGTGTTGATACCATGTAGTTATTCGGTAACCATTGTACTGGAATTAGGTACTGGCACAACAGTAATAGTGTCGGTACCCTCCACAGGGTCGCATATATATATATATATATATATATATATATATATATATATATATATATATATATATATTTAAAGAGTAGGCTTTGAAGTCGCATTGTCGAAGACATTATATGAAGTGAGCTAAACAACCGCAGGTTGACACATACGTACAGGTGATTTTACCGTCCAATTGTCCTACATTAATTACCAAAATACATATTGGGTATATGGCGTAATACCGGCTCCTACCAATGAGTCAAGAATAAGCACGAAACGAATGTGCACATGAGATTAGGCCTTCCGTCCATACTGAATTTGGTTTATTTTTCTAGCCATATTTGAATTAGTTTGTTACTAGGTGTGCTACAATGGGAGTTGTTTGTGCGCGTCATCAGATGTTCGGAGAAATCTTTAGGGGTTATATAACGATAACTATAAAATAACACCTTATAAAGCTTTACATTTAAGTGTTACTGTATATAGTTTTTGGTTAGTACGTAAAACATAAAATATCAGAGTGGCCATAGAGATAATTCAGTCGACGCAACAAAATTTACTAGATAAACAATCATCAATACGAGATAATTTATTGCCTTTAGCGGAAAATAATCACATTTAACCAATGAATATGAACGAAATATTCAGCATGGCCATCGAGCTAATCCATCTGGCATATCTGATATTACTAACTGAACAAGCATCATCATGAGCCAAATATTCAGCATGACCATGGGAATATTCCGGTTGATGCATCCGATTTATTAACTAAATAAGCCACATCATGAGCAGGTTTTACATACGTTAATATATTTTAATTCATTAATATAAGCCAAATATTTGGCATAGCTATACAGATAGTTAAATTGATATATCCAACTTTACTAGCCTAGCATGCATCGAGGTGAGCATTATTTATCCCCTTTAACTCCATTTAAAGTCCTTTGACCTATTAATATGAGCCAAATGTTCTGCATGTTCATTGCGATAATTAAATTGACACTTCGGATTTTAATAGCTAATTAAGCGTCTTCACGAATCAGTTTTACCCATTTTAACGAAAGTGAACTCCTTTTATTAACTTAAAGGAACCTGAAGGACATTGCATTCAATGAGAGACCATAAAATATTCTTAAAAAGTATGTTTTCGGCCAAAATCTAATATACCAACCCTAAAAATTCACCGCAAATTAAATTTACGTATCAATCATAATACAAAACAACCAACCTTGAAGAATTAATATATTCCATTAACATATCGCTAAAAACCAATATGTGCTTATGAAGCGTAGCGTAAACTAGAAATTATCAGTGAAGGTTGTCCGGTTTATCCTGCGAAATTTATAAGCCGAAACGTTCTCCGTGTTAGCTTCAAAATCCATCTCGGAAGGTCAGGCCAAAACCAATAATGCATAGTTCATATTTGGTGAGGTTCAGTATCCAAGTACTTTGGTGAGCATAGCCAATGCCTCGGTGGCAAATTAGCTAGGCCGCCAAGCACATCGAAGCCATGGTGGATTACATCAAAGTGCCGCGTCGAAGGTTCTTCAAAATATTTTTAGACATAATGGACTTAAATCAGAGCAAAATCTACTGGAAGTAAATATAGATGATTAACAGATTCCGCTGACAGTTCATAGTGATCCGATCTCGCTCATAGACAATGACGCATGTTCTCTATGAGACAAATTCGTAGCATTTAGCATTGTTTTGATATGTATAGGACGGTAACAGCTAATAACGGACATCAAATTTGTACTAAATTATTTGCATTTTTAGAAATCTATTTCAAAATACGTCTGCATATAATCTACGTGAAAATCGACTGGTGAATTGCTTAGCTTATTGTTTTAGCGCTGCGGACGAAGAAGTTGGCGTAAATTGGCTAACGATGATGCTTATGATGGCAGGTTAACGGGACATATAAAACTTTGGTAAATCTACACGTTTTCTTTTATGTTTTCTCTCAACAAGAAGATGTGTAAAGCAAGTTTTGAAATATCTAAAACACATTTTCGCAATTCATAACAATAGGATGCAGGGAAAAGTTAGCAAAGTTAAAACCTCCGGATCGTCGGGAAATATGTCATCAAGCGAAGGAGTTGAAATCGATCACGTTCATATGGTCATTTTATTAATTTACTTGCCAGCAAAAATACCCCGAATCTAGAGCACTGATTTCCCTTGACAAAATTTAATTCAGACAGGAAAAAAGCAATATAAAAAGGGAAATATGGCGGAAGATGACATGGACTGAACATTACACCCAATAACACAGCACAGTCCCAATTTTCTAAAATGGGAAGTATATTGCCAAATAATCCGACAATATAAGCGAAATTTATCCTGAAGAATTTCTATGCCATTAACTGATAGCGATAAAAAAAATTGTTAGAAAACAGATTCTTTGAATAATGCATTAAAGAAAACATAAATAAAAAACAACAAAAAATGTGGCAACGAAACCGTATCAAAGCAAAAGTTAACATATGTAAGTACACCTTTTATTGGGATGCAACATCCAATATACTTGCAAGTATGTATTAGATGTTGCAAACCTAGTAACAAATTAGTTCAGATGTGACCAGAAGGATAAACAAAAGACAGCACGAACGGAAAGTATAATCGCTTGCAAATTCGTTTCGTGCTTACTGGCGACTCATCAGTAGGAGCCGGTATTACGCCCTTTAAACACTATATATTTCGGTGAAGCATGTGGGATAATAGGACGGTACAATCTCTTAGACGAATGTGTAAACCTGCAATGGTGAAGCTAACATCATATAAAGCCTACGACAATGCGATTTCAACGCTAACTCACTCTATCCAATATATATACCGAGTCTGTTGAGGATACTAACACTATGGCTATTGTGTTAGTAACCGATACCAACATTATTGTACCGAAAAGGTACATGGTACTAACACTATGGTTTCCGAGTCGGAATATGGTACCAATCTGATGGATATCAATTTATGCTATAGTTCACCGAAATTGAGAATTACAACAATTTCTGAACACCTGTTACTCCAGTAAATCCATACACTCCGGCCTTGATCGATATCAGTTATCACATTTCGCGGTAAGCATGACATCATTCAATTCAATATATAACAGTTAAAAACTGTTTGTTGCGGAGAACTAATATATATGCAAGTATGTATTAGGTGTTGCGAACCTAGTAACAATTTAGTTCAGCTGTGACCAGAAGGATAAACCGAAGGCAGCATGAATGGGATGTATGATCTCATTCACGAAACGAATGTGCATGAGATTATACGTTCGTAAGTGTTTGACTTCTTAAAGCTATATTTTGTGATTTATTAGCTAGTGTCTATACTTCAAAGATCTTATTTAACTTTTATAACTAACTCCATCTTTTGAAATGTTTCTGATATTGTCCCAAAATTGTTCAATTATGCCGTTGTTACAGACATTGGTTATATACACCAGATGTGGCTGCATTGCTCAAATTGAATAATCAGCGTGCAGTTTTTGATAGTGATATATGAGGATGAAATTCAGAAACCTTTTAAATATATCCACAAAGTGTCCTTTTGATACGGACTGAAGCTCAGCGTCTCGCAAACAGTTGTTTTGGCTTATATTTATCCATTGTCTAAGATCGTTCTTAACCTAGCCTCAAACCAATAATCAATAAATCGATCAACCTGGGTTATTTGTTCAACATAGAGCTGGCAATTTATAGATATCTTCACGGAGGTAAAAGTCATACTGATGATTAAGCAAGAAATCCAATATCTTTGAATCCACGAAAACTGCCAGTCTTAATTTATGTCAGTGAAACATAGGAAACGACTGAAAAGAGTTGCTATCACCATGACGGTTGGAATGTCGACGATTTCCTCGATTATATTAGGCCACTGTTGGTTAAGCCCAAGAAGGCATCAGGTTATTAAAAAAAGGTTCAGACAGAAATTTTCTATCAGGCTATTTTATTTGCCATCGCTATTGCATCTTTTCTAGAATCTCCTTTGGTATTACATATAAAATTGGATGATAATGCTAATTAAAGTTCACTGAGGCATATCCATTAGATGTGAAAGATTGTAGAAAAGTTAGACCCGAAATTTCACTTCCGAACAACATATTTTGCAAAATCAGTCAATTGATCATGCCCAATCGTATTAGCACTAAACTAACTAAGATCTTTACAAAACTACTGGCGATCAGGGTCAATTGGAGAAGCCCAGAGTATTTTCAATTATAAACAAAGGATTTCCTGTTACACACCATGCGGGTGACAAGGATTTCCGTTATGTGTGTCGGCAAATATAAACTTATGTTTGTACTCTATTTCTTGAAACAGTTTTTTATTAGGCCTAAATTGTTCCACACATTTCGCAAGGATTTGTTTTAATTTACGAGACGTAATCGGATACGAAATATAAAATATCTACAAATTTGCGCAATCGTTGAGTTTCTTAAATCAGGCGGACAGAAAATGTAAACTTTAACCAGCAAAACAAAAATATAGAAAAATATTGATTTAATATCCGAAACTAATTTGTTATCACGCCATAACTAGGCTTTCATTTAGACGGTATAACATAGCTGGCATTCTGCGCAGTTCCATTGATTAACAGTTCTGATAAGTGCCAATTGACCCAAAATTACGCGTGAAAGACATTTTAACCGGTTTATTTTTTGGAAAGATAATTTCAAGTTTAAATAGAATTATAGAATTTCGAAAAGTTCTCTACATACAAAATAATGAATTTATTGTTTGCCGTTATAAATTTGCGTACAACTATTTATTAGATGTCGACCATAAGCTTAAAACAACTGCAATAACAATGTTATCCAGCAACGCGTTTTTAATAGAAATTTCATACATTCAATTATTAAGAAGAAATACATCATTGCGTGGTGCTATCATCGTTGAATTTTAATACGCATCATGTTGTTTCAGGAGAATTGGTAGCACCCAAAGGTACGTAAAATCGTGATTTCTTTACATTTGTTAGGTGACACTTGTTTGATAGGTTCTCACTTTTCCTGTCACTTTGAAGCCGACGAGAATTCATTTTTCTGAAATTGTTTGTGGAAAAATCTTCTCAGAAATTATTCCAAATTTGCGGGTCCTATCTTTAGGGTAGACACTAAACACATACTTGAATGAGGATACCACATTTGCTACTTGCTGGTGTTTTATGTGAGTATGGAGTCAACCTTGAAAACGGAACCGAAAATGAAGTCAACAAATGAGGGAAAAAATGAAAAAGATTGGTTCACGAACAACTACAAAAACTAATTGTGGACGGTTTCAGAGTGACGGGATAAGTGAGAACCCATTAATCAAGTGTCATCACTATCTGTGTCCCTGATTATGTGATTAATTGATAATGTTGAGTCCAGGATATATGGTTTTACAAATTTTTTCCACCGTTTTTGTTTATGACTCGTTTATCAATTTACTTTGTTTGTCTACTGAAGACCAAGGTAAGTCGAAACGTATCAGAACGTGAGACTGAAGTTAGTTTTGTGATGATGACGCGAGTCGACCTCGCATAATTATCATCAGTGTACGACGGTAAACTGACTAGCGAGGATAAAACTGCAATGAATGTATATGTAAAGCAAAATTAGATATGCGGCTCTGACCTCTAGTAGCCTCACATACATTGTACTTGACTGGAAATGCCGTCTGCAAAGTATCTATGCATTCACGAACAGTAACATTTTGCAGCTTTAGCAATATATATATATATATATATATATATATATATATAAGCATTAATGATTAAACAATCAGTGATTGCGCCAACCTCGTTGCGTTGATTAAGTCGTCGAATAACTTAGCAAAATTTGCGCCAGCCACACGTACTGCCTTGTATTTATTAACGCGACAAAATTATGTTACCTGAAGTTCAAACTAGATGGCTTTTCCAAATTATGTAAATTAAATACTCATAGATTCAAAGCTATTTAAATGAAACACGCTGATATTGCGCTTTTACTACTTGAAGCTTAAAAACTAGATAATTGAATTAATTTCTAAGGAAAATGTGCATTTTTATTCCGTCGGTCTCATAGTTTTCAATACAATAGTAAAATAACCAACAAAATGTATAGTAAAGCAAAAAGAACAAACTACAGTTTTGAATTTTTTCCTAAATAGTTCAGTTTGGCCAAAAGTATATTTCAATAAACATGTTATCTTTCTCGTTAAGTTCAATTATGTGACAAAATTGTGTGCACCAGATGCAAGACTGCAAAATATTAAGGAATACATGGCTAAGGAATTGAATCAAGGTTTCATTTCTTAATTCATATTGCATTGATGTGCTACCATATATAAAAGAATTAACGCATAAGCTGTTGCGCTATGCATGCACAAAACTGATTAAATCAAGTTCGCGTACCTTAGATAAACACCAAAGCCATATAAGTTAGAACCTTGAACAACGATGAAGACATTTGATTAATTACATTTTATGCGGGCTATTAATATTAAAACAAGTGTTTATGATTTTCCCAATTTTTTCTACCTATTTTTGTTTATGACTCGTTAATCAGTTTACTTTGGTGCACTAATGATGACCATGGTAAGTCGAAACGTGTCAGATCGTGAGATTTATGTTTGATTTGTAATTTGATGTGTGGATTTTCATTTATATAAAGTAGGAATTTAAGAATGCTGGTATCGTCAAAATTTTGGCAAATGCTTCACTTATTAACATATACTTTCTCTTTTCTTAATTTTCAATATTGAAGTTTTTCGACCGATAAGAGGTTTGAAATATTAACACAGTATTTTATATTTCTATATCTGACATAACATTAAATAATGCACACTTGAACAAATTACGTTACTCTAATTTACATTAGCAGGATTTGTGCAAATGCAACTCGTAGTAGTGTCACCAGCGTATGTGGAATATGGCAAAGCCCACCGTCATTTGTCTCAGAGCTACCAAACAGACTTATTTATTTATGGAACTCGTGTGTTACCTGATTACAATTTTACTCAGGATGAGGCAGGCATAATTCTTTGAAGTAATGTGGTCATAAGTTAAAATTCCAACGGCAGCATTCATGCATGTCAGCAAGCAGTCACTTAACAATTTTGGAACTCCATCGTGAAAAATGCTATAAATATACGTTTTGGACGAAATTTAGGTTTGGATATGTTTAATTATTGTTTCTGTTTTAGTGTGAACGATTGAGTCACCTGTTGAATTTCTCATATTTAAAACTTTGCAAGAATGACGTTACTAGCTTTTTAATTTAGTCAATTTAAAAATCACATTGTGTTGATTATTCATTAAAAGAGATAAAGAGCTGACATATGAAACTTCTTAAGTGAATTTATACGATGAGGAAAGTTTGAAAATTAATGACCTATTTTCACTAAAAATAACATATTTCTTTTGAAACTTTATAATTCTTAATCTCAAGATTTTCAAGCCAAACGGAAACTGTCTAGGTGTACGAAATATGTATCCGATATAAAAAGAGGCTTTTGCATTATTGTTCATTAGAGCAAAACGTATAAGTTTTGTCTAGGTTTAATGATTTACCTCTTTATTATCGATATCTACAAAGGAAATAACGAATTACATATTCTCTAGGGAATGAAATTTAGCTAGGCAAATTGACAAGTTTAGCAGGAAAATGTCAAAGATAAAAGATTGCCATCTTCAAACATTTTAACATTGTAGTGCTCTGACATTAGAAAATTTCTCTCTACTAAATGTGGTAATGACATAATGAAAGAAATTTGAAGAAATAAGTTCATATTATGTCTAAATTTTATTTGAATATAATTTAGAAAATAATGATGGAATTGGTGAAAATATTACTTCAAATACGTGAAAGAATGCTACAAATAATTAGAATAACAATTTTGATAAGAATAACAATACTACTGCTACTAATAATGCGACTACAACTGCGACCCTTGATGCTAATTATCATTATAATAAAAATAAATATTCTTCTGTAATTTAAGTTTTTCCTAAAATTTATAGTACCGTTGCCATGTGCAAAATAAAAAGACATTTGATGAGATCCCAAGAAACATTTCTGTCTTATTTTCTTTTCAAACATCTACTAATGAATCTCTTTAGGCAAAACTTAATTGAAGCGAAACAACAGAAAATTAAACAGGTGAGAGTGTGTGAACAACCAGAAAGTTAATCATATACTGACATTGTCTCAAGTTCAGTCTAAACGCCTCAACATGTTTATAGCTGACATAAAACCAAGCCATCATTTTTTAAATTGTCAGTGCTTCATAAATTGACACAGAATGTGGCATTTTCGTTAAAGTCCATATCGTTGGAATAGAAGTGCGAGATTTTAACGATTTTTTGCGCAATAGCAGACAAGTAATCACCAGGTAATTTGGGACATGCTTTTTAAATCCAATGGTTTTGTACTATGAAGTGTAGAAAAGTTATGGTTGCTGAGTCGGCAAATGCAACAACCAGTAAGGATATCAAGATATGCCAAATTTCACTAAAATTGAGAATTACAACCAATTCTCATCACCAGTTATTCCAGAAAATCCGTACACTCTGGCCTTGATCAAATTTGGCAGTAATCATGACATTATTGTATTAAATATATACTCGTTATATCATGTTTTTTTACGCAGAGCTGTTATATATGCAATTGTGCATTCGGTGTGTAGCTTCATAAACACACATTCGTATTGAAGTTTGTACCTTCCAACTGTCCCTTATATGTATGACAAATATTCTTTGAAGTTTTGCGGGGTGCCAGATTCCTATGTTGCATCTCCGCGATTTGCGTTCGCGGGTTGTCGCTTTGCACTATCAGTTTCGCAAAGATCCGATTGATCCCCATTTCCAAGTACGCATCTGTTTTGTCTTCGATCAGGCTGGGTGCGTATTCGTCCCTTTCTTCCGAAGGCTTCAACATCGTTCATACTAATCATTGGAAATGAGGTGCGATCTAATCTTCGTTGACTGGCAACGTTTCGGCTAAGTTTTTCTCAAAGCATCCGCAGGCCTCTAGTCAAACTTTCACAGTAACATTCTGACAATAGCAGATTTAAGTGAATGTCCCTTAATTCTTGACCAAATAAATAGTGGGTATAGGACGTTGTACAGTCTCCTACTGAGTATAAGCCAGTAAACAGGAAACGCAGGAGTGTAAGGATATTCCTATGTAAACGTCTTTATCAAATCAAACGGTAAATGCACGCCTGACATTGATAAAAACGTCTTTATAACCTTGCGCTTAAATTCTACAAAATAGCGTAAAAGGTAATCACTATATGGCACAAAGTAATAAGTTAGCAACTTGTGAAGCACTGTAGTTAAACAAATTGCAGCCTCGTTAATGCAACAATTGGAAACATTTGCGGGCATTGAACTACAACTGCAGCTTATGCACAAAATGGATGGCGCTTCGCCATTGCAAACCCTCTCCATGTTTGAATTATCAGATTATTATGCTTTTGATTAAAATGAGGAAGAAACATTTCGTTAACCTGATCAACTTTTGGTTTATTTTCACATATGTGAATCATTTTATGAATAATGATAATGATAAAAAAAATAACAGTAGATATAAAAATATGAATAATAATATTAATATTAATAATAATAATAATAATAATAATAATAATAATAATAATAATAATAATAATGATAATAATAATAATATTAATAATAATAATAATGAAAATACTGCACTTATTGCTAATAAAAATAAAAATAAAATTGATTACAATGATAAAAGTAGTAGTAGAAATAATAATAATAATAATAACAATAATGAGAATAATAATAATAATAATAAAAATAATAATAATAAAAACAATAAGAACACAACGAGAACTGCTACAACTTATACTAATACTACTAATATTACTACAACAACTATTACTACTACTATTTCTACTTCTGCTACTACTACTACTACTACTACTACTAATAATAATAATAATAATAAAACTATTACTACTACTAATACCACTACTAATACTACTACTACTACTTCTGCTTCTACTGCTACCACTACAAAAACTACTACTACTACTATTAACACTCCTACTTCTACTGCTACTACTAATAATTTTGATAATGATAATAATAATAATAATAATAATAATAATAATAAAAATCAAAATAGTAATAATAATAGTAATAATAATAATAATAATAATAATAATAATAATAATAATAATAATGATAATAATAATAATAATAATAATAATAATAATAATAATAATAATAATAATAATAATATAATAATAATAATAATAATAATAATAATAATAATAATGGTAATATAAGTTGTAATAATAGTTTTTAAATTATCTTAATTTTTATTGCGGCATGGAAGTGGTTATTACATTTAGATTTCACGAAATAAATAGTTAAAAAGACTACTTATTAATGCGCATATGCAGATTTTAAGCAGGATTAGACAGCGTTGTTTATTGTTGCGCAAAAAATTTATCAAGTGTGGAATTATAGACTTAAACACTTTATCGTTAGATGCGCTCAGTGGTTAAACGATAAATCCACAATTGACAATTTCATCATTTATTAAGACCAGTGTAAAATTTGCCACAAGCAGGAGCGTAATAGGCTTTAAGCAAATAAGGGTAATATTTCGAAAGAAAGTGACAGGTTTTGGCTTTTTATTATTACATTGAGTCTGATTTGGATGTGACGCAATGTAAATAATTAATTAGATGATTCAATGTTTTGCTCTCTCGCGCTATTACAATTTTGTCATTTGACTTTTCTCTTTGTTTCTTGGTTTTCCGATAAATTAAAATTTTGATATGTTTCATATATAACAGGAAAAATATAAATAATTTATTCTGTTTTTGGCAAAACTGTGTTAATCTTTTCTTGTGTGCATTGTAGAGAACATTACTAGAATTACATTTTTCAAATAAACAAGAGGAAAGGAAATTTGACGAAGGTGGAAGATGTTTACGCGATAAGTTCAAAAGCGGATTCACAAAAATAAGAGAAATACGCTTAATAAAGATAATGATATTTGAAATATCAGCTCAACTTACATTTAGTTCTGCCTCGTACCTCGTTGAACAGGCTACTTGCATCAGGAGACTTTTATTAGGTGCCTTTTTTACCTTTCTGATAGCTTCTTCTAAATTGACAGCACTGTGTGTGGTCTCACCACCAGACTCCAAGTAGTCGCGTAACGCCTCGTAGATGAAGCGGTAGTGCTCCGGATGGCTGAGCATGCCTGGTCGTTGATTGCAGAGTTGCAAAGCAAACTGCATAGCTGGCATTGTGCTACCGATGACATTTGCACGTGCAATTTTCAGTAGCTCATTTATGCAAATGAACGCACTGCTTCGGTTTGTGCCCGTGCTGAAGGCAACCAAGCGAATTACAATAGCATTTAGTTAATTGATGCAGAGTGATACAAATAATGCGTTCAATTTACGAAATCGTTACATTTTGAAGAATATTGCAAGTTAATTAAGTCGAATGAAACGGCTCGTTCTCGTGACCTCAAACAATTTAGACATGGTTTATTATTTTTTTAGATCGGCTTGCGATTGAATAATATCAAAATAGAAAAAGCGTTTAGGTTATTTTGGCAATAAAATTGTATGCTAGTTTAGACGTATTAATATCATAGCGCAAAAAATACATTTTCTACACAACAGACCAGGTACAGAAAATATTATATACAGGAATAGTTAATTATTTTTCAATTTGTGGTTTTATTCAAAAAACAAGAGATTTGTTTTTAAATATTTCAAAAATTGTAACTTGTGTTAATCTTAAAATAAATATTACGATGACAAGTCCAACCGAAAAAGTGAATCAACTTGACAAACACAGCACTATGTAAGGAGTAATTTAAACTTTCGAATCCCTTTAAGGAAGCGCTTATTTTACTCAGAGAAATTAAAAATTCACAAAATGTTCCTTCTGAATATTGGTTCATGCATTAGTCTCAGTACGTACATAGTTACCGCATCAAGGACAAGTTTCCAGCTAATTGTTTGTTTCACTAGGGTTCAGTCATTCATTTTTGCTAGAAAATATTAACCAAGTATGACTTGCTTACCTTCTGCAAGGAACGTGAAAAATGAGGCAAATCATCAAAAAAACATATAAGTAGTAATTCTTACGCATAATTCAGCATTTTATGTTCAGTTGATGTGTAAAATGTTGGTGTTTTTGGCTTCAGGGAAAATAATTCACAATTTACATCACCTTCAGCACACCATTCTTAAATTTTTGTTATTCGTAATATCAAATAAAACTCGCATGCTATTAAAAGCGATATTATTTCATTTATGCGACTATTTTGGAAGCGTTATTCTGTTCGTCAATTGAAGTTTGTTGAAAAATATATATGAAAAGCTATTTCAGTATAGTTACTTTCCCTCTCATTGAGCGATTTGAGCAGCTATTTCGCATTCAAATTTGCATTTAAAAGTCATATAAAGACTGTACAATTGAGAAAAATTTACTTTTCTATTTTTTCATTTATGCTGATCAGCTATGTAGATAAATTCTAAAATACGTTTTGTACAAATGGAGATTTCCGCAATTAGTGTAAATATTAAAAGAGTATATTATCAATATGAATTTTAATCGACAGAGATTTAGCTTATGTGTCTTATAATTCCTTTGGTCTACTATTTTGATAAAAATATATTTGTGAGTGTAGCGTAGCCAGACCGAGTTGACTGCCTAGCTTAATTATCAACATAATTTAATATATATATTTTTCCCCCGATACTTTCATTTATTAATGAATTTAGTCAAACTACATATGTTGACATAATGTCGTAGGAGGACTATTACATTGGAAACTGTTTAGTCGTAATTCTTTTTGTGTAAAACTTTTGTGGAGAATCATATACATACATTTTGTGGACTTTTATGCAGATTCTTTTTTCTAGTAATTCATGTATTACATAGAACACACAAAAGGTTATAGTTAAAAGTGTAGGAAGATAATTATGCTAGAATTAACTTTACTTAGGTCTGAACGCTTTGACATGTTATGTATATTATTTCGTGTATGTTACGGTGAACTGCTCTTCGTGTTTGACGAAGATAATTATTGCCGAAAGAACAGACAAGCATAACTTTTGAATATAAAATGTTTATTGAGCTTCATTGGCTGCAAGTGTTATGCGCTTAGAACACAGGAGCGAAATTATTTTTGCAATTACTGTTTCTAAATCCAAAATAGTGCACCCTCGTTTCTCCTGAATTCTTTATGAAGACAGGAGGGCAATTATTCTAACCAAATTTGGTGAACTGCATCGATATTTGGAGGAAATAGCTAGAGGTCAGACTATAAGGATGAGTCGACAATAAAATGACAGATCGATTTGTGGCACAATTAAAAATATTAATAGAAATACAAAAAATAACATTATGTTGGGTTACGCGAAATTTGAATGAGCATTATTATAATGTTGATAATTGCAACAATATAGATGTATAATGAGTTAAAATCTACCAGAACAGTATCAGAATAAAGAAACATAAATATGCTTGTTTGACAATTTGGTTCAAATAGTATTTTAAATGTACAGAACGTTCTTCATTTTAGACAAAGGCAACATTTTGTTTAACAAGCAGTTAATGGAATCATTTTCTTGTATTTTTTGGTAAAAACCACGGTTAAATTTTGATATAAAACAAATAAAAAATGTGGAGGATAAAGGATCTGATACTGATATCTTTTACAAATAACCATTTTCAAACCAAAGCTTTCAGTCTTCGTCCAATACGAGTTTCAAATTATTATATTGAACGGCCAGACAAAAAGCTTGTTCATCTTATGCCTCTGAAATTTTTGCTTGGTAAACGATTGTACACGAAGCAATCAAGGAATTTGTTATGTATGATGGCTAAACGGCACCTAATTCCCTTATTATTTACGAAGGTGCCAAGACGAGTAAATCTCAAATTGGCCGCAGAATCATCTAATAAGACAAGTGTTTAAATGAACTTCATTTATTACTTTACTCGCATATATATATATATATATATATATATATATATATATATATAATTTTTGAAAAAATCAATAAAAGGGGCATTTCCATTTTTACGGGTAATCGAATTATATTTTAGTGTAACAACACAATTTATTCATGGTCATTTTGGTAAGTTAAGAACAGCGCTAATTTTGGTAATCAGTTGCTTCATTCAGAACAAAGCTTTTTGACTTATTGCACGCAAGATCAGTCAAGCGGAATTTTTCTTCGGAGCAGAGCGTTGTCCTTTGTCTGTTGTCATTTTCTCTTTATAGCATTGGCCAATCAGAAATACAGACAATTGCTGACTTATTATACTATGCGCCCACATGACACAATTAACTGTCGCTGGGCAAAACGAACAAGCGTTATCTGTGTCATAGTTGGTGTAGGTTACATCACACACCATACTTTACTTACAGTAATTGACATTTCCCAGACAGTCAATTTCTAATAATTTGCCATTTATTTCAGTGCATACAGTTTGTCTGTGTCATATTCAGGAAGTTTGTGCTATGATTGTCTCGAGATTATTTGGAAAAAGTAATATTGTGAAAAATTGTCTAGATTAAAATGAACATAAGCAAGTGCGCCTTCGACTATGGATGGCTTTTTCGAATTGTTATATATATATATATATATATATGTATATAT
>JAQBSW010000256.1:0-195000 GCA_029291075.1 Eudiplozoon nipponicum
TTTGAACTATTCGTCCTTTAAGCTTTCCTGTTACCGTAGGCCGGAGAAAATATTTTGTAATATGTGCAAATAAAATAACGCCACAGAACATATAGATCAGTAGAAGACATACAATTATTTTTGTAAAGCGTACGAGTAATACTGATCATTAGACGAGATATGTTTGGTTTTGAAAGAAATTAGTATAGAAATTGGTTTGAAAGACGACCAGTGTGTAGATCAATCAATAAATATCAAGAAGAATATTGGTAGAGTGAGTGACATATATTGACCTAGTCTCAAAACAAAGACGAAGTGCCTGCTTAATTCAGAGGACTGGATTCGCGTATTCCTCAAGCCGAAAACAATTGTTTATCTCCATGTCCATATTAGCTTTTGAAATACTTCGATACACATTTCCAATCACACACATGGACCAGATAATTATGCAATATCCCGTATGCAACAATTTATTTATTCAAATTAAACATTTATGCGTACATTAACAGCTGTCTTTGAATATAAAAAGGAAGATTAGTGGTTTGTAACTAAGAGGTTCTTCGGTGTTATAAAGCACAATGAGTTATAGCGTGATGAAAACAAGAGGAAAGTGCTGCAAAAATAAAACTGTAACATATAACTTGCAACGGATTCAATTCCTGCGCAACGCGACAAGATATATTTAGAAAGAATGAAGTCTCTACCACGCAACAAACACAAGGTTTGGAAAAATAAATATGATTTTAGTAGTTATCTACTAATGCTCCTTTAAATGAAAGTTGCGAGTTTTTATTTCATTATGTCCGGCATAAATACCCAAATTTTAAACTAAGTGAAACGCATTTGGAAAGGTTACTACACTCGTGTAGTTCAGATATTCAATTAATTTTAATGGTCAACTGTACAGACAGAAATATGTTCGAGGAATGGGTTCAGCTCTGACTTCTAGTACGGCCGATATGTTTATGTGCATGTTTGAACTAAGTAGCTTTGCTTTATTAAATAATGTGAGACTACACAACCGTTATTTTAATAAAATATGTATGTCCTGTGATAGCTGGGTTTATGCCGATGAACTGCTTAATAAACTCTATGAACGACGTCCAATGTCAGGTTTAAAATTGAAAAAGAAGAGGATGGTACCCAAGCCTTTATTGATTTGTTGCTCAAACGTACAACTGATGGCACATTACGCAGATCAGTTGATCCACAGAAAAGAGAGACAGTACAATATTTACTTTTCAACAGCACCTGACAATTGAAATGAAAAGATAGATTCAGCTAAGTCATTGTGCAATAGGACATCGCGTATTTATTCGCCAGACTGCATACAGGCCGAGTTTGTTGGTGTGCAGGATACTCCTATCATAAACGGTTACACACAACATTTCATAAATAAGCATAAGTCTAATAACATAATGAAACTAGTTGTGAAGGCTTATATTTTTTATAAAAAATGTAAATCATTTTGCAGAACACCAACACATTTACCTGCACACGTTAACGGTGAAAATTCAGATTAAGTAGATGAGAGGAGAACGTCTCGAAGAAAAATTATTGAAAAAGTAGCACAAGATAAAACATTTACGGCAAAAATTTAACAGAATTTATTTAGAAAGAAACGTCTTAGATTTAATTTACCTGTTCATCTAACCAATCCACGGGTAAGTTGTCCTTTAGATTCCTATGAAAACAAGTTCTCCCCACAATAACAATATTTTCATCAGCTGATCCGCTGGCATTATTTGTGGATGAATTATCGACCACAGTTTGAAAAACATTACAATTTCCAGGTGTTCTGCTGACAGATAATTCGCAATTCCTAATCGCACTTTCATTTGATTTTTGAAGGCCCATAGCTCCATCACAATTAGTTGACAAATTATTTTGTATAACAGATTCAAGACAGTCTTCGCTGATAAATGTGTCATTCTTTAGAGACTCAGCCTTATTACAGCCCAGAATTCTCAAAGATGGTGAATGCAGATAGGATATAGTTAGAGAGTCTTTAAATATGGAAGGTAATTCGTTTACCCTAGCTGTTCCACTTTCCATAGAATTAACTTCCAGCAGGTTAGGATCATGGCACAAAATAGTTGTACAATTTAATTCATCAGGCGTATTGTTCTCTATTTTGCCATATAAATCTGCTTCAATGCAATCAGAAAAACTAAAGGAACTAGGTATATCTATAAGTCGGACTTTCATTTGTGTACCCCCATCATCACCTTGCAAAATACTTCGCTTTCGTGTAGAAGTAACCAGTTCATCCTTTTGAAGTAAATTAGTTTGATCAGTGATGCTACTATTAGTAGCATAATCATTGTTGCTACATTTTTCCACAAATGATTTCGTACAAATATTCGTAACATTCAGAGGTAATTTTGTAAGAGCAAACGATAAATTTATTTCAATTTCATTGTATCTATTATCTCTTAAGTTCTATAAAACCAATTAAAACATGTACAAATTAAGCCGAAATGATACGAAAAAATAATTTCTCGCAAAACACGACATTATAAACTATTCACATTACGATAAAAGCACAAATAGTAATACATTGCAATCAATTCGCGTAAATAAACAGCATTTCACAATAACAAGTTGATAAACAGACTAAACATATTACGTCCGATAAGCAAAAACATGATTAAAACCAATTAATTAATTGATAAAACATTGAAATACATAACAACTTTATAGGCATATCAAGCTAAGCAACAAACAAATTTTGCAACAAATTGAACATGTAAACATGAATACAAAAAGGCATACCCGTTTAATCCGTTTCAGATTATTTCAAAAGAGAAATCAAAATGTGAAAAGACTTGGTAAATAAAAATACAATAATTTCCATTTACATTACATACATTACGAGGAAATAAGCCAAGCTACATAGAATGATGCACAATTATCTGAAATGAACACATTACGCATGATACATACATTAAGCTCGAAGCCCAAAAATAAAAGTGAACAACAGGTGAATGGAAACGCGGAAGATAGATTATAATTAAGTAGCACAATCTTTAGACGTAATTTTAGACATTGTGCCTCATGGCGTCCATCAGCCTCCGGACAACGATAGACTCAAATAGATCATGTAGCAATTAGTTATAGATAGCGTGGTTGCATTCAGGATTTTCGTTCTTTTTGGAACACATGTCGACTCAGACCATGCACTTATCCGTTTTGGATTTTGGAGGATAAATAAGTATAAACTCCAACCAGACGTAAGCAAACTCGAACAACCGTCCTCCGACAACAATATGAAGAGATTTTAAAGTCAAAGCTTATTGACCTTGATGACGAAAATTCAAATTTACTTTGCACAATGCAGGTAATACTGAATGTGGCATTACAGGCCCCCATAGAAATAATCATTGATTCTCTGTTAAATCTATGGAGATACTCGAAACAAGGCGCCAAATTCTACTTTATGTGAAGTTAACTCCACTACTGCTTGAATATAAATTTGTATAGGAGATTGTACCGTCTACTAACGATGAGACAACAGTAAGAGCGAAACGTATTTGTACATGAGATTATATCTTTCGTTCATGTTGTTCTATTTGAACCAATTTGTTACTAGGTACGCAATACCTATTACGTAATTACTTGTTACGCGATATGAACTTAAGAAAAAGATTTAAATGACACAGTAGCGCTTTTCGCAGCATTTTATATACTGATTTAATGCAGAAATTAAAACAAAAAATAATTTGGGCTAAATATAAATATCAGTCTACGTAAAAATACTATATATGGATATGATGGATATTTTAATTCAACTACTATACTAAATTGAACTGAGAAACAAATAATTTAGGGAAGTATTAATTCCTTTTCACAGCAGGTATATAAAACTATATAAAAGGCAATTTTTCTTTTCGCTTATGAGGATATATATATATATATATATATATATATATAAAGGAGCTTAATGACATAAAAAAATATATTTTATAAACTATCAATCATACCTCACGATGAACATCAGACTCCGACAACTCTTTTGTCAACTGTTCATCATTTGTCTTATCAGCAGAATCGCTAAGACTGGAAGCATCGGTTGAAATATACGACAGACCACATGAGTTCGTCTCGTCGCTCTGATCATCAAGCTTAGTCTACAAAATAATAAATTACAAACATATGAACAATTTAAAATTTAGCAAGAATTAAAATATGAATTAATAAAAGGGTTATTTTCCAAACAGCAATTTACAGAATTTTCTTCGACGAATCCTTTTAAAATTCCGAAGATGAGGAACAAGCCCTTATAAATAAAACCGAATTGAAAAAAAAATTATTTCACGGATGATGATAAATTTATGTAATAAGCTGCCGAACTTATAGGACACATAATGTCAATTATTTAACTTCGGTTTCTTTCTTTCCAAGTTTATGAAATTTACTAAAATGTTGAAAAAATCAATATTCATTTTTTATATACTGTCAGCCTATCCAATGTATGTCAATTTAACATGTTTTAGTTAAAACTATCAAATTAAAGATATTTAAAACGTGTCAACATAATACACGAATCTATAGTAGCAGTTCGGACCGTTAACAGGACCAAACAAGACAAATTGGTACATAGATAAAGTTTGTCTATAAAGATTCGAAGCCGTGATATTGCATGCAATTATTTTACTTAGATAATCTAAACATTGCGTGAGATAGCATAAGCAACTCATCAAGTACGCCGGTTACGTCATTATTTGGAACATTTCAAGTACGGTTCAGAATTTTACACGAACTGGATTCGAATCTGAGACATTTACTTAGAGGTCTGGGACTCAATACACTGTGACAACCCCACCACAGAATACAAGCAAATATAGGTAATATACCAACTTACGTTCGTTGGTTAGCCTTTCTTTTAGATGGAACCTACTTAGAATCTCATAAAACATTAAGTTAAAGGAAGCTACCCCAGACCTGTCAATATACAACAGACACTATTACACTTCAGGTTTGCTTGTTAAAACGTCAGGTTTTGAATGATTCCAAATAGGTTTCTTCAGAAGGAAATACTAACCAAAAAGCATCAGAATGACTGAAAATTTCGTGTAGTCTCCTGTAGTGCTGGCGCGGTGAATAGAGACCCAGACCCCGAAGCAAATGTGCTCCGGTTGGATTCCCGTCCGCGGTATTTTCAGTAAAATACTGAAGGATTTCCCAATAAGAACGAAACCGACCTACTGGATTAATCGCCTACGTTACGTTGTACAGTGCTTAGTTTATTTTGGTGAATGCATATATAATGGGATTGTTGTTAATATCAAGCACGCAAACTTGATTTAAATAAGTGTTATCATCACTAGCACAGTCAAAGATTTATTAATTATATATTTTTTTATTCAATACCACTTCCGCAGGTAGTGTGGTTTTTGTTCTATAATGAAATATTATGAGTGGCTAGTTGGGAACTAGGTCGTAAGAAATGCCGTATAGGATACACTTGAACGAAAGGCTAACCAAACTCGTAAGTTTGTATGTAACAGAAGATTGTGTGTAGTGACCGGCAGAGTGACGCACTGGTCAAAGTTACAGACTCTAAAGCAAATATACCCCGATTCGAGCCCAATTCGCGGCAAAATTCTGGAAAGTACTTGAAGAGTTCCCAATAAGGACGAAAAAGGTCTACTAGATGAATTGCCTTTTCTACATTGTACAATGCTTAGTTTATATTAACGAATTTATATTTGCTGTGATTGGTGTTTATATCAAGCTCACAAGCTTGATTTAAATAATTCCTATTACCATCCAAAGAATAAAAGATTCTTACTTAATTGCATACTAAGAGGTTGTATTTCGTAATCAATACAAACGTGATTGGTTATTCAAGTTAATTATTCGTCAATGAATCATAGTATTATCGTTATGGGCCTTACGTAAAATGATCATAATCCAAATGAATTAACTTTTGACACTCAGAACCCGAAACTTGTATGTATGAGATAATACATAGAAAGTAAAAGATAGGTTATATAAGACAAACCAATATTTTCCAATGTTAGCATCAACAAAAGGTGTGACTTCGAGTACGCCTGCCTTTGGTGGTTACTAGAGATTCCTCAACGCATGTCCGCGCTACGTACTCAACCCTGTAACTATTCTGTCAAGAAATTTGGGATAATTGGACTAAATTCATAACTTATACCTTTCATTTGAACTGCTTCTTGCATATACTCCTAATTCTATACGAATTGAATTGTTAATGAGTACACTGTAAAAATTTAGCCCCTATCCATATTCGGGCGTAGTTCCCGCTCCTACTGATGAGTAGTCAGTAAGCACGTAACGTATGTGAACAAAAGATTATACCTTCTTTCAGGTTGTTATTCACAATTTTAGACAAAATCATCGTGTTAGTACCTTTTGCAGGTTTGGCAAATATTATATCTAGTGACTTTATTTTCAAGTCGCATTGCTTAAGTCTTTATATGAAATTGACTTTAATGTTGCTGTTATTCACAATTTTAGACAAAATCATCGTGTTAGTACTTTTTGCAGGTTTGGCAAATATTATATCTAGAGACTTTATTTTGAAGTGGCATTGCTTAAGTCCTTATATGAAATTGACTTTAATGCTGTTTTGATACGCATACGTTTTGAAGGTTTCATCGTCCAACAACTGTGCATTAAATAAATTAAATCATGTTGAGGCGACATAATAAATGTCAAGGTACCGATTCATAACATTTTTTTGTGTAAATCGAGACTATAATCCACATTAACTAACCAAGAATATAAGTCGCGTTACATGATACCACGCTACCTAGGCTGATACTTCTTGAATGGTTGCGCAGTGCGAGCTTCAAATGTTGAATTTACACGATTTGCGTTCGCGGGTTGTCGTTTTGCACTATCAGTTTTGCAAAGACCCGATTGATCCCTATTCCCAAGTATGCGTCGAGTTTGTCTTAATGGATGGGTGCAGATTAGTCCCTTTCTTACAAAAGCTTCAACATCGTTCACACTAACCACTGGAAATAGGGTACAACCTAGGCTGGTCACCTATAAAACATGAAAAATCGCTAATCGTGGAGGATTTCACGCGACCTCGTGGTCAAAAATACAACTACTTTCACTCGGTCTGCACAATCGAAGCATCAAGTAACCGCAAAAGCATTTCAAACTGTGCATAATTTAGGCCATACTACATATTGTAGTATATACCACGTTTTTAATATTCATGCAATGAGTCAAGCTATTAAAAGTGGCATACAATGCGTCCTACTAAAATGAATAAAGACGAGTATTCAAAACAGTCTGCACACAACGTACACCCACTACATTGTCTAATTTGTCCTAAATAGAGCATTTAAATGAGAGAAATAATAATTGCCTTTGAAAAGCAGACATCACAGCACTTCAGAAGCATTGTCTTATTTTCCTTAAAATTTAAAAACGGCACGAAAATTAAAGTTATGTCAATACCCTTGTTTAAGAAACTGAAGTTAGAAAAATATTAATAATTGTAAAACTGCATAACTTTCATACGTGTCGTATAAACGCGTCATAACGTACGGTTGACGGCAGTTGAACTACGTTGTGCGACTTGCAAAATAAAATGGGATTGATGTTTATGTCAAGTACGCCAGCTTTATTAAACGAATTTTTATCATTACCTGCGCAATAAAATATTGCCAAAGCAACAAATTATGTACCATACATACAAACCATGTAAAGACACTCCTAGTTACGTGAAAGCAATAAAAAACACAAAGATGCCATTCTTAGTGTGGTTTAAAACGGATGAAGATTTAAATAAAATAATAAGGCATTTAACCACTCTACCAACTTTGCTAAACTAACGCCAGTTTAATATGGTGCCGCATTTCCACCTCCATGAGAACACGACGTAAAGCTGGCTAATGGAGATGAAGGACAATGTGAGTATAAATACATGCTACGCTTTTCGAAATCCATGAACAATAACACACATACGTAAATATGCAAACACAACAAAATATCTTTGAATAGGGAATCAATCTATCAATCATTTATCTAACTCAAGGTTGCGGTCTTGAAGATAACACGTGTTTCTCCATCTTTTTTAAAGTAACATGTATTCTTGCATTAATATTTGTTAAGTCGTTTTCCCCTTACTGTCCTGTCTGATTTTTGATAAAAATCGGCTTCTAGTATAATAACTCCTTGTCCTTTGCCAAATGTGGTAAGTTGTATGTGTTGCATGATTGCGGTTTTCTGAGTTCACTTGTCCGTTAAACGATTTTGCCGCATCTTAAATTGTTTCTGTATATTCCTAGCCCGCTGACTACCTCTGTTTTAAATAATTGGCCATTGATTTCTTCTGCGGCTGCACCTCCTGTTAAGACACAAAGGCTATCAGTTCCAGTCCTGATGCCAATAACGTCGTACGTGCTTAGATTCCTCTCCATAATGTCAAGGTATGCAACTAAGGACTGTAATTCTCTCTAATACTTTGATAAAATAGCTTTCGAATAATTGTAAATTTCGATTGACTTGGGAATTTTCTTACGAGTACCTTTTTTCAGATTTTATTTTCATCACCATTTCTAGTTTATTCGTAAAGACATTGAATTCGTTTTTGTTCAACATTGCAATTGAATGATTGAGTTACAGATAAATTCTCTCGTCGACTCGCAGTTTTTATTGATTATTCTCGATAGCTCTAAGCAACAAGCAGCTGAAAAAAGTTAATGTATGTGACTGCATATAAATTGTGCAGCCGACATTTCCAGTCAAGTACAATATATGCGATACTACTAGAGATGAGAGCAACATATCTAATTTTGCTTTCTGTATGTATTACTTGCGGTTTTAAACTCGATATTCAGTTTTCCGTCGTACACTGCTGATGAGTATTGAAGGTCGAAACGCGTTAGTACGTGTGACTGACGGTAGTTCTGATATATTGTTCGACGACTGGATTAAGCTCGCACACTTGATTTAAATAATTGTTACCACCACTCGCTCAATAATTGATTGGTTAAGCGGCCTTAGTGTTTAATCATCGGGTTCTGGTAATTTCTTCCTCTTTGTTTGAGGATATTTTTGGCATCAAATCTGACTTCCAGCACGATTTCAAAAATATAGCTCTTTACAGAAACTTATTATTAATACAATTGGCCGAAATAAAAGAGTTTAGTCTCTTCCAGATAAGAGGCTGACCCGCTATTTAAAAATAATTTCAATGTTCATTGTCTTTGAGTATTAAAGAGTATATTTTTTAGCAAATAAAAATGAATAATTAAGATTAATTTAATGTGCATTCTAGTCAGTTTATTTGAGACGACTAAACTATACAAAGTACAATCTTTTCGTTATATCCATTTTGGGTTCCATTTGAATATATATATATATTGCCGTGGCGGGGATTGAAACCAGAAGGACTTTGGTACTAATTTACATTTCTCGGGCAGATATTCCTTCAGGTAGCTGCAATAGTTTTATAGTTCTAATAAGCCCAGTTGATGAATTGCATTCGCAATGATTAGTTAATTTCGACAAGATATATCATAATTATATCCTGTCATTATACTTCAATTCAACATCACTTCCAATGTGTCATTATATGTATTATACTGACGAATTGGATTTGGCAAGTTAGAGATCAAAGTTGAACGTCGTGGGCAAGTGAAGATAGAGCAAAAAACGTAAGTCAATGAAAAACCGCAACTTGTATGTAATTCGCGGCTTCCGTGATGAATTTCATTTACTATTGTATGCAATATCAAATTTATTCTGACAACTTTTACATATATATATATTTATTTTTTTCGATATGTAGGAATAACGAGAGACGAAGAAGGTACCATCTCAAGATCGGTTCAAAAAATATCAAGTTGGACTGGGCAGTATATCCATTATTCCAGTAGTGTATCAAGGACGTAGAAAAAGAACGTCAAAATCAATTTGGGCACAAGAATACTCAGGATTTGTTCAGCAAAAGACATTGAATAAGAAGAAAACCTGTTTCGCGAAATGTTGAGAAATAATGGCTAACCCGAATGGTTTATCGGATATAATTTGTGGCAACCTAATAAAATCGAGACAAATTTGAAGAAAAACAAAATACCTCACAGATTAAACCTATGTGTTCCCGTTGGAGATGATCTTATAGGTGAGATTTTCAAAATAAAAGTAATTCGAGCGTCTAAAACTCAGTTTCCGTCAATAAAGGTGAGAATTTTGTCTAACACAACAAAAATTATACGAAGTAATGAAAACCACACCCTCTTCTGTATTCAAATTACAAAATACCTGTAACGCTAAGTACATCGGCATCATTCTCAAAATTTATTAAATTGGAGGGCAGCTCCTGCACAAAAATCAGAAATTTGTGAACATGTACTACTCACAGGTCATGTTGTTAGTAGTAATAATTTTTCAGTTCTATACAAGGCAAGATCAGAATAAATGCTTCTGGCTTTTGAAGCTATTGCAATTAATAAGCTTAAACCCTGCTTAAGCATGCAGAAAATAATGCAAAATAGAAATAAAACTGACTGGAACATAAACAACCAACAGGCCTTCAAAAGTAACATGTGCCGCAGAATACGACACACCCATTACTTGCGGACAAATTCACAATGATAGCGATGACACACAACATATCGTTACGAAAAAAGTCTAAATTGCAAATTAAATCAAGACAGACATAGCTATGAGGGGATTGGTTAGGAAAAATGTACATTTGGGATTGGTTGAGCGAACAAAATTTACGAATCCAGAATAATGACAGTAGATACAGGTAGAAATAATACTTATTAATAGATGTTATTCCATGGATTTCGGTTCTTTTTCCTCATATACATATATATCTTTATTATGTTAATTTCCTTCGACTATTTCGCAGTATATATACTGTTAATAAGAAAAACGCATTAATAACAAAATGAATAATGACCATTTATTTCGATACTACAAAACATCACTTTGCAATCTTTCATGAATATACTTCCTGGGTTTTTCATTGATTATGTTGGTTGCAACTAGTCTGATTCAGATTTAATTTTATTTCTTTTTTGAACTGATTAGTAAGTGCATATACATATATGCATTTTTCGTTTAGGAGTCTTTCTCCATCTATTGAAAAGTGTACGAATATATTTTCCCCGAGTTTCGTCTTTCGTTTAACCTTGTTCTCAATATTGTTCTGTCGTCTTGGTAACAGCGCATGGTATGTTCATTTTGTTTTAATATTGTTTCTTTGTTAACAATGGTTTTGATACTGTATGTGCAGATGCTTTTTCTCCTTCATTTTAAACATATCATATACACTTACCAATCAGTCCAAACAAGAAATAGAAATAAAACCGTGTCAGACTAGTTGCCACCCGCATAATGCATGGAAAACCCAGGATATATATAAATGAAAGATTGTAAAGTGACGTTTAGTAGTCTCGAAATAAACGATCATTATTCATTTTGTTATTAATGTGTTTTCCTTCCTAATAAGAAATATACTGTGTAATATTCGTAAGTAATTGACATTATATATATATATATATATAGAACGGCCATTTTTAAGAAATTTTTATTACTGTATACATAGAGCTTTATTTTCAGCTTACCAGTAATATTAATTGATGCTCGTAATGCTAGATTAAGAATAGTCTTTATTTTTGTAATTTAGGTCATATCTCTAAAACGGCCATATTTGTCTGTTTGAATTTTTCACTCTATATAAACTGTAACTAAAGTGGGTTTATTGAGGTTGTGATAAGAAATGTGCGATTAACATTCAGAGTAAAAATCTGTTTTTGATTTCAAATGAGTTATAAATTTATCAAATGTGCATAATTAAATTTTCGTTCAATATGTAATTTATTTCGAATCATTATAGTCGGTTTTACTGTGTTTAATCAAGAAGATGGCAGACTACACTGTTCGCCGCCATATATATATATATATATATATATATATATATATATATATATATACCATCGTTATACTCATATTATTAACCTTTTGTTAGATAAATGTATAAAAACAGATAATATTGACAGATACCTGACAGCCTTGGTTCTCAGCTTCCCGTAACGAGGTTTCTGACCAGTAGTCTTTCACATCGCTTCCACTACGACTGGTACCAGCACTACTTTTTCCACTGTCATCACCTTCGGCATCCGGAGACACTGTAGACAATTCTTTTTTATCGGTTGATGGAGTCCATCGTTTGGCTACAGGCATTATCAATATACTTTTCGCGTTATTACTGGATAATTGCTGATGTTGTTCTTCACTATCTGGCTGTAAACGTTTGCGATTGGCAGCAGAGTCGACTTTACGATTCAATACCCGATACTGCTCTGGTGTCCGATTTTCGTTATTTTCGAATTCGTTAAGCAAAGGTGAATCAGACACTCTATCTGCATACCTAACAACAACAACATCCGATTGATTTGATTGGTCGCCCACATTTAGGTTGCGTCTTAAAACGACTTGGCTTGCTTCAATTGAAGACAGGCTAGCAGGACCATTTTCAGAATCAAACCCAATGACACCGTTTGTAGAGTTGTTAGTGGTGTCGGCGTAGGCACTCTGAAATTTATTTTCACTTCTCTGGTTAAATAATTGAGATACAAGTAAATATTAAAGGAAAAATCATATTGCACTGACTAAAAAAATAACGATAACAAAAAAAAATTTATAGTTATAATTATCATAATTCTTATTCTCTATAAACTTATGGTTATTAGTATAAATATATTTATTCCAAATGTATAAACAAATTTAGATCTAGGCTTCCCACATGCTGGATATAGTAAGAATTATAATTATACATAATTATGATCTCTGCCCACATGGGCAAATCACTCAATTTCAAATGTGGAAGAGTATATATGCCCAAATATAAAGTGATTAAAGGGCGTACTACCGGCTCCTACTGATGAGTCGCCAGTAAGCACGAAACGAATATGCACAAGAATATACTTTCTGTTCACACAGTTTGTGGTTCATCCTTGTTGTCATATTTGAACTAATATGTTACTAGGTGCGCAATACCTAATACATAACTGTTAATAAAGACAAATATTGTTAATTAAAATAAACGGAAGTCTAAATCTCCCGCAAAGTATGCACCAAAAAGGGCATGAAACCATATGACATGATAAGCGAGACTTCTTCGCAAGAATATTCAAACGACTAGCAATAGCGGGAAGTATGCCAGCGTATAAACTGTCTAGTAAACTTCTCTATCATTAAGACAGTAGTATCGCCAGTTGCCTTGTTTGCTCTCTATAATGCCGATTAGAAATTCTTAACTCATTCGTTTTTGTGAAGGTTATACTGCATCCCATATTCCCAGCAATGCTCCTTATAACATTTCCAGTACAATCGGATAGATACATTAAATATTATTATTCTTCTAAATTTTCCTTCAGAAATTTTAGAAAAGATATCGTCAATTATAAAAAGACTTCATAAAGTGTGACTGAAAAGACTGATGCCAAATTCACCATATCGAAGTTGTCATTTTTCGGTGTAAGTGTTACGTCCAATCTGTGCTGATAACGCCGTTCCTTGTTCGCAAAGCTAGCCACCATTCCGTCACTATGACGATCTTCATCTACCCCGATAACGTTGTCAACATTTCTCATATCTCCCGTATTGGTGCGGTTCATTTGCACAGAGCCAGTTTCGCTGGCGTTGTCCGTTCTAAACTTAACCATATCCGTAGCCGAGCGCTGTGCCTCAAGATAATCTATTTCACGCTCCATACGCACAAGCTCAGGTAAATCGGTCAGGCCATAACGTCCGGCTATCCGCGCAAGCTCCATCAATGTTAGCAGCACGTTCTTCTCTTCAGTGTGGTTGACTTAAACAATTGAAAATAAAGCATTTAACTTAACATAGAAAAAGGCTGCATGCGAGAAAACAATAGTTAACGTATATAGTATTCGTTCGATAGCGAGTACAAGATCACCGGTTTCTAAACTTCACTTAATAAATACGCTCAGCTTTGAGCGAATAATATTCATTCATTTAGATCAATGTTGCGCGCTTGATATAGTCATTAATCCCATCCTATACGTACATTTGTCAGTATAAAGACATTTTATAAGTTAATAAAGGCAATTCATTTTGTAGACCGTTCTAGTCCTTATTGGAAATTCTTCAAGTAATGCCGCGGATAGGGCTCGAAACTGGGCACGAATACTTTTGAGTATGTTACGCTATCCACTACGCAAACCTGTAGCACACTTCACAAAATTTTCGCTTATATACTAACCCATAATTTGGTTAGCCTTTCCTCCAATTGAGACTCTCTTAAAAAATTAGAACTCTAAAGATAACATGGTTATTTATGGATAGATGTCCAATTGCAAATAGAATAACAATAAAATGCTTAGAGATTTTGTGAATGGTTCTATCACATGGACCACAAAATTGATAGGTAAACAAAATGTCAAAAATCAGATAAGGTTGGAAAATAGTAACTATTAAACACGGCAATTCATCTGATCATTTTGGTTACTTCCATTGTCAATATTAAATATCACACGTGAATTTTAAATTAAAATATTTAGTATCACAACGAATTTTGTTATTGCTTCCAGTCATTATTGACATTCTCCATAAACTTAAAATTAACCACTACGAGGAACTGATGGGTATAAGACGGGCCCAGTGGTCTAAATGATGAAATATAGAACTTTGCTACTATGCTAAACACTAGAGAAATTGTCGAGAGAAGACTACATCCTGATTCAGTAGATAAACTGCATTTGCTACTACATCTAATGTTTAGGTTTAATGAAAAATGTATGAAGTTAAGTCCTATTGAAACAAGTAGAGTAAATACTAATTCCTCTAATAATAAAGTGTATATATATATATATATATATCAGTGTTAGTATGTACCTGGACAGTTGGACGCGGTCGGTGAAAGGAGTTCAACCATGCGTTCACATGAAGCAAGATACAATCAAACGTTTCGCTTAAATTATAATAATGACAAAATTATACTTTTCATAATAGTAGGCAAATACGCCATTTGTGTATAATAATAGCATGTACACTAGAAGGAAGAAACCATTTTAGCAGATGAAATTAAATTGCAGTCCTATGATATATTTAGCTTAAACCGAAGAAAATATATTTATACAATCACAATCAAACATTATATATTATGCAAAGCCACTTTCGCTTTATACAGAAAAGCAGAAGTAGCAGCTATACGACAATTTGGCAAGGAGCGTGACTATCATTTAAAGTAAATTATTGAGGTTTTGTGTCAATGTATTTGGGAAAATTTACCCAATATTAAATCGAGTGAAGCTCAGATGAAAAGACTACCTTATTTTTGTTGTTCAGGTATTCAATTAATTTCCAACAACCAACAACAGAAAAAAGTTGGTCTATGGATGGAATGGGTTTTGGATTCGATCAAAGCTGAAACGTTTATGTGCGAGTTGGAGAAAAAGAATTATGAACTAATGAATAAAGTGAATCTGCACAAGCGTTATTTCAATCATAAATTCTCATTTTTATTATAGCTGTGCGCAGACAAAGAATATCTGATTAACAGTTAAAACGAATAAAATGATGCTCTAAATCTTCCTCGTGTGTTGCTCAAGGATAAAATTTTTGGTACATTGTTTAGATCATTCTTCCATAAGAAAACATGAATAGCGCAATATTTACAAGTCCATAGATATTGGCCATTGAGACGGGAAAAGTTTGGTCAAGACATTTTGTGATAGAGAATTGCGTATTTGTTCACCTGATTATTTTCACACTGAGTTGGATGGTTTGCGGGATTTTTATGATTAACGGTTATCCAACACATTTCAAAAGTTATTAAATCCTATTTTGTGCAGTTAATAAGTAACCAGCAATGAAGCGCATACAAAGGAGATTGCGTTCAAAGTTGGCGTCCATCCATTTTCCTCCTGATTACATCCACCACCAAACTTCCTCTACCCAATGTTAAAAATACAATTTCCAAGCAATTTGCATCGAACATTATCTACAATTGGAATTGTATCTTTCGGCAATCAGATGTACGCAGGTGCAACAGAAGATTAATTTTAAGCTTGTCTGAACACAAACTAATTTGGCATATGCAAAACATATGGATGTTGAACATACAACTAAAACTCAACATACTTTGTCCTGTGTGCCATGCGAAACGATAAAAATGTGATTTCCAATCTCAATTAAAGCTAGGTATGTGAGTATGCTTTCCTCTTAAGAGGCCATCTCCACAAACATTACGTTATCAAGGACTGTGCAAAATAAATGTGTTCATGATCTGGCATTACAATGGGGCCTTTTTGAACCTCATAAGAAATTATATTTAGATAATTTATTTTTATCTCAAATATCTGAAGAAAAATAGATAACTTAAGTGAACCGTTCATTCATACCAAAACAAATTAACTAATGTTCTCCACTTCTCTAGCAAATAAGTTGAAAAAATATATATATATATATATATATATATATATATATATATATAAAGAACACATTAATAACAAAGTGGATAAAGGCCATTTATTTCGTGAATACTAATCATCTCTTATACAATCATACATATTTATACATTTTGGGTTTTCAATTGATTATGCTAGTGGTAACAAATCTGACTCGTTTTTACTTCTGTTTCTTGTTTTGGCTAGTTGGTGAGTGTGTATGCGTTTGTGCTTGTGTGTATGCGTGTTTGCATGTAAAGGTCATTCTCGCAGTATTGCAAAGTGATGTCTGAGATCTGGTCATTATTGTTTTGATGGCTTGAGATTTAACCATTTGTGCGCATTGTTCACTGTTACATGTACGAGTGCTATTTTTCCCAGTGTAGTTGATCGTTTCACCTTGTTGCGCAAATTTATCATTTTCAAATGGTAACAGCGCCAGTGTGGATTGCAGTGTTAAACGCTCATATTGTTTGGAAACTTCTGTCACCGTATGCGCCTCTGTTATTTCCACTTCAGTTTGTTGCCAATCCGATTGTATGTTTGTTGATTCTAGTCGAGGGCCTGTTTGTTCTTGACTGGATACTAGTATATATATATATATATATATATATATATATATATATATATATATATATATATATATACGAAGACGAAAAGGATTCGCACGAGGGTAATCTTGAATTAAAAACTGACCATAGGATAATGTTATACATTAATGAAAATTGCACTCAATGCATGATGATAAAGCTCCTAGCGGCGGTAATTCTGACAACTTTTTATATTGTTCGACGAATGGTTAAATACAATGTGATTGGTGTTTACTTCAAGCTCACAAACTTGATTTAAAGAACTTTTGTTAAGTGCAAAATAATAAAGTACCCAGTCAAGAAAATGAGCTGAATTTGAAGCCAAATGCTAGTCTCAATTTTTATCGACAATATATATAAAGACCATCCTCTCCTCAACGTGGTGCGACGGTGTCAACCATGTTTCGATGGCCGATCGTACATGGGCTAACGGGGCTATGGCGGTGGTGTCACCAGGGCGTGGTGGATTTCCGACCAGCAATCGGATCTCCTATAAAATACCACATGAGCCCGACGACGGCACCATGACGCGGCGTGTGTTCCCCGCCACAAAAGGGTTCAACAGCCACAGGATTACATGGACTCTTGGACAGTACCCCGTACTTCCGAATGGCGAATGAGCTCTCAACAGCCACCGGCAACCATGCAACTTACTGCTGCCTTACAGACTGCGCTTGGATGTGCAAAGGCTAGAGGTGCGTCCTCGATCAAAAAGCCGAGTGGTGAGGGGACACCACTTATACCAAATTCCCAAGAAACTCCATGAAATGGAGCCGGCTTATCCTCTAAAAGGAGTCAGCCGCAGTAAAGTAAAGTAATATATATATTTTTTATATATATATATATATACCAATTTATGCCAAAAAATTTTAATTTAATATCACTTCCTCCACATCGCGCAGTGTTTGCATTATAATGATAACGTTAGGTCGAATGCAATAGCGAAGAGGATCCAATAGGAGAAAAGACTGATAAAATGTATAATCCGGTATAAAACTGATAATTGCATTCAATTTGCTGCTTCTGTTGCGTAGAAGATGATTTGCATGATAGCACTAAATGCTTGCAGATTCGATCCTCGTCCACAGCTAGTCTCGTCACTACTACTGAAATAAATCGTTTTGATATATTAGTTTCATTTCTAAACATTTACTATGCTTAATTTATGTCTTCAATGTATATACGAAACCCAACATAATATTTTGATTCACTTACACTTTCTATAAAGAAGGGAAATCGGTGGGTAGATAGAACTTCATGCTGAAAGCGATGATCATGGAGGTTTGTCTGGATTATAGCCAAACAAAAAGATATAATGATATTTAATTTAAATTGCATTCAGTTTGCTGCCTCCATGTCGTAAAGGTGAGTTTAGTGTTTCTGCACCAAACGCATCAATTTTTCAACCCCGTACGTAACGTTTCTATATTTTATCCAGGCGTGCCCCAAAAGTACGAAACCAGTCTAGTAGGTGACTTATATTTGCAATAATATGCTGTGTTCAAATTATACCGACATATATATATATATATATATATATATATATATTCAGTGTAAACTAAACTTGTTACGTCCTTATTGAGAACTCATCAATTACATGTCAAAATTTGCCGCGGCTGGGCATATTTGCCTCGGAGTCTTGCAACTCAGCAACTGTGTCACCAAAGCCAAATATTATGTGCAATCGTCAATTATACACCAATTTAATCATTCTGATCCGCCCTCCCGCTTGGTGGGGCCTATTTGGCATTGACATAAAGTGCCTGATCTGTCAATATATAGCAGACGTCATGCCACTCAGGGAAATGCTAATAAATTCAATGTTATACGACAGGATTTTATTATGTATACTAATTTGTTGTTTTACGTTCTATAATGGCAGACCAAGGGTGACCAGTTGGAAGTAAAGACAGACCTGTAAAGCTAATTTGATATAAAACTGTCAATCGCATGTAATGCGTTGCTCGGGTGGCGTAGTGGATGAATGAATGAAGCAAATTTTCCCGGTCGCTGCGATTTGAGCAAGTTCTTCAGTGCCCCAGAAGAATGAAACTAGTCAACTTAATGAATTTCATTGGCTATTGCATGTAATGTTTAGTTTACACTGAAGAAATATTATATATATATATATATATATATATATATATATATATATATATATATACAAGTATTTATGTATTTATTTATGTATACATACAACATAAAAAGCATTATATCATTCCGATGCTTTACTTACGTATATCTATGTACTTGTGTTTTTAAAGTACACTAAGTCATCCATTCTTAGTTGTGATGCATGATTTAGATTTAGCCTACCTTCTCTTCGATAGTCTTCCGTACAATGTCGACGAGAATAATTTTCGCAATAAACCTGTTTTGCATTTATCATTGATTAAAATTTCCATTGGCATCCACAATTATCTCTCTGCGTCTGGCAGGCTTGTTCTGATTTCGCCCATACAAAAAGCTATTATTATTTTCATTATTAATACTAACCAAACATAAAGACCGACGTCGTAGCTTTACAGTAGATAGGATGTCTTTATCCTGGTTTTACGAACGAGTCTGTCATAGTATTTTGGGTAAGTGAGGTCGACTATAATGAAATAAAATATCAAAGCCTACTTAGCACTTCATCGACTAAATTTTCGCTTAATTATCACTCCAAACTTTCGATAAATCGACACGTTTTATCCTTAGAAATTTCATCTTCTTGGTGATGTAAAAATTCAACATAAGCCCAGTATATGGTTCGTTGATTATCGAAATAGCGCACAGACTAATTTTGCGTGATTTTATCGGTAACATTTGAAACACCAGTAACTGGAAATTATCAGCAAATTCTGATAAATGACAAATTGAGTTCATCGTTTATAATGCTATGTAAGTGTATTGATTTCTAGTGTGATAACAGCATCGCACGCATGACCAACTGGATGTAAGTTTTCTTTAAATATATGGAACTACCATGAGGATGAATAATCATAGAAAGAAATTGAACGAAGTGTTAAAAATGAATTTTTTATTATTCATCATGTAATTTCAAATTATACACATAGTTTACACACTCTGCACATTATTTCAACTCCATGAATCTGAATTTCTGACGTTTTGTGGGCGCCTTACTATGGCTAGCCAATAAAAGCGAAGGACATGCATCGGATGGATTGCAAATTATGTTGCGGTTGAGCTCGGAATGTCCTCCTATCCTAACTGCAAAACATGGTACCAGATACGCCCAACCAAATAAATATGTTCATAAATTTTGGCTCATTGCAACCGAAACATATAAATAACTCTATACTATTCTTAAGTAACTGCACAAGCTAGCTAAATGAACAAGGCCGTAATGCATTGCGAAGTGGTTCGGAAGTAAATGAATTGTTTGTACCATGGCTATAATCCACTTTGGCAGAAACCATGGCAACCAGACAGAACATAAGATTAGCACATCACTTCTTAGTTAAATGCTTTAACCATATTAACCCTAGTTCCTCCAAAACATGAACTTTAATGTCAATGTTGGAAACATTAAATGGTGTATATAGGCTAATCAAATATAGTCAAAGGTAATAGAACACATACATCAAAGAATCTTAACTGCAAACACTATACATATACTTAATTATGATCTCTCAGTACAGAGCTAATTATCTGATGAATGCAATAATTGTAGCATCAATGATCTGTGTGATAATAGTTCAAGGCCGGTCTTCGGCCCCGACAATTTCTATTGATGAGTAAAATATCAAAAAAATTAGTCTTATATAGGCTTTCTGTATGAAATACTATTAATTGAATATTTACTTCTAGGAACAACGTTCCAGTTTATTCACATCACTGCTCCAGCAACCAATGATTATTTAAGTTGAAGAGTACTTTTAGAAGAATTGTGCGCCGGGGGTATGACAGTATATATTTTTTGAAGAGTTACGCGGTAGCTACAATCTGAAAACTTGAGAGACTTGAATTGTATGGAATTGTGCGTTTTAATAGGAACAACGGCTGCCTCGTTGCTTATGGAGCAAAGCTTGTCGAATAGTTGTTAGAAAGAATGAAGTCAGTTTAGAGTTTCTCATAAACATAGAAAAGGCTGGACTATTGGCACAAGCGATTAGAAAATCGATTAATGTAGCTCTACACCATGAATAGCAAAGGCACTACATTGCTATGTTTATGCTGTGTAGAGTTGCAAAAATTGAACTTTTGCACACCTCAATAAGCCTGACTAATATCTACAGGCTAATTTTAAGATTTTTCAAAGGGCGGTCACGCCTCAAATAAAGATTTTGGAGCAATACTTCCCATAAAAATTAGGCACTATACTAATAGCAACTAAAACGGAGCATTTTCATATGTTTAAAGATCAATAATTAGACAAATATAGCAAATAGAGTGCGTTAAGTATGGCCAAGAACTGACAGTGACACTGCCAGAATGACAAGCAAATGGGTCATGGCCAGAAATGACCACGCCTAGGAGCATTTTGAACTGTTAGCCCACATTTAAATGGGAATACATAAAAGTGTGAGATTATCTACATGCACGCATTGAATAGACACAAATACCCACACATACAGCCTAAGATAAATTTTTATTATGAATGCCTACTGCAACAGTTTAAGGAGCACACGCCAGCATGTGTGTAAGTGTGCTTTGGCATTG
Source organism: Eudiplozoon nipponicum (assembly GCA_029291075.1). NCBI lineage: Eukaryota > Metazoa > Platyhelminthes > Monogenea > Mazocraeidea > Diplozoidae > Eudiplozoon > Eudiplozoon nipponicum. The sequence continues at coordinate 21,656 of JAQBSW010000256.1, forward strand.
TTAATCTAAACTTACACAAATAATAATTAAAGCGGACTACTAATTTGACAGAGCGAAAACGAAACCAATAGTCGTTAACAAATGTATTGAACGAGAAAAATTTTATCTCATGTTAAAAGAAATAATTTTACATTCTACTAGGCGAAGTGCGACAGCTTTCAGACTGTCGCATTAAGAGTATTAAAAATCGAACTAAAATGAGAAAACTATTGAGAACGCCCTATAAAAGTTGTGCAAAAGAAGCTACAAACACAAACTCAATGCCCTCATAGACAATAAACATGAGTACTTCACTTTGCCTTAAAAGATGTGCTAACAACACATCGGTACGCGCAGATTTATTATACGCTGAGATTTGTTCCATTATAGCTGATTTTAGACGCTTACACGAATTCGGCCACCGTTGTTTTAGAAGCATAGCACATGTAAATCACCAACAACGAATAAACAACATTGACATCCGTAGACGTATTTTTGGATTGGCCACGTTAGAAAAACAAATTCTTCACAAACTGGGTTGGCACGGTGACGTTTTGCGTACGCCCTCAATTCAATTGCCCAGTAGAGCAGTATTCTATCACCCAGCGCCAGATTGGCGTATGAAACAAGGTGGTAGTTTTGTTATGTTGTTTGACAACTGGTTAAATACAATGGGATTGCTGTTTACTTCAAGCTCGCAAACTTGATTTAAAGAAGGTGGACAGAGTTTGATATGGAAGAAATATCTTAAGTCAACAACATCTACTTGTCTGACAGGTTCAAGTCCACATGTGCATCATATATCGTGGTTGGAAACCCTGCGTGTTATGACATCGAGTTGCACTCAATGGCGATCATGTTGCAGATTTCCAGTAAAATTGCCTTCGTAAATTTATATTCGTAGTTGGGCGGAGTTCGGTAGGACGCTTCGTTGGTTTTATAACGTGTAGATGTTTACCTTGAATTACTTCTGTATGTTATCTAGGAGAATATGCTCATAGTAACTAGATCCTCTCCCTCACATGTCTCCATAATAATTTGTGTACCTATATTAATATTATTGTCATTATTAACAAATTTTTCAAAATTCCACTTTTTTGATATTTTTCTTATGGTTATATGGCAGTAAAACATTAGGTACTTAATTAATTTGTCATAAAAAACTTGTAATGATGGGTGAACTGAAGAAGGCAGATGACAACGACCGCCGAAATATCATGAAGAAACCAAACAACTGGAATTCAGCCTGTGCTTGTAAAAACACAGATTAGTTAATAATATCCGTTATATTAATGTAGATGATGATTATGAAAAAGATGAAGATGATGATAAGGATGATTCTGATGATAATCATGATGGTGGTGATGATAATGATAATAATGATAATGATGACGTGAATGATGAGGATGAGATGTGGATTATATTAATGTCGCTGTTGATGATGAGTATTAGAATGATGTTTATGATGCCGACGATGATAACTATGATGATGATGATGTTGTTGATGATGATGATAATGATGACGTTGATGCTTCTGATGATGATGTTGTTGATGATGACGATATACTTTACATTGGGCAGCGCAAAAATCTTGCCCACACTGGGAAAAATAAAATGGTGGATGCTTTGGAAATTAATAGTTGAATAAGCTTGGAATTTAAGTTACCTTTGAGATCTTAAAATAATACAAGATCAATAAGAAAACTAAAAAGAATATCATAAATATAACTGACAAAACATTGAATATTATATCGATTCGAGGGACCAGCTTTCATATATGACCCATTATAAGACTTGTATGGATAAATGGGGAAATTTGGAAAGTACCAAATAGACATAATCTAGCGATAGAGTTTTTAAAAACACACACCCAGATAATAAACCAGAGAAATAGAAAAGTATGCAATCATTAGCTGCAAAAACAGTTAACTAAATGCTGCATAAACCTATGCAACGAAATAACAAGTAATGTGTGAATATCCTATAAAAATGGTACTTAACAGTCGAAATTCTGATGAGTCACAAACATGGATAACTCTCGAAAAATAAAGTGGTCAACTAAATGTAAAATGCTGAGTAAAGTGTGCAAAACAGGTGAATCCAAAGATAAGAAAAACTAATAACACTCTTATACGCGTCAAATTATCAAGTAATTGTAGAAGTGTACAACATGAAAATATATATAAACACACATCCATGCGTTTATAAAAAAATGTGTATAAATGTATATAGAGTTGCAAATAAAATATTACTTACTCATAGCTCAATAAATCTTTATATTGGCTACTAAGTTTAATCTTAATTAGAATTCTTACAGCAACATTCCACTTCATAAAATTACCATTTTCGATACTTTCGAATCTATTAATATTAGAAATATTGCAAATTACAAAATCCACTTTTAAATACTTCTACGTATACAAAACCGTCAAATATTCTCAAAAAAATATCAAAATAAAATACTTCTCATGTAGCACAGACGATAAAATTTAAGATTATCATACTGCAAGTAAATCGACCCCATCACTAACACACTAAATAACTAACTAACTAACTAACTAACTAACTAACTAACTAACTAACTAACTAACTAACTAACTAACTAACTAACTAACTAACTAACTAACTAACTAGCTAACTAACTAACTAACTAACTAACTAACTAACTAACTAACTAACTAACTAACTAACTAACTAACTAACTAACTAACTAACTAACTAACTAACTAACTAACAAACTAACTAACTAACTAACTAGCTAGCTAGCTAGCTAACTAAATAACTAACTAACTAACTAACTAACTAACTAACTAACTAACTAACTAACTAACTAACTAACTAACTAACTAACTAACAAAGTTAGTAAGAAATTAACTAAATAACTAAATATATTACTATATGATATTAGCTTCACTATTGCAGGTTTACACATTCATCTAGGAGATTTTACCGTCCTATTATCCCACATTCCTCACCAAAATATATAGTGGTTAAAGGGCGCAATACCGGCTCCTACTGATGAGTCGCCAGTAAGCACGAAACGAATGTGCATGAGATTATACTTCACGTTCATGCTGTCTTTGGTTTATCCTTCTGGTCACAACTGAACTAATTTTTTACTAGGTTCGCAACACTTGATACATAATTGCATATAAATTAGCTCTCCGCAACAAACAGTATTTAACTGTTGTATATTGATTTTAATGATGTCAGGCTTACCCTGAAATGTGAAAACTGATATCGATCAAGGCCAGAGTGTATAGGTTTACTGGAGTAACAGGTGTTCAGAAATAGTTGTAATTCTCAATTTCTGTGAACTATAGCATACATTGATATCCATTATGTTAGTACCATGTACCGACTTGGAAACCATAGTGTTAGTATCTTGTAACCTTTCGGTTCCATAGCCATAGTGTTAGTGTCCTTTACAGACTCGGTATATATGTTATATAGAGCGAGTTAGCGTTGAAGTCGTAATGTCGAGACTATTCGATGTTAGGTACTCTACTGCAGGTTTACACATTTGTCTAGGAGATTGTATCGTCCTCTTATCCCACATTCCTTGCCAAAATATATAGTGGTTAAAGGGCGTAATACCGGCTTCTACTGATGAGTCGCCAGTAAGCAGGAAACGAGTGTGCATGAGATTTTACTTTCTGTTCATGCTGTCTTTGGTTTATCCTACTGGATGATTTGCCTTTTCTACACAAATCAATTTTTAGTTTACACCGACAAATGTATTTACTTAATGGGTCAGGTGTTTACATTAAGTTCGCAAATTTGATGATAGTAAATTTTATAACTACTCGCGTGACCAATGTTCGTTTTATACTATAAATGATCATTTCAATAGCACTTACCCATTTAGTGTGGTTTCTTTTCGGCAATGAGAGATTGGAGATGGTTCGTTGGAACGTTGGGTCTAAATGGATCCCATATGAGCTCCAGCTAAATGAAAAACGACTAAACGAGTTGCATTAACTAGTATATGACTGAAAATTTTGTGTAGTGTCCGACAGGGTAGCTCAGTGGTTGAAGAACCAGATTCCGAAGCAGACTTTCCCGAGTTCGAGCCCTGTCCGTGGCAAATTCTGGCCAGTACGTGATGAGTTTCCAATAAGGGCGAAACAGCTCTACAGAATGAATTGATTTTCCTATACTATTTAAATCTTAGTTAATACTGACTAATGTATGTGCTTAATGTGTCAGGTGTTTCTATTAAGTTCGCAACCTTAATTATAGTAAAGAAGGCTCTATCAAATGGGGTGCCTCGAAATATCAAAATAAAGACCATCCACGCTAGGAATGGGCTAAAAAGTGTACTTTTACAGCCCACATCTTACCATGAACTATGCGAACTTTAATGAACCTATTCTGCATCGACCTTCGCGCAGGATAAAATAGACTGCCTTGTCTGTTGAATGGTGCCTAGCGGATAAGCGAAATCAAACTACGACCGACACCTTCTTCTTCTTCTCTTTCTCGTTTCAATCTAACGATAACCATCTTTTAGATGCTATGAATATGGTGGGTGTTGATCATCATATCCCTAAGATCGATATCGAACACAATTCAATTAAACTACCATTCACTAGACCTAAGTTAGGATTCAACGTAAGCGTGTTTAATGTGCGAACAATGAAACAAGCGTGACAATTAGAAGCTCTAGCACGTAAGTTGGATAAATTAGAAATCGATATATAATGCGTAACTGAATATAGAATACAGGATCTTACATGCATTACAGAACTAGCTGTACCGTTATTATCTACGCGTTATTGGCTTCTTAAGCCGGTAAATTGAGCATTGATATTGTCCCTAGCTAACCAGCTGAAGCTTGATTAACTGCATGAATCCATGTAAACAGCCAACTTTATGCGGTACGTTGAAATGCGTTTGCTAAAATCAAAACTATAAAAGTCCATCAAGTTTGCCAACTCGTTGTATCTGCATATGATTCCATCGATTTGAGTAAAGATAACAACAAGAACGCTATTTTCTCCGGCCTAAGCTGTTCAATAATTAGAGCAAGAAGTTCAGATATAGTCTTGATGGTGTATGAGATGAAGCGGAAGTTTGGCGCTTAAATAGTTCAGATGCGCAACAACAATTGTGAATAGACTGCTGTATAGCTGCCTGGCGCATAAATTATACGTAAGTAGCACAAATTTCAGACTTAGTGTAGCCGTTGCGCCGCATAGTCTTCCAGCCGTCGGACAACGATTGAATCAGAAAGATTATGTAGCAATCAGTTAAAGATGGCTTCCAAGATTGCCAATCGATTCGGAACACTTATTCCAAACTCAGATCACGCACTTATTAGTTGTAGATTTGCTCTAAACTTCTACGGAAAAATAAATAAGAATAAACCACAAATAGATGTGAGGAACCTCGAGCAATAGTATTTACGACAAAATACATATTTATTTTAAAGCCAAGGATAATCGGACTTGATGGCGCAAATTCAAATTTACTTTGGACGAAGGTAAGTTTTACTGTGCGCAGCGCAGCTAACGCTGTATATGGTGTTGTAGTTCCCCACAGAAATAAACATTGAGCCTCTGCAAATCTATGGAGCATCTCGAAACTTGACGCCAAATTCTAGTCTGCTCGGCTTATAAAAATACTCGCAGATTTGTAAGACGCCAACGTAATCGCTATCTAAACCTCGATCTCAAATCATTTGGAGCCTGAATTGCCGAAGTAATAGATGAAGCATTCGTCTCAAATAATAGCCCCTGGTTACTTATCCCGTAACAAGTTCGAGAAAATTAGAAGTTAGCGAAACTATAAATGATAATAAAAACCATTTAATAACCGATAAAATAAGTGGTCGTGATCTGTGGACTGAACACGTCAAAGGTCAATTTTCGTGGGCAACTGCGTCAATCCTGTTCCACGACATTATACAATTATCAACAGTGTGGAATGTTAATCTCGAACAATCAACAAAGTAAGAAATACGGAAAGCAACCAGATCTCTTAAACGCTGCAAAGCTGCAGAACCCGATGATTTGCTGTCGAGCTTATTTCGGGACGGTGGTGATATAATTTCTCGTGCATTGACTAACCCTCTTCTTATTACGTGGAATGAGTCGCCCATCAACCGTATCTTCATAAAAGGTCATTGTAATTCACATGATAACCATCGTAGCATAAGCTTGATTCCGGTCGTATTTAGGTTATTTACTTCGATTAACTTACGCCGTATAAGGGCTTCGCGTAAATCAAATGCTAGAAAAGAACAAGCCGTTTTAGATCAGAACGAGGATGTATAGACAGCAGATTTACTCTGATGCAGGTTCTTGAACAGCGACATGCATGTCGCTCATCCCACTATAGCTATCTTTCTAAAACTCAAGGACGCATTTAACTTAATGGATCGCAATTTTCTGTCGAAAAGTGGTGTACACATCTAATTTGTAAATATTATATGCGTAAAGGTCTAGAAAGAATTAACACACACTTTTTACTACCAACAGTGGTACTCGTAAAGTCTGTCGAATTTCCCCATTATTCTTTGATTCTGTCATAGTTGCTATTAGGTATAACACTCTTCAACACGTTCACAATGCAGGTATCAAAGTTCTGTCGTGTGGTAAATTAGTCCATCTTAACTATGACGATATTGTTAGTTTATATCGTGCCGAGCTTGTTTCAGATAAAGATCTGTACTTCACGACAAGAAATGGGTCCCATCACATCTCTTTGTTTACTGGTGACGTTTCGGTGCCTACTTTCCAGCACCATCCTCAGGCAACACACAACACAATGATCACTAGATTTAAGCAAATGGTGCTGGAAAGTAGGCACCGAAACGTCGCCAGTAAACAAAGATGTGATAGGACCGCATTTCCATTGGGACGAACCAAAACTCAACCCGATCAAAGACAAAACAAAATTGGAAATTGTGATCAATAGGATCTTTGTGTAACTGCCCGTGTACAGCTATTACCCGCGTACGCAAAACGCGGCATTGGAATAAATGAAGCTTACACTCCGCAAAACAATTTCAAAAAGATATCGTGTTGTTATTCGACATTCGAGATGCTGCACAGGCCACCTTGAATAGATAAGCGGACGTTGTTCCGTTTCTCGGCATGAAATTCGCACCTTCTAAATGTAAGATAATTTTACAGGATCATTCACCACTCACTCCAGATCTGCGATTGCAGAATGAAGATCTAGACATAGTCGACAGGTTTACATATCTTGGGAGCTCTATCAATAAATTAGGCAATATGTTTGACGAGATGAGAATCAGAATCGCGAAAGCTACAGTAGCTTTCTTCGAACTTCGGAATGCAATCTGTCCTCTAGGTTACCAACAATGAATAGCCATCGCTGACATACGTAGACGTAATTGTTGATAGGCCAAAACGTGCTTCTCGTGAGAAAAACAAATATGACTTCATCAACTACGTTGGCCCGGTCTCATTTTGTGTATGCGCTCAATTCGATTGCCCAGTAGTGCATTATTTTCTCACCCAGCGCCAAATTGTCGTAAGAAAGAAAGTGGGCAGATTTTGAAGTGCCGAAAACAATCCAAAATGAGCTGTATACAAATTTTGTAGTATGGGGCACAATCATCTACCAGGATGGGATGAACGTGCGCATCATAATTCTTGTTTGGAATCCCTGTGCGATATGGCATCAAGTCGAGAACATTAGCGACCTTGTTGCAGAATTCTAGTGGAATAATCTTCGTTACTTCTTTATCTTAGATGAGCAGAGTTAGCTGCAAGGTTTGGTTGTGTTTATGAAGTAATCCATTAAAAATCACAAGGAATCTGTTTCCTTGCCTTAAAACTAACAGCTATAATGGTTTTGTTTAGAGATTTAGTTTGCCTCGCTTTTGTATATTACCGAGGAAAACATACTGATAGTTACCAGATTCACCTTCTCATGAATCTCTTTCTAGTATTTCGCGTGATAAATGATCATTTTTTTCATTAGTATCGATTTTTAAACGTTTTTTTGTTTTTGTATATTTTCTTATGGTTATATGGTAGTGAAGCATTATTTACAAATGACTTATGTATTTCTGTGCATGATGATGAGGATGGGATATACTTTATATGTCGTCAAAAATAGTCTGTATGAACACTAGCTATTAAATGAGAAATTTCACAGAAGTGTAAAATTTGTATTGGAATTTCGACACTTATTTATTTCGTTTTCAATATTCTTATGCGTATAAAATTTTATAAGTTATCGTTTTAGTAACCTTTTTATAGAACGCTAACATAAAAGCTTACTTTTACATTGATAAATAGAAAAAACCGGCATAATATGCTAAATTTACTTAAATTTTAACATGTTTATGCTGTTTGAGCACAGTTTGTTGCAGCCAAATTTTAGCTCTAGTCAAGAAATTCATTAATTTACGCCATATTTTAACACAAATATAGTACAATAAGGCTCAGGTTGATTAGCCTCAATAAATGCCAGAGGCAAATACAATGCGAGTTTCAATTAATAGGAAATGCGTAAGCAATCAATGATCGCGCGAGTGTTGATAACGATTCTTCAAATAATTTACTATAATCAGGGTTGCGAACTTGATGTAAACACCTGACCCATTAAGTACATACATTTGTCGGTGCACTAAAGGCAATCCATCCAGTAGACCGATTTCGTCCTTATTGGGAACTCATCACGTACTGGCCAGAATTTGCCGCGGACAGGACCGACAAATTTATGTACTTAATGGGTCAGGTGTTTACATCAAGTTCGCAACCTTGATTATAGTAAAGTGTAATCACCGCCCGCGCAACTAAAATTCGTTTAATTATATTCTTCAAATCATGTTTGCAAGCTTGAAGTAAACAAAATACAATGGGATTGGTGCCTACTTCAAGCTCGCAAACTTGATTTAAAGAATAGTAGCAAACGTGTTGCGTTCGTGTACAATCGTATTTTTTGTAACACGGCATAATACGAATCTGGCGCTAGTTTTCCAGAAATGTTTTTAAACCGTGGATAAACATAGCTCTTCCAGCATCTCGCATAAAAAACCTGAATAACAGCGAAAATTGGCCACATATAAAATTGTACCAAAGTATACGAAAGCACTTTATATTGTGTTTACCAGCAGTTATGCAATAAGTTGAATATTCACGTTCATGTACTTAATAATCCTATTAATCGGAAAACCACACAAGAAGTGCTACAAAAAAGTATATTTATTTGCCCTTCGAACCTCATTCAGTCGACTTTTAATTTGTGTGCATAATACATTTCGCGTACACACGAACGTAGCCACGAACAAGTAAGCACAAGCATCGAATTATGACTTCAATCTCACGATGCAGCTTCATCAGACTTTTACTTGCAATTTTTGGTCCATTGTGTCTAGACATTCTAAAGAACAATGTGTGAAAAATACTAGTGAAACCACTCGACTTAAGGCCAATTCAGCCAATTTTATGCGTGTGAGGCATTTAACATTAGTCTTGCTTTGAAAGTGGTAGACTTTCATCCAATATAACAGTTTATTCAAATCGGTTAAAAAAATACAGATTAATGTCTTATACATCATTTGCCATTTATTGCACGCGTAGCTCTAGTAATTGAGAATAATTACTACTGCAATTGAATGCGAGGGTGGTGGTACCCAGTTTTCCATTTTGCGAGTAGTTAGACAAAATGAAGCTATTGTTTATCTCAAGCTCGCAAACTTGATTTTTAGAATTGATATTACGAATCTAGAAATAAATAACTCTCTAAATAGAAATATTTCAGCCGATGTTTCTTGTCAAGTACACAATATATGAGACGGAAAGAGGTGAGAGCCGCATATATTACTCTACTTTCTTCATATACGCATTGCTGTTTGATTCTCGCTAGTCAGTTGGCCGTCGTACTCTGAAGATGATCCTGGAAGTTCGAAACGAGTCAGTATATGCGACTGTTTGTAGTTTTTAAAGTGTGTGCCTTTGGTTAGATATAATTGTGTAAGTTATCTCATTTTAAAAGATGAATTTCGTTGCGCAGTGCTGTCCTTCTTGTTGTGGATTTGACCGCATTTTTCTTGTGCGGGACAATTGATAGCACTCATAGGTCGGTAAAATCTTGAATTTTCATCATTTTCAGGTGATGTAATTTTTGGCCTCAATTGATGGGTTCTCACTGTCCCTTCTTCTTTAAGCCTTCAATTAGCTGATTGTCTGAAAATGACGTTGGAACAAGATTTTCCATTGTTCTTCTTCCGAATTTTCGAGACCGAATTTCCAGTCTCATCTTCAGGGTTGACAAAATACGCACAGGAATAAAACACAACTTGTGGCAAATGTGGTATCCTCATTCAAGACAGATATATTTATATTTGCCACAAGTTGTGTTTTATTCCTGTGTGTATTCGGTCTCGACAATTCGGAAGAAGAACAATGGAAAATCTTGTTCCAACTTCATTTTCAGACAATCAGCTAATTGAAGACTTAAAAAAGAAGGGACAAGTGAGAACCCATCAATTGAGGCCAAAAATTACATCACCTGCAAATGATGAAAATTCAAGATTTTACCGACCTATGAGTGCTATCAATTGTCCCGCACAAGAAAAATGCGGTCAAATCCACAATAAGTTATCTCATGTTTGGAATATTGATTTAAGGAATACCTTTTTTTTATTTTTTCCAATGACGATTACACTAAGTTCTCTGAAGCGCACGTTTATTCTGTGGTTCTACAATCACATTACCGTAATTTTATTCCAAAAAACGGTAATAAATTTGCAATTGATAATAGTAAATGTTCTCGTTTTCATGCTAACAGTGGCCTCATAGCAGAGGCATATTGTAAGATTTGTGAACTACTTTTGTACCACGCCATTTTCCTCCTAGTCAAATCGAACGACAGAAAACCCAGTATAATGTCAGTACTCCACTTCGCCTATGAAGCATGCGATTTGACCGATTACAGTTCCAACCACCAGCACAATACGGTAATCCTATACTTTAGCTCGATTCGACGGATACAAAGATGGCGAAATTTGTGAGGTGGAGTCTTCTCTCCCGTGACATATGTTTGATCACACCAGAATGTGTTGGATTCGCACAGACCAAGAAGGCTATATAAGCACTCCGCTAGACAGGGTACGTAGAAAAGTCCTGTGTACGACATGACAAGTAAATGTGCTAGACAATTACTAACAAATAGGACAAGAAGAACACACCAGTCAGCATGAACGTGTGTTTCGTGCTTACTGACAACTAGATTTTGGCTAAATGTATCCTATCTCAAAGACCATTGTGTTGGCTCTTTTTACATTCTCGGTTTCTCGAAAACAATTGTTTCGTACCTTTCACAGGCTCAATGTATATTTTATATACTGTGACTTGGCTTTGAAGTAACATTATGATGATTTTGCATGAATTCAACTCCACTGCTGCTCTTATGCACACATACTTTGACCCAGTATAAAGCGTAGCACTGGCTCCCACCAACGAGTCGCCAGTAAGCACAAACCGAGTGTGCATATCTTTATTTAAGCTAGCTTTGTTTGAACCTCCTCGTTCTATTTTAAATAAATTGTTACTAGGTGGGCAATGCCTAATACATATATATATATATATATATATATATATATATATATATATATACATATATATATATATATATATATATATATTCATTGTACCCTTCCTATGTGCACGAGAAAGATGATCGTCTGTCTTTCCTAGATGTACTATTAATGAAAGAAACTAATGGTAAATAAAATAGAACAATTTACCATAAAACAAGATGGTCTGCACAGTATTTGCATTAAAGCAGTTTTGTGCCGTTTCAATATAAATTATCAACAGTTCGTAGTTGCTTTTCAAGAATTGACAGGTTGGTTAGTCAAGATTCAAATGGAAATGAATATAATAAAGCAATTAACGATTTAATGTCTAATGGCTATCCCACACAATTAATTGAATCAATTATTAAAAGGGGAATTAAACAGAAACAGACGTATTATGGGCCAGAAAAGAAAACAGTTTACTTAAACATCCCATTTAAGGGAGATGCAGTTTCCCGAATGGCACAAAAGAAAGTTGAAGCAGCATTGACACGCACATTTAATGCAGCCAAACTACGAGTGTTATTTAGGGTAACACACTTGCCTTTACCAGCAATCAAAGAGAAACAGCTGTTAATGTCGATATCAAATATTATTTACCAATATACATGCGCAAGTTGTCGATCAACTTACGTAGGCCGATCGACCAGACGGTAAATTACTCGAATGAGAGAACATTGCAACTTGAACGCCTGTTTTAAATCAAATGGTGAATACACGTCTGCTATTGCGCAACATATCATCGAAACATCGTACGTATGTTCTCCAGACGTAGCATTCAAAGTAATTACTAAATGCAAAAACAAAAGGGAGCTAACCACATATGAAGCCTTATGGATAAACAAATTGCAGCCGGATTTATGCAAGCAGAATTAGCATGTACAGGCATTGAGCTTGAACTGGATGTGACACACGCAATTTTTTGGTTTCCGTTTTTAACAGTCTCCCTATTTCGTAACACAGTATCCAGAAATGGAGCTGAAGTAACTCTACCAGACATTTTGTATCACTTGAGTAAATATTATATTTTTTACAGAAACTCTTGTCAGGAATAACCTACCTTATTCAACAATATATACTTAAGCAGAAAAATATATGTTTAAGTATTCTTGGAGGATTTTATGAAATCTATTTATGTAATAAAACCTAAGCCATGTGAAAGATGGAAGATGCGATAAATCAATCCGGAAACTTTGTCAGTGATAAAATGTATGAATCTACTATTTTGTTTAGTTATTAAGCAATAACAATCGCATTCATAAATACCATCCGCATTAACAATTCAACTTAGTAAAACAAAAACAAAATTAAATATATATTAGGTGTTGCTCATCAAGTAGCAAATGAATTGAGATTTGATCAGAAGGATAATACGAAGACAGCTTGAATGGAGAGTATAATCGCGTGCACATTAGTTTCGTGCTTACTGGTGACTCATCAGTAGGAGCCGGTATTACACCCTTTAACCGCTATATATTTGGTTTGGGGAATGCGGGAAAATAGGACGGTACAATCTCTTAAACGCACGAGATTATAATTTCCGTGCATACTGTCTTTGGTTTATCCTTCTGGTCATATTTGAATTAATTTGTTACTCTGGGCAACACCTAATACATAATTGCATATCTATTAGTTCGCCTACACACACAGTATCAAATAAAATTAATGACATTAGCATTCTAATAACAAACAGAGGCTGACCAGTTAGACACTTCAGGCGCATGTTATAATAACGAAAATAACTACGAAGCAAAACTAACCACACGGAGTTAATATGAGCCTTAAAGATACATTTAATAAGCAGGTATTGCCAAACAGGAAATGAGTTTTGCAGCACTTGTCACACTGGTCGTAGAATTTATTCCTGTCTGTCGCTAGCCTGAGTATGACAAATATTTACACAATAAGAAAACCCCTTTAGTCTAGCGAAGAAAAGTAATGTACAAACTAGCGCACAAATTGTATGTGCCTAAAGAAAAACATCGCTTAATTTTAAAAGATTAAAAACGTAATTTGAGCCAGTAATTACCAAGAAAATATTCTGAATTCGTTCAAATTCCTTAAGCAATTATACATCCAGTTTTTTTCGGGCAAATTTAAAACGAAAGGAATGACGAATAACTTGCTCTTGTCAAAGAATGAAATGTCGACCATGTGTCCTATAGACAGACGCAGACTAGGAGGATGGTGTTCAATACTTTAAATAATTGTTGGTTCAATAATTAGTTTTTTCGGCTGTATGCATAGTTAAAAGAAAAACGAAGTCGTCAATTAAATTATTTTCAACCGTGTCGATATTTTTGAAGTCGCAGTGCTGATATGATGCATCGTTGCTTCAATAGGAAATGTGTCAGCCCACATTGTGTGTATTAATTTTTATACAAAACTTCTGCATTTAAAGCTTTACGATTTCTTTCTATATTTTAATAAAATTGGTTTCATGTAGAATTATCTTCTGGGAGTGCATGTACGGATTAAGCTTATTGATTTCAATGGTCGAACAGGTCGAATTCCTAATATAGTTATTACTGATAGCAATATAGCCAATGAGTATTTTATGCTCGTAAATTGCTGATTGTCGCACAACAGATATAGACTTTGGATCATTTATTTGATTTATTCTAGACAAAAGACCATTTGCCAAGTAGCGTCAACAGTGTAACCAGCAGAGTCTGTGCTGACAAGGTGAAAAAAGACCAACAACAAGATAAGAAAGACAACATGGAGGCAGCAAATATTCGCACACTCAGTAGCCGACAAAGTGTAAGTCTCGTTAAAACTCAATACATCAATACATGAATAACCAGATCGTAAACAGTGTTTCGTCATTAGATAGAGGGTAATAAATATTTTCGCAAATTTCTCTCTTGATCAAGGGAAATATGTTTATCAAGTTTAACTACACCAAATCTTGAACTAAAAGTTTAGTACGAATAAGCTTCTCAATAGATTGATACATTTTGACGATTATTACATGAATATCAATAAAACAAAACCCCTAGCCTTTGGCCACTTCTCAAAATGTAGCTAGACTGTCACGAAGTTTGTTAAATTTACCAAATTTAAACAAGCTTCACTTTAATCCATCGTTGGATACCATCACACTTTCACAAATAATGCGGACCATATTCTCTGGCAGCTAAGCGATGCCCCATGAAACCACAAGCCCCAGTCACTTCATTAATAGCAAGAATTTCGATACCGACTATTCAACTATTTCGAGGTGTCACTTATCACACTCACTCCAATACGTGAATTATTTAAGATTGTGCTTCGCGTTCTCCATTGGTATAATTGTCAATGGTAATGCGTTGGATCTGAACGTATACAGACGACACATAGTTCGCCATATCATATTGTGTGACACCTAATCGAATACACTTCAATTACCTGTTCGATGTAATATATGAATTTAGCCGATGCATCTCACTGCCAGAGTTTACCTATATTTTGGTAATATTTGCTCAATGCGAGCTTCAAATGTTGAATCTCCGCGATTTGCGTTAACTTTAGCATGCACATTTAATACATCCCTCGAACTGAGGAAGCATCTGCTTCGAAGGCCTGAAATTCTGGTAAATATTTTATGAATGACCAATAGGGACGAAAACCACTACTTGATTAATTTCATCTGTTACTGCAATGTTGAGTTGAGGCCAATGAGCACGAAACCTGATAATTTGAATTTGTAATCGTATTTAGCGCTTAGTTCATGTTTAAAGCATAACGAATCTCCTCCTAGATCACTATTTTGATGCTATTTTTGTGATTTTTAAAAGGTAACTCGAACGGCATGGAATTTTGCGTAATTCTGCTTAAAACAACTGCCTACTAGCCGTTTGAAGTAGCATTGCCAAATCAAACTAAATTTGTCATTTAGTAGACAATGCAAATTTTCTATTTTTACGTATATTTCAGATAGACTGTAATAAATTAATTCAGACTAGAAAGATATGAATTTCCAATATCATTAAAAACGTTTTGTTACGTTATCTATCTTTGAAACGTCTTAGACACTCAATAATGAAAAAAAGCATATATATGATCACTAAGGGCGATAATTTATAAAGGAATTAGCTACAATATATTGAATTACGTTTCCGACTTTAGATACTATTTTAACAAATATCGCAACCTACCAAAATTGATGTCAGTCACATCTACTGACGTATTTCGATCTCCCGAGGCCACTGAGAGGCACGACAACGTAGAACAAACGATGGTCAAGAAATGTGGCAGACAGTAGTTTTATTATGCTGTGCAACTTGTTAAAAACTGGATTAGTGTGTAACGCTCGGCTTCGCGTTATAACCCAACGAGATTCAATTTCGTCAGATCCGGTTTACCTTAGGTTCAAATGTGCTAATTCTGGTTTTAGATAATCTTTCACCTAACAGTAGTTTTAGAAACAATATATGTTAGTTTAAAGCAGTTTTAGTTAGGAGATTTCTGTAGCTGCAATTTTATTCGTAATTAATGGGATTTAAAAACAGCACACACCCGCGCGTAACATACCGGAAGCACACCGTGGATGACTGTGTCTAAGCTTTCAAAGCCAGGATTATTCGTGACTCATAACTAAACTGCTCAGGCACTCTGGATATAGAAACTGTGATTTATGACTTACTGCTTATGTGCCTAGATAATAATTTTGTATTAACCATATTTTATTTTGTTGCCATCTAGAGCATGGTCAATTTTGACTAACATTGTATATTATATTACTTTGTAACATTGTTAATAATGCACGTATGGTACTCGACTTAGCCTTCTCAGATAACGACAATGGAGAGATTAGGACGGACGTCAGCTAGAAGGCGAGACTGATTATAACCACGGCCCTCGAAACGATTTCCTCCGACGTCAGCTACCAGGCGTATGTAGTAATCTAATAGCATCGGTAAATACACCGCTACTTCGCAATAACACTTCCTACAAGTGCTCCGTTTCATCAGAAAACTTGATTTAAAACATTGTCGGCAACTCACGCACAATCAGTGATTGCTCAATTCAACAAATAAAATATTATTCATTTTTGAACAACAAAAAAAATATAAGTCGAAATTAATTGTCTTATCAAATTTAAAACGGGGAACAGTCAATAAATCACTAAGGTAATAGGCAGAAATTTTACATATGAGTGCATAGATCTTGACCTCCTGCGATGGGGGTTTGGCCGAAGTGGGCATGTATACTGATATAACCTAGACATTAGTAGTCTAATGAAAACAAATCCCATTTTCTAAGTTTCACCGAACGAACTCATCTACTTAAAGTTCAGTAATCACAATCAGCTGTTTAAAACCAAATGTGCTGAAGACGTCACATCATATGGTTGACAACAGAATAGGCCGGATCTAATTTTTTTTCATGATTGAATCATCCTAGCGCTAGCATGATATTGACCTGAAGTTATTCAATCTTCTGTAGCTGACGATTAATATCATGTTTGAGCGGAAAATGAAGGCGTCAATAAAACGCTCTTTATAAAAACTTCAGCTTTGGTTAAATAAAAGAAATTGACAACCATAGCTAAAGTAAGCTTAACGTGTCTGC
This sequence comes from Eudiplozoon nipponicum, assembly GCA_029291075.1. Lineage (NCBI taxonomy): Eukaryota > Metazoa > Platyhelminthes > Monogenea > Mazocraeidea > Diplozoidae > Eudiplozoon > Eudiplozoon nipponicum. The sequence continues at coordinate 38,754 of JAQBSW010000256.1, forward strand.
AAACCTATTATTTCGAAGTTACGAGTCTCTAATGTAGACAAATAAAGTAAAGTCTAATAAGTGTGCTCAATAAATACATTCTTCAGCTTCGAACAAACGAAATCATAATCACAGTTATCAAATTATCTTAATTTGAACAGCAAAGATAGAAACTTCGCGAACACAGTGGAGCAGTCTGTCTGGTTAAGAGAACGAAATTATAAGCGCATTCGAAGTCTACAAACGGGCCGCATACAAACACAATTTTCAGTTATACTATACTAATGTTCATTTCAATACCACTCCCTCATGAAACGTGGTATCTGTACTATAATGACAGATTGGGGATGGTCATTTAGAACTTTATGGCTAATGGATGCTATATAGGGCCTACATAAAGGAAAGGCTAACCAAGAAACAATAGTTAGTATAACTGAAAACTGTGTTTAGTGTACGCAGCGTGGTTCAAAGGTAAGAGCACCAGATTCCGAAGCAGGCGTGCGCAAATTCGAGCCCTCTACACGACAAATTCTGGCCCGTACGAGTCCCCAATAAGGACGAAACCCTGTCTACTGGATGAATTTACTTTCCCCCTCTATAAAATATTTAGTTTGTACTGACAAATGCATGTACATAATGCGTCAGGTGTTTATATCAAGATCGCAACCTTGATTAAAAGTATTTGATATTACTGTCCGCGCAAGCAATGCTCGTTTAAATTTTAAATCAGTTGGTAATGGTTAAGAGAACGAAATTATAAGCGCATTCGAAGTCTACAAACGGGCCGCGTACAAACACAATTTTCAGTTATACTATACTAATGTTCATTTCAATACCACTACCTCATGAAACGTGCTATCTGTACTATAATGACAGATTGGGGATGGTCAGTTAGAACTTTATGGCTAATGGATGCTATATAGGGCCTTCATAAAGGAAAGGCTAACCAAGAAACAATAGTTAGTATAACTGAAAACTGTGTTTAGTGTACGCAGCGTGGTTCAAAGGTAAGAGCACCAGATTCCGAAGCAGGAGTGCGCAAATTCGAGCCCTCTACACGGCAAATTCTGGCCCGTACGAGTCCCCAATAAGGACGAAACCCTGTCTACTGGATGAATTTACTTTCCCCCTCTATACAATATTTAGTTTGTACTGACAAATGCATGTACATAATGTGTCAGGTGTTTATATCAAGATCGCAACCTTGATTAAAAGTATTTGATATTACTGTCCGCGCAAGCAATGTTCGTTTAAATTTTAAATCAGTTGGTAATGGTTTCTACTTTATAATCATAGTGCTTGGCTCGTCATTGAAAGCATATCTATGCGAATCTTAAGAACATGATATGATCACTTTGTCACCTTTATAAGTTCGAGTCAAGCACTATTTGATAATCACTAGACAAAATTTCTCAGTCGAATTGAATAGAACAATACAACGAGAATGAGAATACTCAGTCCATAAAATTGATCAGAACTTGCGTAATAAATCTCGCATTTTATAGTATGACTTCTATAACTCCCTTAAAATTACAAACCTGATTTGCATGTTAAAACGAGAAACGATACCAGACACACACAAAAAGTTACATCAAAATTGCAAAACCATTGTCAAGCCGATTGCTAGATTTTGAGACATGTAGATGATCTAACAATTAATGACTGCGCGGATGGTGGTAACAATTCTTCAAATCATGGTTGCAAACTTGAAGTAAACACCAATCCCATTGTATTTAACCAGTCGTCGAAGAACATAACAAAACTACCGCCAGCCGCAACGCACTGACGCGTTTCGACCTTCCTTGATCATCATCAGAGTACGACGGCAAACTGACTATCGAGGATCAAACCGCACTGAATATATATGGAAATCAAATTTAGACATGCGGCCCTCACCTCTAGCAGTCTCGCATACATTGTACTTGACTGGAAATGTAGGCTGCTCAATTTCTATGCAGTCATGAACATTAATTGCCGTTGTACTCTGATGATGATCATGGAAGGTTGAAACTCGTTAGTGCTTGCGACTGGCGGTAGTTTTGCTATGTTGTTCGAAGACTGGTTAAATACAATGGCATTGGTGTTTACTTCAAGCTCGCCAACTTTATTTAAAGAAATGTAGATGACCTGTAGACTACAACGTTACGCACTCATATTGTCACGAAGTCGAGAGAGAGAGAGCAAATAAATTGCCAGTTTGAAAATTTATTCGAAGTCAAATTGGTACGTAAAGCATAACAGTTAAATACAGTTTGTTGCGGAGAACTAGTAAGTATGCAAGTATGTATTAGGTGTTGCGAACCTAGTAATAAATTCGTTTAGTTGTGACCAAAAGGATAAACCAAAGGCAGCGTGAACGGAAAGTATAATCTCATGCACATTCGTTTCGTGCTTACTGGCGACTCATCAGTAGGAGCCGGTATTACGCCCTTTAACCACTTTTGGTCAAGAGTGTAGGATAATAGGAGGGTACAATCTCCTAGACAAATGTGTAATGCTGTAATAGTGAAGCTAACATCATACAGTCTACGACAATTGGCTTCAACGCTAACTCACACTATATATATATATATATATATATATATATATATATATATATATATATATATATATATATATATATATATATATATATATATATATATATACCGAGTCTGTAAAGGATACTAACACTGGCTATTGTGTTAGTAACCGTTACCAACATTATTGAACCGAAAAGGTACATGATACTAACACTTTGGTTTCCGAATCGGAATATGGTACCAATATGATGGATATCAATTAATGCTATAGTTCACCGAAATTGAGAATTACAACAATTTCTCAACACATGTTACTCCAGTAAATCCATACACTCTGGCCTTGATCGATATCAGTTATCACATTTCGCGGTAAGTATGAAATCATTCAATTCAATATAAAACAGTTAAATACTGTTTGTTCCGGAGAAATAATATATATGCAGGTATGTATTAGATGTTGCGAACCTAGTAACAAATTAGTTCAGTTGTGGTCATTCCGTTATAGCGTTTAAATTCTTTAAAAAGGTTTATTTTGATTTCGTCAATGTGTAGTCACTAAACGGTAAAAATCTGCACACGAAGGGCTCGTTGATAAGTTATTTTATTTAGCTCATGGCCTATAATTGCGTAATTCCAACCTAGTAATACTACTCGAAAACCAGAGTTAAACGCTGGCGACTTCTTGCTGAAAATAACTTATAACATCATGAGCCTCACTTACATTGCCCCGACCTTGCTAAATTCTACTTTTTAGCACAAACAGCTAAATGTTGCCAAAAGGCAACTACTATTCAGGGAGCGAGAGCCTACCGCTAGTGCCATATTGCTTCAACAATAGATTTTCTCCACTTATAGCAAGTGCTGACTTCACCTATAACAGTTGGCTCGTTTATGCGGAGTACTTCAGAATTTACTATTAGTGTAATCAGGCCGAGATATAATTATCCCTATCTCAACAGTCAGAAACCATATTGTTTACCTCAACACAAATGGATGATTTTTATCAAATTATTTATACTATTTTGCTCGTTTAAAGCGCTTCCATTTAGTAAAACAAAATAAAAATATGTATTATTTTATATTCACTTCTGCGGCTTGACACCCTACTTAAATGACCAAGTGCGAAGGTTTGCGATCCATCGGGTATGTTAACTAAAACTGAATTTTGTTCTGCATCCGTAATCTCCAAACGATACGGACCATCATTGAAAGCCTCTAGTGCTCGATCAAATTAAATCTCTCTCCAGTATCCCGGGTTCACGTGGCACAATCATCGCAATGCCTCTTTCATAGTCCGGTTTGCTCGCTCAGCCGTCGCGTTGCTCTGCGTGTAGCAATTGGCTATTTGGGAATGTTTTATGTCAAGGTACTTGTACCACTGATTAAATTCAGTCGGGTCGAAGTGTGTACCCCAGTCGGTAACACTAATTTGTGGTGCACCAAATCGACTGAGCCATCGCTCTTCTAAACACTTTATAATCTTCTCTGTTGTGATTCTTTTCAGTAGTACAAGCTCGACACATCGGGTAAACTTATCCACCATGGAGAACATAGGCCATCCCACCACGAGCCACTGGCAGTGGACTTACGAGGTCAGTAGGCAGATACTAGTTCCGTGCAGTTGCATTGAAAGCAATCAGGGTGACTTTCTCTTTTTTTGGCTTGCAACGCTGACATATAGTGCACTATTGGTTACACCTACGAATTTCTTTAGACATGCCAGGCCAATACAATCACGAAAGCAATGTCTCAATGAGTCGCCCAGCGCCAGAATGTCAAAACGTTGCATGCCAGAAAGCCATCAATTCTGTTCGTATACATCTGGAAACAAATCATTGTACTATTCGTTAATTTTTTCTGCATCCAATTTGCAGGCTCAAAGCTTTATATGGTGCAGACTTCATTTTGTCGTTTGTTAAATGAATGACTATTGCCTGGCATGTGGTCTCATTCTCCAGTTCCTTAGACTGCTAAGTGGCGAAACTCACACAGCGGAAAATCTGCCGAGCGCATCGGACGTCGCATTCTCTATACCGGCTCTATAATGAATTCGTACAAAGTATTCCTCGAGCTGTCCAATGGCTCGGTGTACACCTTTCTGCTCAATACCCGGTGATTTCCATTGCACCAGTGCATTATGATCGGTAAAGACTTCTACGCGTCCATCGATGACAAAATACTTTAGCTTTCGCTGTTTCCATTTTACTGCCAGTAATTATTTTTCTGTGACGGTATAGTTATGCTTCTCCTTAGTGAATATGTAACTTATATATTGGCCCGTACATCCGACGGCTTCAAACAGTGCTCCATTGCCAATATCTCACGCATCTGTAACAATTGACATACTACCTACTGGGAGGGTCAAAATAGTTGAGTCTAATAATTTCCATTTGCATAAGATAAACGCTTCTTGAGTCTGCTCCGTCCAAAAAAACGGTATATTGGCACTACAAAATGGTCATTACGTAACCGCCATCCCTGCGAGTTATGGTGTATAGAAATTTACCATACCAAAACCGATGCAATTTTTTTCTGGTAGTTATAGGCTGGGCTGTAAATTTGAATCTAATGTCATACATCCTTCCGCTGACTGAGCGACCCAGGAACCGCACATGCCAACCTATCTGATCTTTCTCTGAATTAAAATGTAATCGTCATTCTATGTCTTTGGATAAAATTTTCTGCAGCCTAATACGTAATTGGAGTCCAATAGTGACCCAAATAATAAAATCGTCAACGTAAGCTCTTGTACGGGGTAAGACGGACACGAACGAGTCCATCATACTTTGGAACAATTTTGGTAAGTTCGTAAGACCAAATGGCCCCCGAGTGAATTGGAAATGAGCTTGGAGTAAAAGCAACGCAAGCTTCCATCGCTCTTCGGGCCGAACGCAAATTTGCTAAAATCCCTGTTAAGGATCAAGCACTGAAAACCCACTAGTTGTAAGAACAGATCACGCAAGGCCGGCATGGTATATAAGTCAGGCAGTCACCGAGTTTAATTGCCGGAAATCGGCCGCCGGTCGGAACGAACCATTCCTTTTCAAAACGTAAACCATGGGAGGATGTTTCAATAACGTCGGCCTCTATCAACTCCTGTATTGTTCGAGTCGCTGCTGCCAGTTTCTTTTGGTGGTTCGTAACCTACATCCATTGCAATCAGGAAGGTAAAGCATAGTGTTGTACTAGCTTTGAAACTCTTTCCACCACCCGAGAAGACAACTGGGCTGCTCATGCACCTTAGGGCTATATAACGACTTTAAGGAATTCGTGCCTTCCATATACTTTTATTTTGAAAATCGGTCGTCTTAACCCACTTTCTAATGAAATCAAATCCCAATAAGGGTGTTTGAGTATTCGCTACAGCAGAAGACATAGTAAATATTTTCATTTATTAATAATTTCGTGTTCCATTCGCCCGTAGCCACCATTGACGCACCTGATGCCTCATCGATTTTATGTTGTTTAACTGCCAAGTCATTGATAAAACCGACACATCAGGTCCAGTATCCAATTTCATTATTGCTGGCTGTCTGTTGAGGAGTTCTGACAATGTAACTTTAATAAAAATCCTTGCGTGTGGCAACGTTTCGCATACTTCTTTCCATTTGAAGGCCGTCTGATTCCGAACAATTTTTACGGTGCTCTACAGGCCTTCTCACGATCTACAAATCTGTGCCTCTAAAGGATTTTTATTTTTGACATGTTCTCTATAATCCTTATTCGTGAGATGATTCAAACTATTTCCCCCATTGAACTGACATTTCTCTAGTAGAACTAGATTGATTGTGCTTTTTCTTAGATGATGCATTCGCCGAAACAGGTATCTCTATATATTGACCTTGTTTCCACTGGCTGTCGCCGTATGTGCGGGACTTGCCGATTATTCCACGAAAAATTCCAGAATGTCGCTCCTGTCGGAGGTTGTAACGGGATCCATGCGTGAAGTCGCCAATTTTTTAGTCTTAATGACCTAACTTTGAAGAGCCGGAGTTTTCTTACAGGCCTGACTGTGCGCGTCAAGGTATCAAGGGTCATCTCACTCGGAAATGGTTTCTCTACAATTTTGAAAACACCTACTGAGGCCGGGTGCGGAAGTAATCCAACACGTTTTTATATTCTCCATACGTAAGGTTTATAGGCAATTCTAATTGGACTGCAAATTTCCGGTCTATTAATTACTGGACAGCTACGCGCAAGTGCTTACTCGTCAATTCGGATGAAAACACAGACATATCCGTCTGATGCCATTTTTGACTTCACCAATATCGGTTGGGTCGTTAATGCGGTTTCCCTCAGAATTCATTATAATTTATAGTTTTTTGTTTGTATAAAGTGCATAAATTTGGCAAAAATAGATATTTTAAAAATTTTATATTCACTTCTGCGGCTCCAAGACTGCTTCTATCATTGTGATAAATGTTAAATCACAATACGTGCACGTCTGAGTGGAATTTCCGATGAATTCTTGCCAGCCATAGATCGGAGCTTTGGTGCGTTCTCGGTCTAAAATGTGGCTATTTGTACAATTTACACTGTTCAATAAATAAATTTAGTACAAATAAGTAGCATATCTTCATGTCCGCACACTTTTTTAGTTACAGCGAATAGCATGTACATTATCATTTGTAGCTCAATGATAGTTATTGAGAACTTTAAAGCCATTTCACGGATGACAAAAATTTAAGAAATTTATTGCAATATACCATACTACAAAAGTATATCGCGTAAAATCAAGAAAAGAATGATAGGGATCAACAGTGGCTGAATTTGGCTACGAAATTACTCAGATTTTTTAGCAAAGCAGGCCACTCAACACATCTTAATATATTTTAGAAATCCACAGTTTAAAGACCGACTACGAAGTTTTTAACATCGATTACTTCCTTTCTGAATTAATCAAGTTAGGAGTAAAATAAATTCAAGAATAATAGCTAGAGCTTATTGCCACGATTTCCAAAGAGACTCCATCCAAACTGTGTGGTATATTTATATGGTGCCAATCAACAAAAACGACCACTTAACTCCATAAAATTAGCATTTTATGCTTGCTGTGTACTGCATCAAAATTAGTATATGCACTTATAAACCAAGCAATATATAAAGCAAAAGAGAAGCACACTGGGGGAACAATAGCAAAGCTTCGATAAAAAATGGAATGTGTGGCCCGGTCAATTATTTCGTCAGGATACCGAGCCTAGCCAGCAATATCAGTAGACACCATAAGTATTTTTCTAAAATAATCAGCTGCTATTGGCTCAGTGGCATGTACAATTTATTGGAAAGCTTAATTTAATGATACCGACCTTGCAAAAAATGTCCCATTTCATTAATCATCTTATGGTGGATCGTCGATACACGCTCACGAAAGTAGTGGATTTTAGACCTTTTGCGTTTGGCTTTGGTGCTCGGCAATGATTGCCTATGCCCCCACTGTATATGTGGTTGAAATTATTAGTGAAGTCTCTAAAAATTCCAGTCCTTGGGCACTTACGATGTCGTTTTGTTTGCGGAATAGGTAGGCATAATCCAGAGCCATTATCTTTTCACAGGGAGAATCCATTCGTTATTTTTTGAAGCTTAATACTTTAGAGATGTCGTTATAGCCCATTTTGATGAGAGTAATAAGGTCGAAATTAACATCAAAACCGCGCTTAACATACACATGTCAAGGTTCGATCCATCCGCGGAACAATACGTGAAGAGTTCCCAGTAAGGACGAAATCGGTCTACAGGATAAATTGTCTTTGCTACATTATACCATGCTTAGTTTATATTTATAATTGTATGTACATACTGGGCCAGGTGCTTGTATCAAGAATGCAACCTCGATTTAAGTAATTAGAATCATGACCCGCACAAACAATGTTCCTATAATTTTTAACTTATATAACATGCATGCTATAATCATTCACGCTAGAAACCACCATGCAGAACTAAATGGCGTTGCCAGATCTATTTTTCTAGTGAGTGGTGATTTAATTTGGAAGGATTTGTAAAACTGCTTCCAATACAAGACCTTTTGTGATTCCAAATTTCTTTAGCTTTTAGCCGATCGGAATGTAGTGCAATAAGAAATCAAGGAGAGAAACATCAATTAGGGCAAAAATTAAAAATCATAAATCAGGCAGAATTGAATGGAATACAGCAATAAATATTTCAACACTTAATAATTTTAAGCCACGTAACGCAAACGTTACGCAGAGATAATGGTGCATACAACGGAAAAAAGACAAAACGAAACATCGCACAAAAAAATATATTTTAATGAAGATACAATCCCTAACTACTAGATTTAATGAAGAAATTTGTTTGACCTGGACGGAATGCTCCAGAAATGGTGGCTAACGCTTCAAAAGAAATCTAAAAATATGAAAATATTGCAAAATAATAGTTTAATAGCAAAACATGAAAAAATCATGCAGTACGCATAAAAGTATTCTGAACAAAACAATTTATCGAAATTTATAAAGCATCCTGATACAAATTGATTTTATAATTTCAAAATTCGTATAAAAATTATAAATATATATAATTAAAGTTTATGACTGAAAACTTTGAATATGAATAAATGAGTAAAATTCTACTAACTATACGCAATCGGATTCACAATGACGCGTTTCAACTTTTAATGGTTCGCAATAAAAACCGACGGCATACCGGCTACCGAGGTTTAAACTGAATTAAAAAAATCAGATATGCGGAACGCGCGACTAGTACCTGTTCATTCATTGTACTTGACTGGAAATTTCGGTTTATAAATTCCATACAATCGCGAAAACAACATTTTCGCACCCTTCATCACACGTATACAATTAAACACACATTGATTGCGTGAGAGGTGATAAAAACTAGATTAATTTATTTACTTATACAAAGGAACCATATTAATAGATGCGCATGTAAATCTATTCATCCTTCTATGCATGAATATTTACAAATAAACATAAATGTAAACATACATACATACATACGCATACAATTAATCAGATGTCGATTTTATACAGTTAACACTAAGAGGCCATTAATATATATATACATATATCATTTCCAGCCACACAAAAGTCAAGTGACTAATGTTTCACTGCCATATAACCATAAGGAGTGAAAAAAAGTATATAAGTGAATTTAGATAAATTATTATTGAGATTTACGAGAGAGGGAGAGGGGTAGAGAGAGAAGGAAAACCTTGCTACTATGAGTAAATTTATCAGGATAACTCACAGAAATGAGGCAAACTAAACCTCTCCACAACACCATTATGGCCAAGTTAGCATTCGGGCAAGGCGACATCAGCAACACAGCTTCCTTGCGGATTTCACCGTATCACGTCATAAACAAACCGAACCTCGCAGCTAACTTTGCCCTACTAAGAAAAGAAAGTTACGAAGATGATTCTACTATACATCTGCAACAAGATCGCCACTGAGCTCGATTCGCTGCCATATCGCTAAGGGTTTCTAACCAAGAACTGTGATGTGCACGAGGACCCCATCCCGGCAGACGAGTGGATCCTATACTACCCAATTTGGATGTAAGTGACTTTAATTGTTTCTGCCATGTCAAAATCTGCCCACCTTGTTTCTTACGCCAATTTGGTGCTGGATGAGAGAACAGAGCTCTGTTGGGCAATCGGAATGAGGGCATACGCAAAACGTGACCGAGCCAACGAAGTTGATGGAGCCTTATTTGCTTTTCTAAAGACGAGCACTTATTGTCAGATCCAAAAATACGTCTACTGATGTCAACGTTAGTTATTCGTTGTTGGTAACCAACATGTGCTATACTTCTCAAACAACGATGATCGAATGCCTGCAAGCGTCTCAGATCATCAACTCTAAGAGGCCAAGTTTCACTAGCGTATAGTAAGACTGCGCGTACAGATGCATTGTAAACACGACCTTTAAGGCAAAGTGAAATATTCGCGTTTCTCCATAAATGACGAAGGTTCGAGAAAGCTACTCTAGCTTTCGCGATCCGTATTCTCACCTCGTCGGACATATTGCCTACGTTATTGATAGAGCTCCCAAGATATGTAAACCTGTCGACTATGTCAAGATCTTCATTCTGCAGTCGCAACGTTGGAGTGAGTGGTGGGTGATCCTGTAACAGTATCTTACATTTAGAGGGTGCGAATTTCATACCGAAAGACGGAACAACGTTTGCTAATCTATTTAAGGTGGTCTGGGCAGCATGCTGATTGTCGAATAATAGTACGATATCGTCCGCATAGTCAAGATCGACTAGTTTATCTCCCGGGAGAACTTCAACTCCAGCGTCCTGAATGTGTGAGAGAGTGTTGTTCATAATAGCATCGATTACAAAATTAAACAAAAATGGGGAAAGTGGACAACCTTGACGAACACCACTGCTGGTTGTAAAGTTATGCGTTAATTCGTTGTAAACCTTAACGCGACCAGAAGTATTTGTGTAGAGAGCTCGTATAATATTAACAAATTTAGTGGGCACACCGCTTTTCGACAAGATATGGAATAAAACATTGCGATCCACCGAATCAAATGCACCCTTGAAGTCTAGAAAGACGACTATTGTGGGACGGTGATATAAATGTCTCTGTTCGAGAACTTGCCTTAACGTAAAAATATTATCTATACAACCTCGTCCTGCGCGGAATCCGGCCTGTTCTTCTCTTGTTTGTGATTCACGTGAAGCGCTAAGACGACGTAGGATAATCGAAGCAAATAACCTTGATACGACCGGAGTCAAACTTATACCACGATGGTTATCGCACGAATTACGATTGCCTTTTTTGAAGATGGGAATGATGGTCGACTCATTCCAGTCAAGTGGTACGGTTTCCTCATTCCATATAGTATGAAAAAGTTTGGTCAACGCTCCTGAAATTATATCGCCACCATCCTTAAACAATCCCGGAAGAAGATCATCGGGGCCGGCGGCTTTGCGGCGCTTAAGAGATAGGATTGCATCGCGTACTTCTAACTCGGATGGTTCTTCGGGACTAACATTCCACACTGTTGATGCAGACATGCTTTCGGGAAGCGGAACTGACGCGGGTGGCCAAGAAAATTGATCTCTAAAGTGTTCAGCCCACCTGTCAAGACGACTTATTTTATCGGTTATTAATTCGTTGTTACTATCATTTATAGTTTCGCTAACTTTTAACTTTCTCGGACCTGTTGTGCGTATAAGTTGGAACAAACAGCGACTGTTACCTGACGCGAAAGCTACTTCCATTTCTTCAGCCTTTCTGCTCCAAAAGTTTTCGAGATCGCCTTTTAGACTGCGCTTAAGTTGGCGTCTTATATTGCGACGGGTATTATTATGAGTCGAGCCAGGTGGAATTTGGCGCCTTATTTCGAGTATCCCCATAGATTTTACAGAGAGCCAGTGATTATTTCTACGGGTGCCTGCTATGCCACATACAGTAGTACCTGCATTGTGCATAGTGGAACTTATCTTGGACCAAAGTATATTCGGATTTTCGCTATTCAGACCAGTTAGATTAGCCTTAAGAATATTTTCATAGTTTTGTCGGATGGACGGTTGTTCGAGTTTGCCTACATCAATTTGGGGTTTATTCTTAATTATTTTCCCGGAAAATTTTAGAGCAAATCTACAACGGATAAGTGCATGGTCCGAGTCGACATAAGTGTTCCAAAAAGAGCGACAATCCTGGATGCAACCACGCCATCTATAACTAATTGCTACATGATCTATTTGAGTCCACCGTTGTCCGGGTGCTGCGGGACGCCATGTAGCACAACGTTTAACACTACGTGAAACCATTTCGTTAGTACATTTTAAAGGCTTTGAATCTCTAATGTAATTGTCGGTATACTTTACAAGCTTGGTTTTGAGGTCACATTATCAAAAACTTCATATGAAGTCATTACCGCTTGCATATTAATTGGTAAAGAGGAATGTACCGACCACCTGTCCCATAAGTTTTTACTATAAGGCCTCTGCTGGCGAGTAGCCAGTAAGCAAAAATCGCATGTGCACTTGAGAGTATAACTTTCGGTCATGCTGACTGTGGTTTATCCTTCTGAGGCTATTTGAAATAATTTGATAAAAGCTGCGCAACACCTAATACACAGTTGCACATACTGGCTTTCCACAACAAAGAATAAGCAGCCTTAGCCTGTATGGTTGAATTAAACTGGACTCTCCCATGGATTCAAATTCTCAGTCATTCTCATGACTAGCCAAATACAAAAACTTTAAATTTCATATAAGCAAATCCAGTGGCAATAGTGAAATAGCCTCAAGATAGATCTATTACAAAACTAACATCTTTGATGTTAACTTAAAAGTAATGAAAACTATAAAAACAAGTAAACAATCATTGATTGCGCGGGAGGTGGTAACAATTCTTTAAATCAAGTTTGCGAGCTTCAAGTAAACTAATCTACCGCCAGTCGCGAGCACTAACGCGTTTCGACCTTCCATGCTCATCATCAGAGCACGAAGGCAGTTAATGTTCGTGACTGCATAGAAATTGTGCAGCCGACATTTCCAGTCAAGTTTAATGTATGCGTGACTGCTAGAGGTGAGAGCCGCATATCAAAATTTGATTTCTATATATTCAATGCGGTTTGATCCTCGATAGTCAGTTTGCCGTCGTACCCTGATGATGATTATGGAAGGTCGAAACGCGTCAGTGCGTGCGACTAGCGGTAACCGTCGTAAAGACCATCCCCTCCTCAACGTGGTACGACGGTGTCAACCATGTTTCGATGATCGATCGTACATGGGCTAACGGGGCTATGGCGGTGGTGTCACCAGGGCGTGGTGGATCTCCGACCGGCAATCGGATCTCCTATAAAATACCACATGAGCCCGACGACGGCACCATGACTCGGCGTGTGTTCCCCGCCACAAAAGGGGACAACAGCCACAGGATTACATGGACTCCTGGACAGTACCCCGTACTTCCGAATGGCGAATGAGCTCTCAACAGCCACCGGCAACCATACTATTTACTGCTGCCTTGCAGACTGCGCTTGGATGTGCAAAGGCTAGAGGTGCGTCCTCGATCAAAAAGCCGAGTGGTGAGGGGACACCACTTGTACCAAATTCCCAAGAAACTCCATGAAAATGTCACAATCTATGAATACCGATCATGCTACGGCGTCCCCGGCAAGCGACGCGCCCTGTGCTCCCCCAGAGGCTAGGGTGTCAAGTGAAAAGCTATCTGGTTTTATCAGCGCGAAAACACCTATTTATTTCGGGTGTTGGAATGTTCGAACATTGCTTGATATCGGCAGCCAAGCAATCACGGCCAAATCTTTATATGACTACCAGATTGAAGTTGCATGCCTGTCTGAAGTCCGACTGCCCGGCACGGGATCAACGAAGATAAAAGTACCGTCGGCAGAATCAACATACTTGATGCATCACAGCGGACCAGTTGACGGGTCCGGACAACACGGTGTAGCCATTTTACTTGGTCCTACAGCGCAGAGAGCCATGCTGGCTTGGAATCCTGTATCACCGAGGATCGCAACGGTCCGACTGAGAGGGAAACCTTTTAACATCACAGTCGTAGCCGTCTACGCACCAACCCTCGCAGCTGATTCAGATGTGAAAGATGAGTTCTACGACCAATTGCAAGAGACCATCAACGGAATTTCCAGAGGCGACATACTGTTTGTTGCTGGTGACTGGAACGCACGAACAGGACCTTCTGACTCATCCACCAGACACATACTGGGAAAGTTTGGTCTAGGTGAGCGCTGCGAGAACGGAGAGCGACTTATCAGCTTTGCAGAAGTCAACCATATGTGCGTTACCAATACGCGTTTCCAACACCCTCGGAAGCATTTGCTCACCTGGTATTCAAACGATGGTCACACAGCCAATCAGATCGACTACATTCTGGTACGGTCGCGTTGGATGTCTTCTGTCGAAGATTGCAGGTCATACCGAGGAGCTGAAACTGGCAACCGAGGAGGGTCCGACCACACTCTAGTACGTGCCAAATTGAGGCTCCATCTCAAGTCCCGACGGCGCCGTCCACCTACGAAACGCCTGAATGTTGCTGCCCTAACGGACCCATCCCGTTGTACAGCGCTATCTGCCTCAATCACTGCAAAGTTGACTGCCGCTGACGGTGGAACTCATGCCGTAGATAAAACCAATGTGGAGCATCAATGGAATAACTTGAAACTCTCTACTCAGCAAGCTGCGCTTGAAACGCTCGGAACCATCAAAAGTCACCATAAAGACTGGATCTCTGAACGCACGATGCGGGCGTCACAAAAAGCAAGAGATGCCCGGATGAATAACGCGCCTAATTATCGCCACCTGAGACGTGAAACCACGAGGTCTGCTCGGGCTGACCGTAAGCAGTACTGGGATGAAATGGCTTCCGCCATGGAATCGGCTGCAAACGTCGGTGATTTCGGGGGTCTCTTCCGTCTTATACGTAAAGCATCCGGTAAGCGCAATGCAGAGACAATTCTACGCAGCGCAACAGGAGACTTGATTTCTGATGTCAATGGCAAAATCGCAAGATGGGTTGAACATTTTTCGCAGTTATTGAACCGACCATACAGTGGCCGCTCCCCACCGCAACCACCTGCAACATCTACACCCAGCTACGATGTGGACTGCTCTTCCCCAACTGAGGTTGAGATCGCTACGACCATCCAGCGCATGAAGAGCAAGAAATCCCCCGGTGAAGATGGAATTCCTGCAGAGATCTACAAGGCCTGTATAGGCGCACTACTGCCATCAATCCATCGACTGTTCTCTTCTATCTGGGAACAAGAAGCATGCCCGTCAGACTTCGGAATGTCAATCCTGCTACCGTTTCCCAAAAAGGGTGATAGATCAAGGTGCGAAAACTACCGTGGTATCAGTCTTCTCAACACCGCATCCAAGCTGTTGGCGTCGATTCTATTGAACCGCTTCTGTAATGAGCGGCATGTCCGTACCCGTCCCAATCAGGGTGGATTCCGCCCAGGCAAAGGCTGTGTTGATCAGATCTTTACATTACGGCGAGTTTTGGAACATCGCAACGAATTTCAACAACCAACCGTCGCTTGTTTTATTGACTTCCGAGCTGCTTTTGACTCTGTTGATCGCGACTCCCTATGGAACATCATGCTGCTCGACGGTATGCCCATAAAACTCGTCAATCTGATCAAGGCCTACTATGCAGCCACCAAAGCCAGAGTACGTGTTTACGGAGAAGAATCGGATGAATTCAGTCTGCACACAGGGGTTCGACAAGGATGTCCCTTGTCACCCATATTGTTCAATTATGCGGTTGACTGGATTCTGAGCAACGCGCTAACTGAGTTCCGAGGCGTTCAAGTATCAAATAACCTATGGCTGACGGATGTTGATTACGCAGACGATGTTGTTCTCCTTGCTGACAGCTTTGGGAGCATGCAAGCCGTTTTGGATCAAGTGGCCCAGTTTTCATCAGCCGTTGGTCTGGAAATCAATGCCGACAAAACGAAAGCCTTCGCCATCGGTGTATCTTCATCTGATGAGCAGCTCACGGTGTACGACAGCCCAATCGAAACAGTCGACGATTTTACGTACCTTGGCTCAAAAATACTTCCAACTGGTCAAGCAAAGAATGAAGTCCGAACACGCATCGACCGTGCCAGACTTGCTTTCTTACAATTGAAGAACTCACTTTGGAGAAGAAGTGAAATCAGCCTCAAAACGAAAATCCGAGTCTACCAGACTACTGTTCGCCCTGTGCTACTGTATGGCTGTGAGACTTGGCCATTACGTTCTGAGGACTCCAAAAAGCTCGAAGTATTCGACCATTGGTGCCTTAGGTACATCACAAAGACAAAATGGATGGACCGAGTGTCGAACGCATCTGTTCGTCACCAATGCGGTGACATCATGCAACTATCCGTCTGGATCCAACATCGTCGACTTCAATGGTTCGGGCACGTACTACGCAAACCCGAAGACGAAATGGTACGGCAGGTGATGAACCCAGGTCAATGTGCAAACTGGCGCCGCCGCCGAGGCGGACAACTGAAGACATGGCTTGCAACAATCAAATCGGACATGGAACTCCTAGGTTTACGCAATGTTTATGGTCCGCGTCACTGGGAGCGTCATTGGCCCTCTTTATGTTCCGAAATGGCTGCCAACCGCCCGGCATGGAGAGGTTTAATCCGGGATATCAATGGAGCCGGCTTATCCTCTAAAAGGAGCCAGCCGCAGTAAAGTAAAAAGTAAAGTACTAGCGGTAGTTTTGCTATGTTGTTCAACGAATGGTTAAATACAATAGCATTTGTGTTTACCGCAAGCTTGCAAACTTGATTTAAAGAATATAAAAATATAAATAACTTTTAATTGCGACTGGAAATACAATGTGAATGTGAATCCGTATCTGCCCAGCATCTTGAAGCCTTAAAATGACAAAAGCCATAGGTTTAACATTTTAAAGCAGTTTCATATCATCCGAGTTTGCTAAGCGTGCTCTTTAGTGACAAAATATTATCGGTAGAATAACAAAACTAAAGATTATTCATGGTATTCTCTTTAATTGAACGCCTAGATTATTAGATTTTCATAATAGAAGAGGCCTATTATAGCTTCTTCAACAGACTAAAAATACATGGCACATTTCACTGCGCGTATAATGGTCAGAAGTATTCTTCAGCACTAAGTCGTACCTTCACTAACTTTCTCCCATTCCCTGCAGATACTGTGTCATACTTGTAATTGATGATTTTAATCGGAAGAATAGACTTGTCATTTGTTTCAAAAGAATCTCTGAACAGTGAAGGAGTATGAGAGAATGTCACCATACTTTAAGTGTATTAAATATAACTTAATAGAATTAAGAAATAATTCATTTGAAGGAATTGAATTATTAAAAATACTTAAATCGGAACTAAACGATTATTAAATATGATTAGCTACAATATGATATAGTAAGGAAAAATGTTATAGTTATAAATCAATAGAACCAATTATTTGAAGAACAGTTTCAGCTTTTACAACCAATGCGTGCTTAGTATGCAAATAATACCAATACAGTCATTTTACAGTGAAGTACGCTTTCGGTCTGCCTGGATAGCGAATGCAGATATAGGGTATTGTCACTTTGATTTTTTCAATAAATATTTACCTAATATTTTGCGGTGGCTAAATCAAATGATGTTAGAACATATTTTGCTGATGAAGTAGCTCTGATACGAAAAGTTTCCATAAAATTCAATATACAAAGCAGGAAGATACCATACTGGAATCACAGCAAAAACAATATGAATAATTATAACAACAAGAAGAGGGAGATAGTAATGGGTTGCAATCTGAAAATCATGTCCCACAAATTAGAATTCAGTTTAATTTTATTTAAGAATTCGTTCCACTAACCTTTTCACGTATATTAGAAGTTCGCACAGAATCTGCTTGTTTAGCATTAACCTCAACCCAAACGTCAGACTTTGCAGCCAATGAATCAGACCCTCCAGCGGCCAAAGCATCGGGTCGCGTCTCACGCCAATTCATTTCGGACACAAATTGTGACAAACTCCGCCGATCAGGAACAGCATCAGTCTCAGGTAAATTTAGCAGGCGGGCCAAAAAGTTTCGCGGTATTCGCTGATAGGTTATGCCTACGACATAGGCGATGACTAAACAACCAGTTGAAAAAAGTGTGACATTTAATGTTGAACGCTCAAAGAACTTCGTCGTATCTTGATGACGCAACGAAACCGTCAACATAAATGCAGTCATATTTATTAAATTACACAAATACCCATTTAAAAATGCACAATTGCCCGAATGGAAAACTACATTACCCAAAACATATGTGATTATTTGGAGGTCTGTAAGATAATGCACTTGTGCAATTGACTATTCACGAGGGCTCTTATGTTATGGTCTAAATATTTCTCAGAGACAAACTTATAACGAGTATCTTAATTCCAATCCTATAGGTCACGAAATAAGCGTGGCTAGAATGCCCAAAGTAAACGTTAACATGTATAAAAAATCGACTATGTATAAATAACTGTTGTGCAATTATTTTTTTTATTTGACTAAATGCTCGTTGTCAACAACACATTGTGCTCTGCAGTTTATCCATTAACGAGAGAAAAGTTTCAGCAGCAGATTGCCTGCTCTTTTTTCTCCATAATTCAAGTAACAACTTTACTGGTGATTGCACACTTAAATCAAACTTCAGTCCCTTTGTAATATAAAATTCCTGTAACCATTGAACGCAGCCAAGGTTCATGATAACGTATCGGATATTGCTATTAAGGGTTCGTCGAAAATTAAACATGTAATTTCGTTGACAGAGAACCAACCTTTTTCCAAGTTACCTTTCAAATACACATATAGTAACTTAATAAATTTAAAACAAAACGTATTTGAGGAAAACAAAGATATGTTGAGGGTAAGTATAGTTTTATTAATATAAATATGGATACTCATTTATCTCGAAACGTGAGTACTAGATTAGAATTCACCAGACCTCTTCACTAGATCCTGTTTTCTGCTAGACTATCACAGATTTTCGCGTTTATATTTTTCGAAAAGAGAAGGAACGATATGACATGATCGTTTGACAACACTAAAATAACTAAACAACACCGATATTGCTGATCCACAATTTATGCTATTTCAGCCATCCATCGGATTTGTCTCAATAGACTTTCAGACAATGCCCTCGATACTGTAAACGGCGACGTTGAAAGATACATAAAAAGCGGCCAACCAGAAGGGGTTGATCGTAATTCTCCCTTTTGATTATCTCTAGGCCTGTAAAAATAGAAATTCCGGCCTGACGACGGGCGGCCTCAAGCTAGTCAACCCGGGAATGGCAGCATGAACCCTGCCGGGCCATAAAGAAACACAACCATTATGCCGTTTCATGTAAGACCTCGAGTTTGGTCTAACTGCACTGTAATTTTGTTAAATGTGTAGTGACGGAATGAGAGCAAGCGTTCCAGACGTGAAGGGCAAGTTTCGGCTGCTGAAGGAAACTTTGGCCACTGGCATCTGGGCAGATTGTGCTCATCGGCCTTGGTTGGCAGACTATCTAGTAGAAGGAAAACTCCGAATACAAACCATAACTAAGAATGGGCGACCTAGTGATCTTTTACAGTCCACATATAACCATGACACGTACAACTTACAATAATTACATACTGCATCGGCCGTCGAGCAGTATAAAATGGGTCGCCTTATCTGCTGAGCCGTGCATGGTGGATAAGCGAAATCGGACTACTGCAGGTAACTTTATCTCCGATTCTGCCTCCTTTCCTCTTGCTCTTCTCTATCTAACAATAACACTCTTTTAGATACTATGAATATGGTTGGTTTAGACCATAACACTGAGCCCAATACCAGGTTGCCGAATATCGAAAATGGTTCTAGTAAACGATCATTCATTAAACATAGGTTAGTTTTTAACTTAGGCGCATTTAATGTTCGAACATTAAAACAACTTGGACAGCAAGAATCTCTTGCTCGTACGTTGGATAAATTAGAAATCGACATATGTTGCGTATCTGAAACCAGAATACAGGATCCTACGTGCATTACAGAACTGGTTGCACCATCCCTATCTACGCGTTATTGGCTTCGAACATCTGGTTCCACAGAGTTCTCTCAAGTCGGTAAATGGGGCGTTGGTATTGCCCTTAGCGCGCGAGCTGAAGCTTGCTTAATTGAATGGATCCCTTTAAATAGTCGATTGTGTGCGGCACGTTTAAATAATCTACTAAAATCAAAGCAAAAAACCGTTATCATCGTTGCCTCTTCGTTGTATCTGCATATGCTCCTTCCGATTGCAGCAAAGAAGAAAGCAAGGACGCTTTTTACTCCGAATTAAGCTCCTTAATAATTAAAGCACGAAGGTCAGATATAGTCCTGATTATGGGTGACATGAATGCTCAAGTTAGGCGCTTAAGTAACACAGAATTTCATTTAGGTGGAAGATACACTCTAAGCTCGACGCGCAACGATAATGGTAAACGGCTTTTGGATAGCTGCGCTGAACATAGACTATATTTAAGTAGTACAAACTTCAGACGTAGTGTTAGACATGATACATGGCGTCCTCCAGCACCCGGACAACGGTGGACTCAAATAGATCATGTAGAAATTAGTTATAAATAGTGTGGTTACATACAGGATTGTCGTTCTTTTTGGAACACTTATGTCGACTCAGACCATGCACTTAACCATTTTAGATTTGCACTAAAATGTTTCTGGAAAATAATTAAGAATAAACCCCAAATTGATGTAGGCAAACTCGAACCGTCCTTCCGACAAAATTATGAAAATATTCTAAGGGCTAATCTAACTGATCTGGATGGCGAAAACCCGAATATACTTTAGTCCAGGATAAGTTCTACTATGCACAATGCAGGTACTACTGTATTTGGCATTGCAGGCCCCCGTAACAATAATCACTGGTTCTCTGTAAAACCCGACCGGTGGGCTCAGGCTAGTCAACTCGGGATTGGAAGCATGAACCTTGCGGAGCCATAAAGGGACTTTACAACCAGCAGTGATGTTCGTCAAGGTTGTCCACTTTTCCCATTTTTGTTTAATTTTGTAATCGATGCTATTATGAACAACACTTTCCCACACATTCAGGATGCTGGAGTTGAAGTTATCCCGGGCGATAAACTAGTCAATCTTGACTATGCGGACGATATCTTAGTATTATTCGACAATCAGGATGCTGCCCAGGCCACCTTGAATAGATTAACAGACGTTGTTCCGTCTTTCTGTATGAAATTCGCACCCTCTAAATGTAAGCTAGAGTAGCTTTCTCGAACCTTCGTCATTTATGGAGAAACGCGAATATTTCACTTTGCCTTAAAGGTCGTGTTTACAATGCATCTGTACGCGCAGTCTTACTATACGCTAGTGAAACTTGGCTTCTTAGAGTTGATGATCTGAGACGCTTGCAGGCATTCGATCATCGTTGTTTGAGAAGTATAGCACATGTTGGTTACCAACAACGAATAACTAACGTTGACATCCGTATGCATTAGTCACTTTTGACTTTTGTATGGCTGGACATGATGATGATTGATTATCTCTTGATGCCCAGCCGAAAACTATACAAAGTGAATAAAAATATTCATAAATCTAGCCAGGCCATGGCGAGCATTTTCAATAATATTACATGATTTAACGAAATAAAAAATGGCAAATGATATTTAATTTGAAATTTTGGACTTTGGCTCATGGAAATGGTCAGGCGCATGCAAAGTAGCCTGCATAACCTATCGAAGACATCAATATGAATGCTTATAGTCTGGTAATCTTACCAGATGCATAACCTTCTATTGTCACCATGACTTCGCATTAACGATTGGCAGCAAGACGGCACTCAGAACTTCATTAGGTTTGGATAAAAACTGATGCAAGTTTGACACAATGAGATATCACCGTCGAACGCTGGAGCAAATCGCAAAGCTCAAAGTTCCTGCTAATGCGAACAAAGACCGATGACACATCATAGCAAACTTCAAGTGATTAACAAGATTCTGTCGGGATTTCATAATAAAGCTTCATTTAGTAGCGAACCGTAAGCGATTATGTATTCAATAAAGGCAGGGAAAGTGAGGACAAGAGCAGTGATCATCTTTAATGCAGTACAAAGCAAATATTAACCACGATAATGGGCTACTATAATAGCCTATTATGCAGATGGGTTCCAAAATCACACTTCCAATAGAATGTAAAGGATTTACTTTCCACACATCGTAAATAGACTCTTGCAGATCTCTCTGGACCTCCAATTCTTAATAATAGAAGAATTATAAATGGAAGCCATCAATTCTAATGGCTTTCATGTCAGTCTTATTTTTATACACAAAATTAAACAATTTTTTCAATTTTGTAAAATTAACATCAGACTAGCAACGATATTAATAGGAAAAAGTTAAGAAAAATAAAATAGTAATTCAATCACATAGGGCAGAACAACTTACATTTTCTAACACATTCCTCAAAGTCAGGAACAGCTTGAGTAATATCAGGAAGTTCTTCTAATTTTTCCTAGAAAGAAATAATAATTTATGTAATTCAGCACGCAAACGAGCTTAAATATCAGAAAATCAGTATAAACTACCTAAGGACACCAACTTGAGCATAAACCTTCATTAATGTTGCAGAAATGGGTAAATCTATACTTGCTGTGTAAAAGAAAAGTGTACATAAGGAGATAATCTGAAGTAATTTCTATACACGACATGTATAACTATATAGAACAAGTATTCATGTGATGGCAATATTCTGGGTTTGTCCACAACGTAACAATAAGAAATAATGGTGGCTAATATGAACTGCAAATAATAAGTGTAAATCTAGGCCAGTTGCTTTAAATTTTATTGATAAAAGTAAGGCAATAGTAAAAATAATATAAAATCACACAAAGTTAAAGAAAAAAACTAAAAGGATGTCGAGGGGCGAATTCATAATTCCTACAATTATCAGCGGGCTACTTTTAAATTGGGAGACGCAGAAAAATAGTCAAATAAATAACAATTTTGCTAAGTCAATATTAAAAGTGAAACATTCGAGTGCAATAATTCAGCGCAGTTTAATAAAGAGGCAAACCACGAATTTGTTTATATTAATTTCGATATATGTCCATAATGAAACAGTATACAAGTATAAGCAACCAATGAAAGCTAAAACCACTCAAATAAAATAATTATAGTGTTTTATGTAAAAAGGTTCTGATAAGAGAATCATTCACTAACTGTGGCGAATTACAAACTAAATATGTAATCTTCATAATCTAGATATATATTCAAGCGAAAGGTTAAAAAATTATAATTCAATTCCATGATTAACCCAACAGCCTATTTGAACACGTATATGTTCATAAAAGGCATATCACCAAAAAACAGACTACCAAAAGATATGCAACATACACCAAAGTTGTTTTACACTTATACATGCATAAACTAACCTTACAGTATCACATTTTTTTGATAAATTAAATGTTATTAAAAAAACAGGACGTTGAAAATATGTATGAGCTCGTTTTCTTTTACACGAAGAGCAAAAGCAAAACAAGTAATAGACGTAAATGCCAGACGGAATTAATGATATTTGATGTGAAATTATCTGCTGAATGACTTCAGTCTACGTCACGGCTAATTTCTCAATAAAAATAAGACATTCAGACAGTGAGGTGAATAATTTATGTGGCCAGCTCAGAAATAAATGTTGTTTAGTTTTACCTGGATATTCTTATACTTGTGAAGGTCGATAACTTCCATATAAAAATAAATTAATTTATTTTACGCTCCAACTTCCTGCTGGTTGTTTATACTAATATTGTATTGAGAAAAGTAGTTTTTAAATACTATACTAATTTCTGGAACATTCGTTTTTTATATACTAGCGTATATTTTATTGTTTGTTCAAGATAGTTCTTGACATTTGTATGTTTGCCTTGGTATGAGATCATTGTTTGTGAGAGCGAAGTAAGCTCTTGTGATTGTAACTTAACTCATGTCTAAATGATATAACCAGTTGGTACCATCACAATTATTTTATCGAAAACTGTCTTTTCTATTAATGTGGTAAATTGGAAGACATTTATTTCAATTGTTTTTCGCAATGAAGTTATATAATCGCATTCTAGGTCAAATTTCCTGTTGGAACCAAAGCAGATTAAGCAACTATTGAGGCTCCAGGGTGTTACACATTAGAGCAACTTGAAGTATTCACGGAGTTCTGGAACAAGCACTTCAATTAGGCCAGGTAATTGAGATATTCCTAGGAATTCACTAAAGTCAACCCCTTAACAATTTGAAATTTGGAACTTACTCAATTTTCTATGGGAGACAAGATCAGATATGACCATAGTTTGATCAGATGTGGTGGAAATATATGGTCCCACATTTTATCATCAATTATGTTCTGCGCATGGTAGTCCTCAGTCGAAATAATGGAGTGGTTTTGTATATTAAGGCTAAAATCGTCATTTCAGTGTAATGTCCTGGTCGATAATGTGAATATCACTAGTGGATTCAAATACTAGATATACACACAAGTACGTGGTTAGGAACAAAGGAAGGACAGACAAAATAGTGGTGGATTCAATTCATTATTCTCCAAATATGTATGAGTAATTATTTTTCCGATGAAGTTGAGAAACACTACCACGTGTCTCCCAACATACAACACAATGACGCAGCATGATATACAATTTTATGGACAACTGTTAAAGTGACTGCATGATGAGAAGTCTTCAGAGAATTTTACCAAGTGAATAAGCTGAGTACGTAGTTTTACTGCAGTGTTATTGATATGATTGTTTATTTGTACACACATTTATATTCACACCGTTCGTATACTAACATGTTTTGCTTTGTCTTTTAGCATGTATATCTGCATTATATGATGAATAAAGCCTAATATTTTAGGCAACTCTTTCTTCTGACTTGTCGACTCACTCTGCCCGTTTACTGTGCTTGTTACTGTGATTCAGAACAATTTATTCATCATATAACCCAATCATGGAACGCCTACTCAGACTAGAAAGATTTGATGTTGAACCTAGTGCACCAGATGCAGCAAAACAATGGAATCATTGGTATCGTATATTCTGTGGCCTCCTAAAATCAGTCGAATCCATGAATCCGGATGAATTAGACACTCTTATTTTCTACGTCTCTCCTAACGTATATGAACACATCGTTGACTGTGATACATATGATCATGCTATCAAAACTCTAATGAATCTCTATGTCAGACCCAAAAATGAAGTCTTTGTTCGTCATATACTCGCGACTACTAAACAAGAAAATGGACAAACATTGGATCAATCTGTTCAGATTCTGAAATCGTTAGCTAGGGAGTGCAATTTCAAACCAACTACGGCCGAGGAAAATCGAGACGATGCTCTGCGCGATGCCTTCATTAATGGAATCCAGTCCAATTCAATCAGACAACGTCTCTTAGAACACAACTCACTTAATTTTCAAGCGGCTTTTGATCAAGCACGTGGTCTCGAAATGGCGGAAAAGCAATCATTATCATATCAAAACTGTTTGAATTCTGCACACACTGCAACGGTTCAGCCACTCTGTCCTTCATCAACCTCCGATAAATCTACAGATAATCTTGTTGCTGCTGTTAAACAAAAATGTGACTTTTGTGGGTACGATTATCATTTAAGATGGAAATGTCCGGCCAGAAACGCTTTCTGTAAAAGTTGTGGAAACAAAGGACATTTTCAAAAGGTATGTCGCTCTAAGAATCACCGCCCAGTGGTTTCGACGCTTCATCCTACCATATCTGCAACTGTATTAGCTGCTGCTCCTGATTGTCTCACCAAATGTGTAATAAATCTAGAAGTCAATAACATAAATTGTCATGCTCTCGTTGATACAGGCAGTTCCTGTAGTTATGTTTCAGAAACCTTCGTTTTGAAAAACAATTGGAAAATTCACTCCTCACGAGAAACAATAACCATGGCGTCTAGCTCATTATCGAGTCATACCAAAGGCCATTGTTTTGTGTCGATTCAATACAAATCATGTGTTTATAAAAATATCAAGCTATCTATACTTTCTGATCTTTGAACTGACGTACTCCTCGGTCATGACTTCCTTGGATTGCATAAAAGTGTAAATATCTCTTTTGGTGGTCATAAATCGTCATTCACCGTCTGTTTACTGAAACCTGCATCTGTTACGTCCCCGCCTCTTTTCCACCATTTAACTGCTAACTGGAGGCCTATTGCTACGAAATCAATAAGGTACAATCGAATGGATGAAATAAACAGATTAGTTTCTGATGGCATTATCGAACCTTCAACATCCCCGTGGAGAGCACAAGTTCTCGTGGTATCGAATGAGAATCACAATAAACGTATGGTTGTGGACTACAGCCAAACGGTCAACAAATTCACACTCTTAGACGCATATCCTTTACCGAAAATAGACCAAATGGCTGAAACCATTTCAAAATATCATATATTCAGCACTTTGGATCTCAAAAGCGCTTACCACCAGATACCTATCCAAGAACATGAAAAGGTATTTACTGCTTTCGAAGCGTGTGGACGCTTGTTTCAATTCCGTCGCATTCCCTTCGGAGTGACGAATGGTGTCTCATGTTTCCAAAGAACTATGGATCATATAATCGCACAGGAACATCTCACAGATACATTTGTCTATGTGGACAATGTGACAGTTTGCGGGAGAGATACGCTTGAACACGAAACAAATCTCAACAAATTTCTTAATGCCGCTAAAAAATATGGATTGAACTTAAATGAATCAAAGAGCATTTTCGCAGCTAAAGAAATTACTCTCCTTGGTTTTCAAATATCGAATGGAAAAATTAAACCTGATCCTGACCGATTAAAGCCTTTACAAGATCTCCCACCACCGTCGAATGTGCAATCGCAACAAAGAATTGTGGGATTTTTCGCTTATTATTCGCCGTGGATCTCCAACTTCTCCGATAAAATTCACTTACTCGTTCATAATCGAACTTTTCCTTTGCCCGTCTCTGTGAAACAAAATTTCGATGATCTTAAAAAAGAATTAGCCGTAGCAACTCTAGCTTCTATTCGTTGTGATATTCCGTTTGTCGTCGAAACTGATGCTTCGGACGTAGCTATTGCTGCCACTTTGAACCAAGATGGAAGACCCGTGGCGTTTTTCTCTCGGACGTTGACGCCATCTGAAAAACATCACTCAGCTGTTGAAAAAGAAGCCTATGCCGTGGTTGAAGCTATTCGAAAATGGAGGCATTTACTTTTGGGTAATCATTTCAAACTTGTCACTGATCAAAGATCTGTTTCCTTTATTTTTGGCAATCAAAATCGAGGAAGAGTGAAGAACGATAAAATTTTGCGCTGGAAAATGGAATTATCACCTTACAGCTTCGATGTTGTCTATAGACCCGGAAAAGATAACAAAGCAGCAGATGCACTAAGTCGATCCTGTTGTGGTGCGCTTCTAAATGGACTGGATTTAAAACAAATACATGATTCTCTTTGTCATCCTGGAATTTCTCGTATGCTCCACTTTGTGAAATCTCGTAATTTACCATATTCTATTGATGAAATTCGAAAAATGACCTTGAGTTGTGAAGTGTGCTCTGAAATCAAGCCCAGATTTCCTTCGGCAATTCAAGGCCAATTAATCAAAGCTACCCAACCGTTTGAGCGGTTATCTATGGATTTTAAAGGACCTCTTCCTTCATCAACTCGTAATCGTTATCTACTGACGGTCATCGATGAATATTCTCGATTTCCCTTTGCATTTGCTTGTCCTGACCTTAGCAGTCACACCGTCATACTTCACCTGTGTCAAATATTCGCAATGTTTGGGATGCCTTCGTACATTCACTCAGACAGAGGTTCTTCCTTCATGTCGACCGAGGTACAAAATTTTCTTCGGGAAAAAGGTATAGCTTCGAGTAGAACGACTCCTTATAATCCCAAAGGAAATGGACAGGTAGAAAGAATGAATGGTACCTTATGGAAATCGATCCTTCTCGCTCTCAGATCAAAAAGGCTTTCAGTTGAAAACTGGGAATGCGTGCTGCTGGACGCATTACATTCAATCCGTTCATTATTGTGCACATCTACCAACGAAACCCCTCACGAGCGTCTTTTTCGACACAATAGAAGGTCGACTTTTGGTAACACACTCCCAACCTGGCTTACTGTTCCTGGCAAAGTTTTACTCAAGAAGAATGCTAGAGTTTCTAAATATAACCCCTCTGTGGAAGTAGTTGAACTAATTCATTGCAATCCTAACTATGCGCATGTTCGTTTTTCTGATGGAAGAGAAGATACAGTATCTATCCGTCAATTAGCCCCGAAAGGCTCCGACGCACTGATGAATGAAGCTGGAACTAATATGGGACTCTGTGAAAATGAATCGGTTGTTGCTGATAAACAAACCTCTTATAATGACGATACCGATTAAGGATAATGTTAAGGCAAATGGTGAATCTACGGATAACTCAAATGCTCGTGACCTATCAGAGAATCTCGAAAACCTTATCAATCAACAACAACGTGTTCATCCTTATAACTTACGAAGTGGAAATGTTTAAATACTATGTTTTTTCAATCCTCTTTGAATTGTTACCACTGGTTGTAAATACCAACAATGCATGGAGTAAACTATAGTAAAAAATATATTCATTTAAACATTCTTTGTTTAAATACTAGCGTGTGCCTGTATTACCTTTAAGCTAGTTTTGAGATTTTGTATCTTCACGCTGATGTGAAGTCAGTTTATTAGCGAAAGAAGCTCTTGGACTCCCAGATCTACTCATGTATGAATGACAATAAAAGTTGGTTCTAAAGCATGTGTTTTAACGGACAATATGCTTCTCAGTTAATGTGAGAATTGAGAAGCTAAGAAAGAAACATTTCTATAGGTTTTTGCCTTGCATGCATATAATAGAAATCAATCACACTTGCAGTTCCGCACACAGTTCTGACGCATATTAGTTCCCCTTTGGTAAAAGGTTGTTCCTGTATTGACATTGTTATCAGGCACAAATAGGGCGAAGCTAGGACACATAATAGGGGCTCAGCCGACCAAACAGGAATGCGATCTATGATCGACCATTCTTAGTTTAATAGTCAGTCTTTTCTTACACGCAAACGGGTACGGATCTGGCGTCTATGAGGTACCCGGTAGAGAATATAGGCCAACGAGCCACTGCAATACTTATATGTTGATTAAATACTTTTGCAAAAGATGCACAGAGGCTTAACACCAGATCAAAGAAATAAAAGCACATTTTTCTTCATATTGATATCGCATGCATAACGTTAAAAAGGAAAAAGAACATCTATAAACAAATGAAGCATATCTTGCTTTAAATAGTTTAATAGTATAAGAACAAGTTTAAAGAAAAATGCATACCCAAAACTGAAGAAATTCACAAGATTCAAGAAGAACTCCCAGGTTAAATACACTGGCCAGTGGCTCTTCGTTAAGCTGAAATGCATTTAGCATAAAACTTACTTGGTCAAGCTTGATCAAATATTTACACAAGGCAAAATCCGTGCCAGGAAAGGATGATATAGCTTTGATAAGTATAAATTTAACAACTTCAGGATTGAAACACTCAGGGTAAAATTGATAACTATAGTAATAAATATGAATTAATACAGCTTGAGTATAGCCATGTTTGCTTCACCATCAACAAACCGCATAGCAATTTGGTCTGACAAGTAATTTTCCAAAACAGGTAAGTTTTTGTTATTGTAACTAGAATATTAGAAATGCAATTAAATACCTTTCCATTCCTTCTAACAAATTAGTAATAACTTCATCACGTACTTTTTTGCATAAAACATCAACCTGCTCATCCTGCTCCATTGTACGTAGCAGCACGAAAGCAAAATAAAACACCGACAAAATAATCGACAAAGAACGTAAGTATTCGGAGATAGTTAATTATTTGAAAACGTTTATAATCTATGTAGTATTGTTGTATTAACTTTCGTTTCTTCTATTAAGTATACATGAAACTATGCAATGTTCTACCTTAATGTTTTATGTTTCTGAAATTTAAGGAAAACTAAATATTTACTCGAACACGCATTTTTTACATAAAGAATCCTGTGTAATAATCATTTAAAATGTTGTAAACACCCCCCCCCACTACAAGTTAATTCTGTGTGACTTTACAAAAAAGTTAAGAGCCATAGATAATGAGAGACAAGTGTTATTAGTGACCATTATTAAAGCCGGTATTGACTGTAAGTTAGGCAGTGTTGCAGTCTAGAAATACTCCTAGACACTTGAGGCCGGCTCTGGTTGAACTGGCTAGTGTTCTTTCGTTATGGCATTTAAACCAGAGGTAGGGTTGTTGTGCCTTGTTAAAAATCTGCGGCAACACCATGATGACTGACACACGTAGAGGTCCTATAAATAGATGATCGATCCGATTCACAAGTTGTACAGCAACAAAATTGACGTGAAAGAAATTCCCAGTGACTAGGTGGCACAGCGTAGATAATGCTAGTTCAGAAGTCAGTGTGGGAAAACAGTAAATATGACGTGAGACAGCAAGCAAATGTAATGCACAGCAGAAATCAAACGTGCTAATGATAAGTATAGTATATGCACTGTGTTTATATAGATTTTAAAACGAAAACTCGCACGTCATTAGTAAGCGGTAAATTTTGCTTTTTTTAATTGGTGCCGCGTAGATGTATTTTGAATTGCATTTAGGCAATATGTCTGAGATTTGCTCTGAGCCATTACATCAGTTTCCTCTCTGAAAAAGAAAAAAAATTCCTCTCGGCGAAGCTTCATAAGTAATGTAGGGCAGAGTTCGAACCAAGTTAAGCAACTGGTTATTATTCTACTCATAGCTATTAAAAATGAACTGTAAATACTGGGCTGAAGCATTCTTGTTGGTTGCTTCAACAATGACATGATGCCAAATAACCACTAGGAATTGTTACACAAACTGTTAGCTGTTATGGCCGGTCATACAGCGTGAAGCAGAATAGAGCAGTGTGAGGTTTGAGAGCCGCAGCGTGAGGATTGCAAGGTAGATTGACACCGAAGTTGCCATATTTAAGTTGAAACCTGGGCAGGCTGGATCGCCATCAATGTGCTTGAATACGACCAAAGAAGCCAGTGTGTGGTCAACTTTGCGTCATGATATTCGTAGAGTGGTCGCTGTTCAACTGCTGAAGTTGAGATATGCATTGAAATTGGCCTGTACCATGATATGAAGCCGATGACTACATAGTGTTGGTAAACAAGGCGTTAGATATAAGTAGCTGGTCATACCAAAATAGGCGTTGTAAGCTCCGGTGTGAGCTATACGTTGCAAGAGTACAGTATAAGAAAAAATATATGTACATGAAAATCAAATGGTAACGAAAAAAGTGTACTCGAACTTTGCCGCAGAGATGGCATAATATCAAAGAACAGTTCAAAAATGCAACACAATTGTTAGCTAAGAACAGCTAATTATACCACGTGAGAAAATTGAGTGTGAGAAATGTAAATGAATTATGTGAATCCATAGAGGTCACGTCGCGTGAAATAGGGCGCAAATGGTGCACATAAAGTTAAACTGTTGATACGTAGAATAAGGAACAATTAATGCTAAAAATTATCAGTTATGCGGTATGCAAAGCAATATATTACTAGGTTGAGGTTGTAAGCAGATAGAGCCTGAGACGCGTGTTGAAGGTTGTATGTTCCCAGGATCAGGCGGTTCGATAAACGGTTTCAACCTGTCTATGCTTACTGATGTAGGTGTCGCACCTTGCATAATAATGAAGTATTTCGGCTGTGTCAGCAAATCGGTTAAGGACCACGATACTTTGGTTGTAGTGGTGAAAAAGCAGCGTCGTTACGAAAGAGTACTCTCTTGCAGCTGTGGAACTGCGGGTTAACGAAGACTGGACGAGGAGTATGCCTCGGCTGCTGTTCAAACGTGTTACCGAAATGAAGTCGGAGGCGAGTAGCTTTGGCATATGGGTCATCCTGTGCGAGTAGTAGACGTGGGAGCTGACTAGGCAGGCGTAGAACCATGCCATACAAGAGTTGTGACGCAGAAGTTTTAACAGATTCACGAGTACAGGAACGCATGACAAATATAAATAAAGATAGCGCATCGACCCAGTTGACATTAATGGACGAGGATGCTAAAGCAGCTTTGAATTCCATATGCATTCTTTCTACCATTCCATTAGATAGGGGATGATAATCAGTCGTCTGGAGTAAGGTGTATCACATGGACCACAAGATTGTTTTGAATCGATCCGATGAGAAGCAAGTGCCTCCATCAGTGATGATCTCATTGGGAACACCATAATTGGATATCCATGCAGAGATAAAACCGTAAGTGACTTCGTATGCAGAAATAGGTCCAAGTGGAAATGCCGCAGGATATCGTATAAATCTATCAATCATAGTTAAAAGGTAGCTGGAACCTTGTACCTTTGTCAGATGAACTATGTCGATGTGGACGATGGCTAGGCTTGACGTAATTTGGAAATGTTGCAACTAAGAACGAGTGTGCTATGTGATCTTGTTTTTTCTGGCAAATGGCACACACGGAGACCATTCGTTTAGTGTTCTGTCTGAGCCTGAGAACCAAGAAACGATTTGTAAGATGTCTGACAATCGCCTTGCTTCCTGGGTGAGAAATTGGGTGAATTGAGTCGAAGACCTTTCTCTGAAGGCTCGTTGAGAAAACTGGCTTGTAGGGGATCGTACCCATGAAGTAAACAATGGGTAAGCCTTCCCACAGACGGAATACGAACTAAATGCGGTGACGGGCTACTGATCTTTGAATGTGAGTGTCACCGCGCTGTTGTGTTCGCAGGAGGGATGGCATTAGCGCACCTTCTCTATGGGTCAAGGAGTTGGCTGTTAATGACGATGGCGAAGGTGGTCGTAGCGTGGCGTCTGTCCTGGAGAGCGTGTCTAAATTGACATTTTGTTCGCTTTTAACATAAAAGATGTCGAATTATTTTCAATCAGGCGTGGCAGCTGTCTTTCAACTCTGGCAGGGTACTTGGCAATAGTTGAAGTCGCCTTTCGAAGTGCACTAGATAATGGTGCATGATCTTTAAAAACAACAGATCTGCTGCTGCCAATGTTGCTGATAGTGTGGCGCACTGTGTCGTGGATGGCGAGGAGTTCTCGACCGAAAATATCGTATCTTGTTTCTACTTGTTGGAGAGTACGCGAGTAAAAACTGACGCGCATCCGAACTTCATCGATTTCCTGTTCCAAGGTGGCCCAATTAGCGAATTCAGAAGCGTCTGTCGTGAGTAGAAATGGTCGTTGAAAATCTGGACACGTCAGCGTTGTAGCCTTTGCTAACAAGTTGATGGCAGGTCGAAGTTATTCATCGTCTTCATTGATAGAGTTTTAGCTAAGTCATTTTAGATTCCGCAGGTGCCTACACAACGGATAAAGTTGTCTTGATAGGCCGGGAAGGAACTTGCAGTTGTAGTTTAGGACTACCAAAAATTTCTGCAGCTCACTTAGAGTCTTTAGTGATTTGATATTCTTGATTGAATTTGCCTTCGATGGCAAAGTTTGAATACCTTGTGGCGTGATACGATGCCCTAGGAAATCCACGGATGTAGTTGCAATCTGCGTCTTGTCACAGTTGATCTTGTGTCAGTGGTTGGATAAGTGTGAGAGAAAATTTTGTAAATACTTGGCATGAGATTCTTAGTATAGACTAAAAACAATAATGTCATCGAGATATGACATACAGTAAGCGGCGTCATCAGGATGTATGCTTTTCATGAATATTTGAAATGTCTGTGTAGCACACTTTGGACCAAAGGGCGTGTAGAGATATTTTTGAAAAGGTCAAATGGAGAGATGACCGTAATCATTTCAATATCTTCTGGCGCTACCGGGATTTAAGGGTAGGCTTTTTGAGGTCAATCAATTAGAAAAAAGTGCTATCGCTGAGTTTTACATGTAAGGTGTTAATATGGGGGATAGGATATGCATCGGATTTAATTTGCGATAATCTCCACAGGCTCTGTACAGGCAGTTTGATTTGGAGACTAACTGCAGTGGTGACGCCCTTGAACTTTTTTTATGGTCTGATGATTCCCTCTTCCAATAGTCTTAAAAATTCCTCTTCGACAGATTAGCAGGGGTCAGTGGTCAATTCTCGAGTGTAATAGATTGTATTTCTGTGATGATAAGGTGCATCGTGTTGGAAACTCGTAGCTCTGACTTACTGAGATCAATAAGCGACCCTTGTTCTCGAAGAGTGCAATAGGTAGTCCTCTTGTGACGATATGGTACAGCGTGTTGGAGACTCGTAGCTCTGACTTGCTGAGATAAATTAGCGACCATTTTTCTCGAAGAGCTACTGATATCTCTGCTGAATGATGCACTGGTTTTGGCTGAATGATCTGTAGCTCCAAACGCTCGGAGGAAAGTATCAAAAAATTTTGCTGAATTCCGGTGGATGGGTCGATGACCATTTGATTGGCAAGATCAACAATGAGTCGATATTTAAACAGGAAATCAAGGCCTAATATGTTGTTTGAGATCTTGGCGACAATAAAGTTGTGAGTAAATGTACGCCGTACACCTATGTTGAGTGTGCGATGCCCGGAACCATAATTATGTATGGGCTTTCCTGTAGCTGTTGCAAGTAAAACGCCTAGAGACATTTCGGCCATGGAATCACCCTTGAGAATTGAATCTACTACACCGGTGTCTACGATGAATTCTTTGCCAGTTATGAAATCGAGAAGATGCAGAAGTGTGTTAGGCTGTTTGGCCAGGTCATACAGACAAGTAGGCTGGTCATTGCGAATCACATTGTCAGTTTTGCTGTCTATATGCCATATTCTGCGTGAACGGTAGGAGTCAAAAGAAATTGCAGCTGTTGGTGTTTGAAAATTTGTACGTAAAGAAAAAAACTGTGTTGTTCTTTATTGTGGTCATTTAAGGACGGAAAATGGCATCCGTTTGGTAAGTTCTCCGAACAATGCAGGCAATTTCGTCAATTATAAATATAATTTGGGTGATTATAGCACCAACCTTTCGGAGAATATCGACTAAATGTCCGAGAGGGTCTCCATTGTCGTTTATTCCGATTTAAATGGTGTTGGTCCGTGGTTCTATTAGCATGTGTCTTGTCGATGACGATTATTTCAAGAATTTTACTCAAATCTGAAATACCTCTTTCAAAAGTGGATAGCCTAGCGACATCAGATGTGAGACTGGCGGATGGATTCTGAGTTAACTTAAAATAAAGGGTATTCATGTTTGGAAATGACTTATAGTACATTAAAATGCATAAAGAGACTTATATATATATATATATATATAGAAAAGAATTTTTAATACATACTTGCTCTATAAATATTACAGTCATTAACTAAGCGCTTAACAAATTCTGCTTCCACAGTTGAAACTGACAAGATATGCTTCGACGCACGCACAAAACTGACGAAATCTGCTTTCACAAAATCAAAATCGAAATCTGTATCTACGAGAGTAATGTTTTGAGCAATAAAAACAGACCGTGCTTTCAGAAATCGGCTTCCACAAGAACAGTTTTGAGCGATTTAACACACTGTGCTTTCACAAAATTACAAATCGACTTCCACAAGAACAGTTTTGGCACAGTTCGTACGAAGGAGAGAATAGTTTTGAACGACAGAAAACCCCGTCAAAAAATTTGCTTCCCAACAAAAAATGCCTAGAAGATCTTGACTTAATAAATATTCTCAAATATGGTGAAGAAAAGCGTGGTTCGGTGTGCTACCGTTGATTTACTGTATTCCCACGATTATAAATAAAAATAATCACAATTAATTTATTTATACCAAAGTTTTGTGATATAAAAAGAGAACAAAAATTGTACTGATTTCGGTTATCCTGGCGAGGTCGCCAGCTGCAAGTAAATGACGTGCGACGTTACAAAAAATTTAAGAGCGTAGGTAATGAGAGACAAGTACTGTTAGGGCCCTTTTTGAGCCGGAATTGCGTTCTCTGTCTAATGCCGAGATAATTTGTAGTGTTGTGGTGTCAAGAAGTACTCTTAGACACTTGAGACTGGCTCTGATTATCTAGCCGGTGTCTTTTCGTTGTGGCGTCCATAGCAGATATGCGAGTTTCTATGTGAAGGCTCAGAATTTTCTTGTTGAAGATCTGCGGCAAACACCGTGGTAGCTGGCACATGCAGAAGTTCAATAAATTGATGATCGATTCGTATGACTAGTTGTGCAGTAACAAGATCGGCTTGACTGAAATCCATGTGACTGGGTGACACAGTGTGACGAAATTCCAGAAGTCAGCGTAATTAAACATTCAAATATGACGTGAGACAGAAATCACGCGTGGTGCACAGCAAGAGACAATAAACGTGCTAATGACAAGTTTGGTAAATGAACCGTGCTTATATTGTTTCGAAAACCTAAGCTTGCACGTCATTGGTTAACGGAAAAGTTTGCTTGTTTTAATTGATGTCGCGTAAATGAAATTTGAATTTCATTTAGACAATATATCGGCGAATTGTTCTGAGCCGTTACTATGTATGTCGTGAATTGAAGACAATAAATACATTGTCGTGCATTTTTTACGCATAACTAAGATAATCTACATCGAGCAAAGATTAAGTCATAGAAGAAATTGCTACACCTTGAAAAGAACCTCTTTCAAATTCATAGAGGTTACAGAGGTATAAAATTGATTAGAGTGTACGTTCCAATTAGAGAGCCGTGCAATGCTATAAAACGTTCAACATGGTAAGTAGTACTGTAGATAGTTCTTAAGAGGGACGGGCGACAATCATCGGGTAATGTTGTGATGAATTAAGTACCAGAGCATTGGCATCCCCGTATTCATCCTCATCCTTGTCTGCATCATCAATATCATCTTTTTCGTCATCGACATTCTGATCCTCCTCCTCTTCTTTATCATCATCATCGCATCGTTATCATAATCCTCATCAAAATTATCATTATCTTCATCATGATCCGAATTAACATCACAGTCATCGTCATCATGATAACAATCTTCATCATCGTCATCATCAATATCGACTTTAATCTTATCCACATCATCATCATTATCAACGTCATCATCATCCTCGTCTTTAACCTCATCAACATTATCACCATCCTCACTGACCTTATCTTCATCCTCATCCGTAACATTATCATCATCTTCATCGTCAGCATCAGCATCATTGACCCTTTACGTATTAGGTATTATGTACCTATTAAATAAGAAGACCGGAATGATTTCCGAGTGTCAACATGAATGCGTAAACCATCAAAAAGTGTTTTAAAAAGCCGCATGCGTAAATTGAGGCACTGCTTGAGAAGGTCACTTTCACATTCTGCTCGCAAAACTATCAAGGTTTTTCTACTAAATTGACAGAACCAGTTAATGGACAGGTCAATTACCTCGTGGCCGGATACAATTTGCAATATTGGTCTTTTGATCATGCTGAACCTTACTATCACTAACGATGAATCACTTGAATGAATGAAAGTATTTAAGAGTTTGGCAAAAATAGTGAAGTGAAGAGACCTAGTTTATTCTGCTTCATTTGAAAAAATATCTTCAACCAATGTTGTATTATTTGTGTTGTTTTTAACTTGATAAAGTCTGTTCATATCTACAGAAGTTCTTTTAGAGCTTTACAATGTGTGCCTTGTTCTAGGGTTAATAACGTTTTTGGTAAATAAACGTAAATCAATAATTTGGACGAAGCAGGATGTTGTAATTTCTGTTCAAGAAGGCTGGTAAACATAGAAATCCGATTATAAAATGAATCGATGGCGATTTGTCTGGGAGCGCAGGAGCAATGGATTGGCGTGACTCACGGCTAGCTGATATAGTATTCGTGACTGCCAATTTGATTTTTATTTTCTTATATATACATTGCAGATTGATTCCCTCCAGTCAGTTTACCATCGTTCTCTCATGACGATCATAGGAGTTAGAAATGCTTAAGTACGCATGACTTGTATTTTTTTAACTTTGTTCTGTGAATGGTCCAATACAGTAGGATTGGTGTTTATATCAATCTCGCAAACCTCATAAAAGCAAAGTTTACCAAAACCAAGTTATCAATTATTGTTTGGCTTTATAACTGTTATCCATTTAGTGAATGCTGCGATAATTAAATTTTTGCTATTGCTATATAATTGGCGCACCCGAATTCTCTAGTCAGGTACAATTTATGCAGGATTATCAAGAGAAAATAAAGAATGTCAAGTTTTGTTTTCCGTACATATGCATTGCGGTTTGGTGCCCACTAGATAGTTTGCCATCTTGCTCTGATGATCATCGATTAAGTTTGAAACTTGTCAGTATGTGCGACAGATATCAGTTTTGATTTTTTGCGGGAACGGTTAAGTAAAATGTGATTAGTATTTAAATCAAGTCCGCAATCTTGTTTCAAATAATTGTGCTACCAATCGCAAAGTCAATGAGAGCCTATTTGTATAATATATATCTATTTACTGAGGGCTGTTAAAAGTTAACGTTTGTGACTTTATAGAAATTTTGCGGCCAGCATTTCATTTAAGTTAGATCAATGCAATCCTGTTATAACTCAGAGCGACATATCTAATATTGCCTTATTTGTATATGCATTGTGGATTTATGTTCACTAATCAGTTGACCTTCATGATCTGATTATTATCAGATAAGTTCAGAACGCGTCATTGCGGCGGACTGTCAGTAGTTTTGTTTTGTCTTGAGAATGGTTAAATCCAATGAGACTGTCTTTATACCAAACCCTCAAACTAGTTTTAAAGAATTGTTGCCACCATGCGCAATATCAGTGACTGTTAATTTTTGTAACCTGTATATATATTTAATGAATGATACAATAAGATAAAGTTTGTGACAGCATAGAAATAGCACAGCCAACATTTCCAAAGAGATATCATTTATGTGAGACTACTAGGTGTGAGATCCGCATGACTAATTTCGCTTTCCTTTTATACGAAATGCGATTTAATCCTCACTATTCAGTTTTACGTTGTACTCCGATAATAACCATAGAATGTCAAAATGCACCCATGCGTGCGACTAAAAGTAGGTTTCTTTGTTCTACGACTAGCTGAATACAATGAGATTAATATTTATATCATTCTCAGTCTTGATTCAAAGATCTTTTACCACCAACCACGCAATCAATGGCTGTTTATTTGCACATGGTATGTATTACGTCATTAATTGGATAATTTTTCAAAACTGAGCAGACTCGAAGTTTATTATTTTGAAATTTATGTATTAATGATATTGATTTTTTCTTTGTCTAATTGGATAAGTAGTCCATTTTGGTTCTGCCCGCTTGCGTACATTTTGCACTGGAAGCTGAATATTATAATATATTAATTTCGGATTGAATAATATAATACATATTAATGTAATTTGATTAATAATGAAACAATTCTGACATTATATATTGTAGATTTTTGGAAAAAGAAATTCAACTTTATCGATTTACAGAAGATTAGAAAATTTCACATTGGCTAAATTTTAAATTGATCTAAATTTTGGGCTACGAACATCTGAGTGATTGTAGCAGACATAAAATAAGAGTTAAACTGATATTACCGGAAGATTAATCAAAATTGTTAAGTTATATTGAAGTCAGAGAATTTTTTTTTGTTTTTAATGCGTGTTTCTCTGAATTCAAGCTATAAAATTGCTTACCTGTTAATTCATAATAGTTTACTTTTAGACTAGTTCTTTTATTAATGAAATTTAAACATAAAATTAAAACGATCATATACGAATATCAAAAATATTCTACTTCACTTGTCTACAGTGTATTTAAGTGTATATTACAAATATATAAATAAATTTTTGATGGATGGCATAATCCAAGTCAGTATTTTAAATATTACAGTACATAATGCTAGTGATTTTTGGATAATTTGTTCGACTTTCCCATTTTGAAGTTAATTAAGGGATTAATATTACATCATCAGAACCATGTTTTATAACGTGAATATGATGCATGTCTTTATCGCCACATAAATGTATACTCGATTATAAAGGATAACCTATCCATAAGTAATTATTTCATAGCTCTGGATGAGGATAATAAAGATGCCTCAACAATCTTCATTAATATCTCAAAAGTGATTGTCTCTTTTTATTTTAAATCTGATATGAAGTCGATCAGTGTCATATGAAAGAAAAAATTTCATTTGTGGTGTATATCTATCGTCAATTTCTTACATAAATTTGATGAACTATGTCGCAAAGCTTAAATATTTCAAATATTAAATGTTAGGATCCTTAAAAAAGAATGCACTAGAAACGTAAGATCAGATACTAGACAATGTGGAAAACCAGGTTTTTGCGCCGGAACTTAATATCAGTACGCTTCATCAAAGCGTACTCTTAGTGTTCAAGAGTGTTGCTAATTACCTAATCATGAATACCACCGATAAATAAAATAGTATAATACACAAAAGTTTACTTGATAATGGGTTAGACTATAATGCATTTATAAATATCTTGACACGCTTATTTTCTACTATATGAACTTGATTCGACCAGAAAACAGAAATAATGGTTAACGATTGGATAAAACTTTTGTATATTGCAAAACGATAGAAAAAATTGACAGAGATATTAGCGAAAGCCGAACTGGAAAGTCTATTTAAATATGTTACCCAAATCATTTGACATAAAGATTAATTTTACTCTCTAGTTAAACTGAATTAAGTTGTAGGGGTCTTTGCAAGTTTGTTGTCTCCCTACATATAATTGGTATCGGCTGTTGAGATCCGTTTTAATGATCAATCCCCGGCCTTTTCCCGATGGGTGATGTGAGAAGGCTAATTCGAATGATCACATATGTATTGTACACAATGTAGCATGGAAAATTCATAGTTAATCAAAATTGACCGTGCTCTAGACGGCAATAAAATGAAATATTGTTAACACAATTGAATGTCTTATACACGAGTTACAGTCAGCGGAAGTATGTATGCCATTAGATTCAAATTTAAATCAAAGCCTATCAAGGACAAACCGAAGCCCACTACCAGAAAACATTTGCGTCGGTTTATTGGTAGGGTGAATTTTTATAGATGATATCTCGCATGGATGGCGGTTATGCAACAACCCTTGTCAAAATTAACTAGCGCCAAGATGCCGTTTCTTCTGACCGAGGAGGCTCAAGAAGCGTTTATCCTATGCAAGCAGAAATTAATAGACGCAACTATTTTGACTTTCCCGTTAGGTAGTATGTCAATTGTTACAAACGTGTCCGATATTGGCATAGGAGCAGTATAACAAGTGGACTGATGCCCTGCGCTATATATGAGTTGCACATTTACTATGCAGAACAAAATTATATTGGCAAAGTAAAGGTATTACTTGCCGTACAATTGACAATACAAAAGTGTAGCTATTTTGTCATCGGTGGACATATAAACGTCTTTACTGACTAAAAAGCACTAGTGCATTGAATATCACTGGGTATTAAGAAAAACGGGTACATTGAGCTTCTAAAGAGCTGGAAGAATCCGATGTCTCAATTCAAAATCAAAGTCTCTGAAGAAAAGGGAAATGATGCCATATGTCAGGAAATAGACCTTTAGTTATAAAGTAGCACAGTGGTGACCATACCATATAAAACGTTACGCCTGCAAATTCTATAAAGAACAGAATTGATGACCTTTTGGCATGAAACGTTGGTAAATCTCGGCGCCGGGCAACCCATTGAGACATTGCAGCCACGATTGTATTGGCCTGGCATGTCCAAAGAAATTCGTAGCGATTGTCAACAGTGCACTACATGTCAACGTTATAAGCCCAACAAAAATGAAAGGTGACTCCGATTGCTTTTAATGCCACTGCACGGAACCAGTTTCTGCATATTGACTTGGTAGTTCACTGCAGGTAGCTCGTGGCGTGGTAACCTATGTGTTTTACATGGTCGATAAGTTTACCCGATGGGTCGAGTTTGGATCACTGAAGAAAATCACAACAAACATAAAACATTCCCGCATCGCCATGTGCT
This sequence comes from Eudiplozoon nipponicum, assembly GCA_029291075.1. Lineage (NCBI taxonomy): Eukaryota > Metazoa > Platyhelminthes > Monogenea > Mazocraeidea > Diplozoidae > Eudiplozoon > Eudiplozoon nipponicum. The sequence continues at coordinate 80,720 of JAQBSW010000256.1, forward strand.
ACAGGCAGATCAAAGCGACGGCTTAGCAAACAAATCGGACGACGAGAGAGGTATTGCGATGTTGGTGCCACGGGAGACCGGGAACGTGGGGAGACAAATTACATTTGGTCGAGCGGGCCATTTGCTTTACAGTATCAACTACAAGAGGATTTGCGCCAGCGACAATGGTCAATGAAGAGCATGTTATACCGCCTGATGAACCCATAAACCCTGGACCCCATGAGCGCTGCACCATAGCAGATATCCAGGAAAGCCTAAAACAGTTAACTGAAAATTTAAGCGTCACTCAGCGACAAGACTATGCAAGACGACCTACACGCATTTGCTTTAGTGTCGGCGACTATGTCATGGTCACGAAAGTCGAGCCCATGGCATGGCAGGCCGTCAATGATGGGTCGAATTTTGATGAAGCAGTCAGCACAATGACTGAAGCAGACGTTGAGCCGCGGAAGTAAATATAAAACAATAAATATTTAGAATTTTGTTTTGCTAAATTGATGCTCTTTATACGAGAAAAATCCTATATAAATTTGAATAAAAATAATGAGTGTGTGAAGATAACACAATGGCTTCTGACAGATAGGAAAACTTGGTTAGAGGATTGATTGCACAAAGAAACAAGTTGACTGTGGCAATAGGAACAATTAAGTCTCGGCTGGATGATAAATTAAAATTAAATTCAGAGAGACTCCGCATAAACGACCCAACCTATATAAGTGTAAATTTCATAACAATTTCAATGTTTCAACAAGCGTTGATCACCACAATTGCGTCTCAACCGGAATATATTTTTCTTTACATATGTAAGAGAATTTCAGGCAACACCGCTTAACGCTGTTGAGGCCTATGCATGAAATTTAATTTTTCAGTAAAGCAAACTATGATACTTTTGCACAAGATGTAGACAGTCATTCATATGTAATATGTGGACGTGAATTGTAGAAAGCTGTGTGGCATAAGCACAATGGTAGATAAGCAGATATTTATTGATCTTTCTAGTTATTGATTTATACGAAAAAAAATAACCCGTTCTGCTTTAAGTTGTTTTGATCTTGCTTTTTAAAATATTTTTTGTATTAGATTTCCAAATCCTAATAATAAAGCCATTGTAAATTCTTTTTTATTCATTAAGATTGAATCAGTCGTTATAGTTGGAATGGGTAGACTGGAATGAACCTGCAGAAAGTATGTGGGATTATGTGTACGAATCCGTTATAGGATTATGGAGTAACTTGTGAAAGTCAAACTGGCGTGTTCACAAGAAGAAGAAAAAGCTCATTTGTAGTTCCTGTGTATACTAATAATTATATTGATTAAACAAGCAATGGTCTTAATGATCAAGAGAAATTCCAACAAAGTTAAGTAAATAAAGACACAGCAGAAACTTTCGATAATTTATTATGGCTTGCGATTAACAATTTGTGTGAAGAAACTCAAAAAGCAACCAATGATGCGAATTTTAACGAAATTGATATAATCATACATCGTTTTAATCGAGTAAAGGCAATTAGCAGACGCGTTACCAAAAATTTCAGTTGCTCACATTAGTACTTTCGAGCAACTTAACGCCATTATGATCAATCACGTCAAAATGACCACACTACAGTATGGACTTGAGAGCAAACTAAACACATCTTACAGCCAATAGGAATTTAAACGACATACGTTGTCTTCGCGACACCTGATTTAATAAATGAAATGAATTTGTACAATGTCAAGAATAAAACAAGATTCTTTGATGTCAGAAATCTATTTACAAGCACTCATGTTGGCAAAACTGCCGATGTCCTCCATAAATTCATCGATATTAACCAAACATTATTACCAATAACTACAAGTCATCAAATTATTTTTCTCAATATGGGCACACTTAATGTTAAATTCTCTTTCACTGGTCATTAATTAAAACATGTCGGTGAAATGAAGATGGGTAGTCCGTTAGAAGTTTTAATAGCTGATTTTTATATGCAATAACTGGAAACATCCAATCTTCAACCAAGCATATAATAATGTGACCAAAAATATCTGAGATATTTTAGCTTCACTTTGATGATCATAAATAAATGTGTATAAACGAACTGCACTATTAAGTATTTTAATAATCTTAACCATCATATTTCGAGACAAATTGACGGTAGAGTTGTAACGCGCGACTCCGCGTTACAACCCAACGAGTATAAATTTCATCGGATCCGTTTTTCCTTAAGGTCGCATATGCTAATTCTGGTTGTACACGATATTTCTCTTAACTGTGATTTTATAAAAAATCTCTGTTAATTTCAAGCCATTTTAATTGAGATTTATTGAACTGCAATTCTATTTGTAATTAATAGGGCTTTGTTTAATAATAATGCATACCAATAACATGCAGTGGATTTATGTGTCATTGTTATGTCCACCAATGTTGGATGGTCCACGTACATGTATGTCGCCAGTGTTTATTACTAGCGTATCGTCCAGACGAGCATTAATTATGCCAAGTTTACACATATTAATTAATTTATGTTCACTTCAGCTCGAAGTCTGCTTTTATCATTGGTCTGACTGCTTCATTCTTATACGGGCGCTTCTGCGAGGAATTTCTGTTGAAATAATGTCTGTCCTAGATAAGACCCTTTGTTCGTTTTTTGTCCTAAGGGTGGCTATTGCTACATCTTCCCCCCCTCAGGAATCGGCTTTCGCACTCTGCTTAAACGATCCAGTGCAACAGCTCGTGGTCCATCGGGCATGCTAACAAAAACAGTATTGTGCTCTGAGTCCACTCTCTCCACGCAATACGGCCCATCATTGACAGCCTGCAGTGCCATGGGCTCGACCTTCGCTACCATGACATAGTCGCCGACCTTTAGGCGAGTGCGTGTCGGTTGCCTTGCATAGCCTTGTCGCTGTGTGGCACCTACATATTCAGTTAACTGTTTTAGTCGTTCCTGAATATCCGCTATGGTGCAGCGCTCATGGGATCCTTGGATTACAGGTTCACTTGGCAGTCTTATGTGTCCTCCATAGACCATGGTCGTTGGAGCGAATCCTGTAGCTGTTGAGACTGTAAAGCGCATGGCCCGCTCGACCAAATGTAATTTGTCTCTCCACGTTCCCGGGCTCTCGTGACACCAACATCGCAGTACCTCTTTCATCGTCCTATGTGCGCGCTCAGCCGTCGCATTGGTTTGCGGGTGATAAGTGGCTGTGCTTTATGTCAAGGTCTTTGCACCACTGATTAAATTCTTTCGACTCAAACTGTGCGCCTTGATCGGTAACAATAACTTGTGGTGCACCGAATCGACTGAGTCATCGCTCTTCTAAGCACGTTATAATCTTTTCTGTTGTGATCTTCTTCAGTGGTACAAACTCGACCCATCGGGTAAACTTATCGACCATGGAAAACACATAGGACACGCCGCCGCGAGCTACCGGCAGTGGACCTACCAGGTCGATATGCAGAAACTCGTTCCGTGCAGTGGCATTGAAAGCAATCGGCGTGACCTTTTCTCGTTTTTGTGGTTTACAACGTTGGCATGTAGTGCACTGTTGACAATAGCTACGAATTTCTATTGACATGCCAGGCCAATACAATCGTGACTGCAATGTCTCAATGAGCCGCCCAGCGCCGGGATGTCCTAACGTTTCATGCCAAATGCCATTAATTCTGTTCTTATAGATTCTGGCACAAACCATTGCACTGTTTGTCCTTCTTTCCGCACCAACAGGCCGTTCTGTAGACTCAACGTTTTATATGGTGCAGACACCACTGTGCCGTTTTTTTAATTGATTGACTATTTCCTGACATGTAGCGTCTCTTCCCTGTTCTTCAGAGACTTTTATAAGCGGCGAAACCCGCACAACGGAAATTCTGCTGAGCGCATCGGCTGCCGCATTCTCGATTCCTGCTCTATGATGAATTGATATATCGTACTCTTCTAGTTCTTCAATGGCTCGATGTACTCGTGTCTTCTCAATACATAGAGATCTCCAATGCACTAGCGCTTTGTGGTCGGTAAAGACGTCCACGTGTCCCCCGATGACAAAATATCTAAACTTCCCCAGCGCTCATTGTACGGCAAGTAATTCTTTTTCTGTGACTGTATAGTTCTGTTCCGCCTTAGTGAGTGTGCGACTTATATATTGCGCAGGACGTCCATCAGCTTGTAACACCGCTCCTATCCCAATATCTGACGCGTCTGTAAAAATTGACATATTATCTACCGGGAAAGTCAAAATATTTGCCTCTATTAATTTCTGATTGCATAGCACAAACGCTTGTTGAGCCTCCTCCGTCCAACGAAATGGTATCTTGGCACTAGTTAACTGAGATAAGGGCTGTTGCGTAACCGCCATCCCTGCGAGGTATGGTCTATAGAAATTCACCATACCAATAAACCGGCGCAATTGTTTTCTAGTAGTAGGCACCGGATAATCCCTGATAGGTTGTACATTCGAATCTAACGGCATGCATCCGTCCGCTGAGACTAAGTGCCCCAAGAACCGCACTTCTTGACCTATCTGTACCTTTTCTGGATTAAAATGTAATCGCCGATCTACAGCTTTGGACAACATCTTCTGCAGCCTCACACGTAATTCGTGTTCAGTAGTGGCCCATATAATAACATCGTTTACGTAAGCTGTTGTACACGTTAAGTCAGACACGAACGAGTCCATCATTCTTTGGAACACTTTCGGTGCGTTTTTAAGGCCAAATGGTACCCGGGTGAATTGGAAATGACCTTGGGGTACTTGTACCGCTAACTTCCATCGGTCTTTGGACCGCACGCCTATTTGCCAAAATCCCTGTTTAAGATCAAGCACGGCGAACCATTTGCCTCCCGCCAGCTGTAAGAACAGATCACGCAGAGCCGGCATGGGATACGGGTCCGGTTTAGTTACTGAGTTCAATTGCCTAAAATCAGCCGCTGGTCGGAGCGAACCATCCTTTTTCGTAACATAAACCATCGGAGCACGAAAAACAGATGTTGACGGTTCAAGAACGCCGGCTTCTATCATTTCTTGGGTTGCTCGAGTCGCTGCTGCTAATTTCTTTGGAGGAGCACCATATACTTTTGGTGGTTCGTAACCTTCATTTAGTTCTAGCCATAGCTTAAACTAATCGACCGTCGGCCCTGGACGCTCGCTATAATCAGGCAGTTGGAATATAATGTTATATTGGGTTTGAAGATTTTTCCACCACCCAGGCAGACAACTGGTCTCCTCCTGCATCTTAGGGGTACATATAGACTTTATTGAACTTATTCCCTCAGGCCGCGATAGGCATACACGTTTATTTTGACAGTCTATCGTCTTAACCCATTTTCTAATGAAATCAAGTCCCAATAAGGGCGTTTGCGTATTCGAAACAACAAAAGACATATGATAGACATTTTCATTTATTAACAACTTCGTGTCCCACTCGCCCACAGCCACCATCGATGCGCCCGATGCCTGATATAAACTTGCTTTCGTAGGTTTTACATTGTTCAATGGCCAAGTCAATGGTAGTACCGACACATCAGCTCCAGTATCCAATTGCATTATTACTGGCTGTCCGTTGAAGAGTTCTAAAAATTTAACTTTAATGAAAATTCTTACATTTGGCAATGTTTCCCACACTTCCTTTTCTTCAAAGGCCATCTGGTTCGGACCACTTTTTTGTTTGTTCTGCTGGTCTTCATTCGATCTACCCGTCGGAGCCACCAAAGGATTAATATTTGTGCCCTGCTCTCTCCCACCTTTATTTGTGAGATTGTGCACCCTGTTACCCCACTGCACTGGCCGTTCTCGAGGAGCAGTACATGGGTTTTGCTGACGCTTATACGCCGTATTCGTCGGAGCTGGAGTCCTTATATACTGACTTTGCTTCCAGGCCACTGGCTGTTGCCTTCTGTCGTGGAACTGCTTATTATGCCGCGAAGAATTCCAATACGGTATGTCGCTCCTGTCAGATGTCGTAACTGGACCCATGCGTGGAGATGCAGCTGCCACTTTGTTTGTCATTATGGCCGAACTTTGAAGAGCCTGAAGTCTCTCTTCAAGGCCTCCCTGGGCGCTGGATATTTCACCGTATCTGGTAGGATCCAGCAGCATGAACATGATGGCCTCATGTGGTTGCAAGCCGGGTAAAGACTCGGTAAGCTTCGAGAACCACCGCTTGATACGTTCCATGGTATCCATGGGCATCTCACCCATTAATGGTTTCAGGCTGTATAATTCTAAGAACACTTCCTGAGGCCTAGCCCGGAAATGATCCAACACGCGTCTTTTGTATTCTTCATACGTGAGGTCAACCGGCAATTCCAATTGGACTGCTACTGTCCGGTCCACTAATTCCTGGACAGCCACACGCACAATAGGTGCTTCCAATGTAAATTCTTGGGCTCGAACTGATGCTTCAAATTTTTCGAACCATAACTGTGGCCTTTCCAAATCTAGTGGTGCCAGCATCGGCTTAAACTCTGATGACGGTCTGAAATAACTCGTCGATTCGGCTGAAAACGCCAGAATATTTCCTCCTGATTCCTCTTTGGCGCAGTCGCCATTGTTATGTCCACCTATGTTGGATGGTCCACGTACATGTATGTCGTCAGTGTTTATTATTAGTGTATCGTCCAGACGAGCCTTAATTATGCCTTATTCGGCAGTTAAATTATTCATTTGAGAAGTCAATGCCTGAATCAACGTTTCCAACCCATCAAAAGACATTTTAAACGTACCACAAATGTTTTATTTTTACTCAATTATATATAGAATTTTGCTCGCACAACTAGCATCGATTTAATAAAACAAATTTACACATATTAATTAATTTATGTTCACTTCAGCTCAAACTCACTGCTTCATTCTTATACAGGCGCTTCTGCGAGGAATTTCTGCTGAAATAATGTCTGCCCTAGATAAGACCCTTTGTTCATTATTTGTCTTAAAGGTGGCTGTTGCCACATTCATAACGCTAAAAGCGAGGATTTATATATTTGTGTGTTTTTAATCGCTTATACGTAAACTGTAACCGTTCTGCTAAGACATTCTGGATATATTTATTTTGTTTATTATGACTTTGCTTTTGTGCCTAGATATTAACTTGTGTTGACAATATTTTATTTTCTTGCTGTCTACAGCACAGTCAATTTTGACTAACAGTGAATTTTAATTTACTTTGCAACATTGTACATAATACACGTATGATAACTCGATTTAGCCTTCTCACATGACCCATTGGAAAGAGGTCTGAGACATTTCAGAATCACGGCCCACGAAACCCATTTCTTCCGACATCAGCTACCAGGCATATGTAGGAATAGCATAAAATCGATAAAAAACAGCTACCCCGATAAACTTCTTACAATAACCACAGTACCTCCTACATAAATTGGGCTATTCCAAAAATAATTTGGAATGCGATTTATCCTCGAAGCAAATATTTAGTCAGAAGTAAATGATTTGCAAGCATATAACGCTTTCCACTTAAATAAGAAATACATAATTTCGAAAGAAAGATATAATTTATATTGGACCCTATCAATGTGCAAAAATAAAATGAAATTTTATCAGATACAAAAACTGTTTCTTTCTCAAACTCTACGCAAGCTTATTTTATTAAATATGAAAGGTGCAATATTTTGCTTTAATGGAAGCATCTATAATCATACTAATGTTGTGACAATGAGGAGCCCCTTACCTCTAGTGTTAGCTAAGATTTTACAATGTGGTTTTAAGCACAAATCAGTACATAATGAAATAAATGGGATTGTAGAGGCTCCTAAACTATTGGTGTCTGTGAACCTCATAGATGCAAGATCGTGTTCAGTCCTTACATGTACAATAGAATCTGATAAGCTTGTATTTTCATTCATATCTGCTAAATTCATACATGCCATGTTTTGTGCTAAATTGATAGTGTCCTCAAATTTAAGATGAGCTTCCATGTCGATCGAATTTAATTATTAACTTGACACTTAGTGTTAGGCAATCGGAATGTGAAACCTTTCACGTTACAAAACACCCGAACAAATAATCTGGAAAGAAATAGACGCGAAAAACAGAATTATTAAATTACCTGTTCCAGAACGTCCCGAAATATATGCATAAGAAAAAATAGAAGACAGTATTAGCAGGAGTATATTGAAGAATTCGAGTAAACGTTAAATGGAGAAAATGAAATAAATGCAGCAGGCCGAGGAAGTTACAACCAGTCACGGACAGTAGGCTCGAAAACTGAAATCGCGCACAATTTAACGTATTTATACAGTCATGTACTTAAACAAAGAAAGTTCTGGAAAATAAATTAATAAATTCTTTTTAAATAAAATTCGTTTCAATCAGCCAAGGTGATTAAAATTATTCAGTTAATGCCACTTTAATGTTGGCGGAGGAATTATCTTCCTCCACATAAACCACCTTCTAATAAAAAGACGGCGAGTAGTAGACGTAATCATCATTCTTTGGCTGACGTTGTACCCTTCAAGAACGAGTTGTGCATAATGGCGCCCCTGAATTCGGCATCGCGCCCTGTACAGTTGTCATTGGTTCTTCCGTTTCTTTGGGTATTGCCAAACAGTTTTCATGTAGTGAATTGGTAGAATAAGATTTTGCTATATTAGACAACGCATCTTCTGAGTTCTGTATTTCGTTATGTGCCTGTGTGATGGGATTGCACACATCAGATTCGCCCATAGAACGATGGTAATTCAACGCATCTGCTAATTCAGTCCTATCGTCTAACCAGATAAACTGGGGAAAGCAACGATCCAACGTAACACAATCCTCAATACCATTTATCTCTATGATGACATTCTTATCAGTCATCCTCCTGACCTTATAAGGTCCTTCGTAAAATGGTGTCAGGTAATTCTTCCTATTTCCATTAGTTACATACACCTGCATAACCGATCTTAGATCAAAGGTCATATTACAATTGTTTTTTGCTTTTCTAGTCTTGGTCGGAGCCAAACGACACATCTTATCTATAAGTGCTCCTACAAACCAATCTACATAACTAGAAGCCCAATCAAGACTACTTGGAGTTTATATTAGAAGATCTCCAGGCAACCTTAATGGTTCTCCATAAACCAATTCTGCTAAAGAAGTACCTAATTGTGCCCTATATCTGTTGCGCATGGCAAGTAGAACTATAGGAAGATCGTGTATCCAGCTTGTTCCACTTGTACACCTTAACGCAGCTTTCAGTTCATGATGCAGCCTTTCTACCATCCCATTTGCTCGTGGGTTGTACGCGCTAGTATGCAATACAGTTGTTCCCATGATGTTGATAGATCTTTCGAAAAGCTCGGACATAAATTAACTACCGAGATCACTAGTGACCTTTTTCGGAACATCATAACGCGATATCCAATTATGTAGAAACGCGAACAAGACTTCTTGCGTTGTCATGTCTTTCAAAATCGCCACTTCGAATTGGCGACTAAATCGATCTACCAAAGTTAGCAAATATTTGTGGCTATTAACCTCGGGCATTTCGACAATGTCTATATGTTCGTGTCTGAACCGTCCAATGGGTATCCCAATATTCTGTATCTCGGTTCTGGTATGTCTCCACACCTTACACGTTTGACACTTGGTACAGGCTCTTACCCAGATCCGTATGTCTTTAGACATGTGCGGCCATACGTATCTGTCGTTAATTAATTGAATGGTGGCTTTAACGGATGGATGTCCCGTGTCGTGTAATACTTGGATAATTTTGGCCCGTAACTCCAACAGCAAATATGGTCATGGTTGACTTCTGGACGTTTCACATAACAACCACTTGCCACTCATGAGCTTACGAACATATCCTGGTCTTTTGGACAAGACTAACGTAAAAGGATCCAATCCTTACGATTTTGCGATTTGAATAACTTAATCATGCATAGAATTATCTAAATTCTTCAACGGAACTTGAAATATCAGCTCGACATCGGCTTCATTCGGTCTGCTAAGTGCATCGGCTACCACATTCTCCTTACCAGCAATATGAGACACAGTGAAATCGAAATCTGATAACCGGGTTATTTGGGAATTTACTCTTCGAGAGTAATTAAGCCTCGCTGTTTTACCAAGTATACTGATCAACGGCTTATGATTGGTCAATAACTTAAATTTATGACCGTCTAAGAAATGCTCAAAGAGTAGCACTGCGGCATACACTACTAGAAGCTCTTTATCGAATGTATCATAACGTTTTTCTAGATCATTAAGCTTACGGCTATTAAACCCAATCGGTCTTACTATGTCCTGATCTCTTTGCTGTAGCACTGCCCCTATTGCGACATCTGAGGCATCTGTGATTAGCTCGAAAGTTTTCTCCCAATCTACAGGTGCTAATGTGGTTATGTCACTAAGCATTTCCTTGGCCTTCTGGAATTTTTCGCGGTCTTCTGGACTCAAGTTTATAGGTCAAGACTTCTTGATCGTGCGCTTTTCACGAGTGAGATGGCGTATCAACGATCCTAGAATTCCGGCTAGACCTGGAATGACTCGTCGATAATAGCTGAATATGCCCAAGAAACTTTGCAGCTGGCGCACGGTTCGGGGCTCCGTAAAGTCTTTAATAGCTTGGATCTTATCTTCCAAAGGTTTAATTCCGTCTTTGGAAAGTATATGACCAAGATATTTAACTGAAGAGCAGCCGATGTTACTCTTATTAGGTTTGACCACTAATCCATATTGTTCCAGCCTGGTCAAAACCGTTTCCAAATGCGTACGATGTTCATCACGTGAGCGACTAAAAATTATTATGTCGTCTATATATACCCTCGCAAATGGACAACTCTGAAGGATTTCTTCAGCCAAACGCTGGAATGTCTGACTGGCATTTTTCAAACCAAAAGGCATTCGAAGAAATTCATGCGATCCCCCTCCTGGAAATCTGACTGCGGTGAGTGACATCAAACTTTCCTCCATTGGTATCTGATAGTACGCTTTCTGGAGATCTAAAGTTGAATAAACCTCATATTCCATTATATCTCGGAGTAAAGTACTCTGGTTAGGGAGAGGATAAGAATCACCCTTCGTCACTGAGTTTAGTAGACGGCAACTTCAACAAACCCTCCATTGAACCGGTTCAGGTTTGGGAACTACCACTGTTGGGGAAGAAAAATTGAAATATGACCTTCTACAAATCCCCTCTTTGCCCAATTGGTGAAATTCGGAGAATGCAACTTGTTGCTTGTGTTGTGCCAACGGTTGAGCCTTTGGTGAACAATGCAATGGAGCCACCAATTCTATTTGGTGTTCTCCTGTCTTCAATCCTGTCCTTTTTGCACTGAAAGGCTGCTAGGTGCTTCTTGATGATATCGGCAAAGTCATGTGTGACTTTGGGACGGGGTAAAAGAACTGTTCTAACTGCCGATGTGTTAGACTCAGTATGTTTTAACACCCCTACACCTTCTGCGTTAGTCCTAGCGTTGGGATCTAATGTCAGTTTGAAGTGTGTCAAGAAATCCATCCCAATGATATGGATCTTGACATCGGCTACGAGAAAATTCCATGTGAAAGAAGATTTCTGGCCTAATGTCACCGACATTTCTTTCATCCCTTTGACTCCTATCGGTCTACCATTTGCGGTCCATAGTTGATAATCAAATGTGGGACAATCTGCTTCCACAATGTCTGACCTAACTATACTTACCACAGCACCCGTATCGATGAGAAATTCTAATCCAGATAATTCATATTTAATAATGAATTTGTTGCTGGATAATCCGGCAATGTTTTCCAGATCTCCGTTCAATAAGTATCTTACTCTCTTGCCTTCAGTATCGGTACTATCTGGTCTTATCACATCTTTAACGTTTGCCTTTAGTATGCCTTTAAAAGACATATTAGGGAGTCTTTACAATGGAATCCCCCTACGGCTCCTACTAACGGGGGTTTCATCCTTTTGCCGGTGATGGATTTCTCTCCACCGGTTTAGCGCTTCCTTTCCATCTGAGTCCACCTAACCGCGGGTTTATACAATTCTCACCGTGGCACTTTGCACTTCGTCCGTATTCGCAATGTGCTTTACACCATCCGCATATCCCTTCGAAGCGTTGACGCGAGTGACTCCCTCGACGTCTAGTATATCTATCCTGACTCTGAAGTTGCGAAATGTCTCGACGTATACTAGCAACTTCTCTACATAAGTAACGCAAGTTTTCTTGTATCGTCAGGTTGATTTCGGCATCTGCCCTGACTGGGTGCACCATGACAGAATCTGCTGTTACAGCATGTACTTGTGGTTCCTGCTGTTTATACACTCCGTCTAGCCCTCTGAGTTTTGTTGGCTAATCAATGTTCATAGTTTCATATACTTCTAATGTGGTTCTAAGTCTAGATGGTAGCTCAGTTGTAAAATAGAATTTACTACATTTCCGAAAATATTCAACCTGGAAGCTTTCGTGCAAAGACGTTCGTAAAACTCTGATGGTAGTTGACGTCCCATCTTTTCTAAGCGTAATAATTTGCACATTTGTACCAGGATGATATCTTTGCTGTATTTCAGCCATTAATAAATCAAATGCATTATACTGTTTTTCTTCTACAGTTCTGTCTCTGAAATTTTCCAAGGCGTTTTGGAAATTTTCAGGCAATGTCATCCATGCTGCAACAAATTTCTCCATTGGGTTTACGATATTATAAGCGCTAAATATCATTTGGGCATCCCCGACCCAATTTGAATGTTTTTCAAATTTATATTGTGGTAGAATTAATATTCTTGAACTGGCGCGGTCGCCACATTTTGTAGAGGCTCCTAACCTATTAGTGACTGAGAACACCGTAGATGCCAGATCGTGTTCAGTCCTTACATGTACAATAGAATCTGATAAGCTTGTATTTTTATTCATATCTGCTAAATTCATACATGCCATGGTTTGTGCTAACTTGCTAGTATCCTGAAATTTAAGATGAGCTTCCATGTCGATCGAATTTAATTATTAACTTGACACTTAATGTTAGGCAATCGGAATGTGAAAACTTTCACGTTACAAAACACCCGAACAAAAAATCTGGAAAGAAATAGACGCGAAAAAAAGAATTATTAAATTACCTGTTCCAGAACGTCCCGAAATATATGCATAGTAAAAAAAAGAAGACAGTGTTAGCAGGAGTATATTGAAGAATTCGAGTAAACGTTAAATGGAGAAAATGAAATAAATGCAGCAGGCCGAGGAAGTTACAACCAGTCACGGACAGTATGCTCTAAAACTGAAATCGCGCACAATTCAAAGTATTTATACAGTCAATTATTTAAACAAAGAAAGTTTTGGAAAATAAATTAATAAATTCTTTTTACATAAAATTCGTTACAATCAGCCATGGTGGTTTAAATATATCAGTTAATGTTATTTTACATTTGGCGGAGGATTTATCTTCCTCCACAGAAGAAAATATTTCTCCAACAAAAAATAAAGTAACAGTTTTTGATAAATTTAAAAGACCCTGGCTGATTGGTATGAATATCATTAAAACAGAAAATATTCGTTTAATTTCTATAATATTGTGTGCTTAAATCCTTCCGAGTAAATATAATATTGAACAGTGCGTATTTTCATTTTTCTGTATTTTGTACTGTAGAAGCTCCAGCCCTTTTACCTAATGAATGCCCTATAGACGCCTAGTCAGATTCAGTCCTAGTGTGTCTGAAGGAGTCTGATAAGATAGTATTCTCTTCGATATCTATTAAGTTCAGGCCTACAGCACCCTGAACCAAATTATCTGTGTCCACAAATTTGCGATTAATCACACTTAAAAATATGTTTGATTAATCTAGTAATAGGCGAAGGACTGTATACTTATTACGCAACACAGCACCCGGGTATATAACCTAGACGCAAAAAAAGAATTATTAAACAACCTTTCAACATTAATTGATTGCGCTGGTGATGGTAACAATTTATGAAATCAAGTTTGAGAGCTTAAAGAAAACACCAATCCCATAGTATTTAACCAGTCGTCGAACAACATAGCAAAACTGCCGCCAGTCGCACGCACTGACGCGTTTTGACCGTCTATGATCATCAACAGAGTAGGACAGCGAACCGACTAGCGAGGATCAAACCGCATTGCATATATTTTGAAAGCAAAATAAGTTATACGGCTCTCACATCTAGTAGTCTCGCATAAAGTGTACTTGACTGGTAATGTCGGCTGCACAGCTTCTATGCAGTCACGAACATTAACTAGTTGCATCTTACGCCACAAATAAATATATAGGCAATACGCATAGTCAGTCAATTTGGGAACAACACTTACCATCTTAAAGGTGTCACCAGGACTGATCCCTCCTCACAAACCCAAGCTTTAACGCGTTGTCGTGGCCGACCCCACCGCGTAAAGACCCCAAAGAAAGAACCCCTCCTTCTATCTCCACTGGCAGCCCCAAATCCTTACGTCAGGTCACTATCACGACCGGTGCAAAGGTCATGTAAACAAGAGAAAACGCAAGACCCTCACGGCAACAGGGGCTATCGATTCAGCCCCATGAATTTCCTCTTTCAACAACTACACCGACCCCACCCAGTATATTTATGTCTCTGTCCCTGATCAGATCTTGTTCCCTCCTACCTTCGCAATGCTGTTACAGAGCATCCTCTCAAACCCAGATAACTCGCCTCCTTCCTGCTTTCAAATCCTCCAATTACCTCACCCGCCTAACAAAAGTGGGACTAAGGAGATCCAGATAGATGCTAACTACTCCATTTTCTTCAGCAAGCGGTCAGTCACCCTCATCAGCCCACAGTCTCGCTCCGGCCGCCAGCGGAAAGCTCCCGCCTGCTTCTCATCTCCGGTCTAAACCTCTTTCCCACGGATCCTTTTCAGCAATTCTTATCAACTGTAGATGGCTTACGCCAAAAATCAAACTACTGCGAGCATTTTAATCCTCTAACGAACTAGAAATGTGTTTCATTGTTGAAACAATGCTGTCCTCTTCCATACACTGCGATGACCTTTCCTCATCAATGGTTACACTTTCCTTCGAAGTGACAGAACTGTCGGCCGAGGGGGTGGTCTGGCTGCCTATGTACAATCCTTTCTCATGCCCAAACTTTTGTCTACATCGAACTCACTTGAATTATAGTTTTTCGTTTCAGCTAATGATTCTTGACCAAAGCGTATCTGTTTGCGTTGTCTACAGAACCCCAATCTCTCCATAATTGACGACACTCGTGTGGCTCAACTTGTTGCCACAGTTTTCTCTCGACACTTCGATGGATACATCATTGTGGGCGTCCTTAACCTCGCTCTTGCCAACTGACAAATTCTAAAGTCAGAAAATCACCCTTTGCCTCGGCTCTTTGCGGAAAAATTACTAAATCAATTTGTGCACTTCCCTATTGGAGAGAACAACCAACTTGATTGTGTACTCTCCAAATAAGATGTGACCAATGTCCAATCTCTATAGATCTTCTCTAATCTCGTTTACTGTCAGGTATCCTTCCTAATAACTTTACTATCCTCTATCCCTAGAGAGGACATTCAATCATTCAGGCGATTCACCGACTTGGAAGATTTTAGCCGACTATGTGACGGCGTTAACAGCAGGGATCTAATTCTTCGAGACAACCTCTCCTTATTTTTGATTTGGGTAATTCTTAAATGTTGAGTTTTTTGCTCAGTGCTGTCCTTTTTGTTGTGGATTTGACCGTATTTTTGTCCCGCACAAGAAGAATGCGGTCAAATCCACGAATTCTCCTTATGTTTTTCTAATTTCCATAATGTCTTATCCTCCCACTATAATTCTGCCACCTCTATTTAACACATACACGCGACGAACAAGTTGAACATCTTGTTTGAAGCACGCAAAAACTTTCTAGGCAACTCTAGATTACGCACATCATCACTTGTTCGCACTCTTGCACTCCGACGTATCAAGGAACAAATTAAGTAGGTTATCAACAAACAAACATTAAACATCTAGAGACGCATCCGCACGGAACCTAACTCCCGGAAAAAGTTCGCAGTAATCAAACACCCATTGTTACAAAAGTTCAAGGCCTCATACATTAACTTCTCTCGGTCGGACGACTCCAGCTTTGCCGAAGATTATCTAAATTATCTCTTTGACACTTTATGTTTCCCACTCCGCCTGCTGAGATTCTCGACAACGGAAACGATGAGAACCTATGCTGTTTCAAAGTTTCACCGGCCTCCATCGCTCAAACAATTAAAAGCATCAATTCTAGGAACCAATTTGATCAATACAGTGGCTCGGTCAGCATGACAGCACTTCTTGGCTGGAATCTCTTCTCTCTGGTTGCTGATGTTATCAATCGGTGCCTCGAAACTCCCTATTTCTCCCAGAATGGCTTAATTTGACGATTTCTCTTTCCCCATTAACTATCGTTCTTTCTATCACTAAAATCTTAGACAGGGTCTTATACAACTTAATCAACTCTTTCATTAAGTCTCGAGATAAATTCTACCTCCTCGACGATCATCATGGCTTCCTGAATGGCTGTTCCTCTTCCACCAGTTTAGTTAGTGTCCTTAATCACTACTACTGCTCTATCTCCAAAGGTCATGACTGCACTCTCATCTTCCTAGTTATATCCAAGGCTTTTGATTCGCTGTCCTTTTCAGCAATTGAATCCGCCTTATTGAGAAGTGGTATTTGGGCAACGCCCTCAATCTTATTTGCTACTATCTCTGAAACCAATGCCCAACTGTAAAAGTCAAAAATAGTCACTTGCGGTCAGTCCTTATTCGATCTGGAGTTACACAGGGCTCCATACTTGGTCCTATTCTTTACAATTTTACATTCGCACAGGTGCAGAGGGAGGACATCCTATTCAGGCTGGTTTAATACGCAAATTCCATGGTCATAGTATTCATTCACCCTACAGCATCCAACCCTTCCTTACATTTTATTTCTCAGCTTTCATCCTCGCTCCATACGCAGATAAGCAATATAGGTCTCAAACTAAACCCCGCTAAGACTCGTTTAATGAAACTTTCCTGTGACCCATTCTGTTCTCTCCAGGATACAAATTGTCCCCTTGATATTGAAATAATAGACTCAGCCAAGCACTTTGGTATCTATTTTCCAAATATGTAGACTTATCCCAACATCTTAAACATACTACTTCCAAATACTTCATGTGGGTCCGTTTGATCTGATTCAAGACTATAAACTCACTCTCCAACTCCCATTGTTCAATGCCTACGTCCCAATCTTTATACAATACGCTAGCGAATTTTACTGTCCTCTCAATCTTACCTCATTTTACGCCATTACAACTTGCCTATGGCTGTCTAACTTTGCTCACCCAAGTCACCACTATGTTATACACTGTAGCAACTCTTTAAACCAATCCACTTACACTCTTAATATAATTAACAAAATCAAACTCTTTTCCAAATCCACTAGTGTATTCAACGCTTTTCCCGCGGAAATAAAGTTCCTATCCCAGCATTAATTTAAAAAGGTGGCTTGCAATCACTTCTTTAACAAATTACTATGCGAGACATCTGATTGGAAGTGCAATTGGCTTCTTCTTAACCGATGGCACTTATTTTTGGCCCCAGGCTCTTTACTTGTTACTAGTTTCGGAGTGTGAAATCACTTCTGGATAGCCTCCAATTTCCACTATACGCCTCTGATTCTAAATTTCTAATTCTTGACTCTTTGATACCATTCCTATTTTGATTTTTATTCTATCGCATCTAAATATTGAATGCTTTGCTATGATATGCTCTATTTAATCTCTTCTTTTGTTTCAGCGAACGACCGGAAACTTGAAATCTACTAGACCATCTGATGGTATACATAGGACGCTGATTCCTCTCGCTTTCCATCAGTCGTAATCTCGCTCAATGGAAGCCAGTGAGCTCTGCACGCGACACTGACACCCTGACTCTTCACAAACTTTAATCAAGTCGACTTTATCCTAGTCAATACTGCTTTACAAGCACTCAACACAAATTACTTCGTCGGTCGACTTCTGTAGCTTGTCCGCCCTTACCTTCAAATTGACACTAAATTTCGTCTGTCCGAAATCAGCTTATCCCGCATTGATGCTCAGACTCTTCACGATTAATACTCTAGTCGATCCTACCTAGTCAAATGGAATCTCTTTTTCATCAGATCGAACTATCACGAAGTTGATGAAAGAACTTCTCTTTTTTAACTTCTCCCTTCCCTATGGTTAAATAATTTTCCAATCACAATTTCATTCATTTCAACATATCCTGATTATGATTTTTAACACATAATTTCAATTGTTGGGTCTGTTGGCTTTTATTACCAAATAAATTTATTATTATTACAGTTGGTGTCTCTTAATATGGCCAGAGAGATATTCGCTAGAAAATGTCCTGTGGGGTTATGAGTTTTAGCACAGTGTGGATGTCTAGAAATCCTTCTGGACACTGAATCTTTGTGTTCTGTTCGCCTGCTAGTTACCCTTTTAGCAGATGCATGCTGAAAAGGTAGATTTGACAAAGCAGGATGTGTTAACTGCTGTTCATAGACCATGAATAGTCTTGCTGAAGGTCTGCGGCAACGCTGATATGGCTGACACGCTTACAAATCCGTTTAACAAATGATCAATTACGTATGACCGGATGCGCAGCAAAAAGAAGATTGGCATGAACGAGGACTAGTTGAGTTAGTAAACCCAAGTAGGGAAACCAGCGTAAATAGTCAGTGCAGCAGATTAGTAGACAATAATTGCAGGTAGCAAGCGCAGCAGAGTGTGTTGCGTAGTAATTTCATCGCATATAATTGGTCTACAGAAGCGCGTGTTCTGATAGGTCTAGCCTATTTAATTTCAATTTTATTAATTTACAAATTGTCGGCAAATTAATTTGAGTCGTTGCATCACTTTCCTCTCAAAAAAAGGAAAAGATGAAAACATTCCACCTCGCGAGACTTGATTATTTCTGTATAACAAATTTTTTTCTTTTAGTCATTTAAAGATTTGGGTGACGCAATGTTCTTGATCGATTTGGTCTTAGACGACACAGACTGTATACATAGACGTATAATATGATGCCCTAGGATTTCAACAGATAAAGTTGCAATTTTTGATCTCTTACAATAGATATTGAATCCATGATCTGCTAAGTGTAAATGGACATTTCGCGGATACTTGTCATGAGATTCTAAGTGAGGACTAAAAACTATTATATAATCAAGATATGACGTACAGTAATCAAAGTCATCGAGAAGATTGCTGTCTATGAATCGCAGAAATGTCTGAATAGTACACTTGATACCAAAACGCATGTTAAAGATTTAAAAATTGCCGAAAGGAGTAATGGCATCATTTTACTCTATGTCTTCTAGTGCTAACGGAATGTGGTGGTAGGCTTTTCTTTAGTTCAGCCCTGAAAAATAATTGCTATCACTAAGTTTTTCACGCAATATATTTCCATTAGGAATAGGGTATGCATCGGATTTGGTCACAGAATTGAGTAGCAATAATACCCGCAGGCTCAGTATGATCCAAGTATAATGGTGGTCGGCATGAATCTTTTAATGGTCTGATATTGCCCTTTTACAATATTCTTCAAAACTCATCCTGAGCAGCTTTGAATTTAGCTGGTGGTTAAGGTTTCTTCTTAAGTGCGACTTGTAGGAGTCATGTAGCTCTAATTTTCTGAGATCGAATAACGATTTATATTCTCAAAAAATGTTGATATTTCTGACAAAGAAAGCGCCAGGTATGCCTGTATGACCCGTAACTCCAAACGATTGGAGGTAAGTGTCCAGCAACTTTGCTCAAGTCTCGTGAAGAAGACAATGATCTTATAATTATCAAGATCAACAATGAGCCGATATTCTAACAGGAATTTAAGCGCTATTAATTTGTCCAAGACATTAGCAACGATGAAATTGTGCGAATCCTTAATTTGAAATAGGCTTTCTCGAGGTTGTTGTGACTACTACTCCTAAAAGTGTCTTGGCCACGGATTCACTCTTAAGAACAGAAACTGCTGCACGTGCGTCTACGATAAATTCTTCTCCGGTTTTAAAATCTAGAAGATGCAGAATCTCATTATGTTGATTGGATGGGGCATATATGAAAGTAGGTTTGTCATTGTACATGACAATATGTGTTATACAACCTTCGAAGCTAATTCTACTTGGACGGAAGCAATTAACATAAATTACAACAATAGGCGTTTGAATGTTTATTATCACTTTGTGCGTAAAGAATATGCACTGTTTCTCCGTTGTTGCTTCTGCTCAGCCATCGAAGGAAAATGGCGTCCGTTTGGTAAATTCTTCGAACGGTGCAGGCATCGACAGTTATAGAAAAATCTTTGGTGGTTATAACACCAATTCTTTCGAGAATATCGACTCAAGAATCATAGAGATCTCGATTGTATTTTGTACTTTTATCAGCTTTTTCTGTGTCTATGCCGTATCTTTCAGATATTTATCAAATCAGAAAGATATCTCTCTAAAACGATAGCTTAACATTATCAGATGTTACAATAAAGTTCAGACACGTAGTTAACTTAGATTTGAGGATATTTATATTTGAAAGTTGCTTACAAAACAGTAAAATGAGCAAAATGGAAACGCATTAAAGGACTTTAATTTGAAAAAAAATAATTTAAAGCAAACGTGTTCGGTAAATTATTATGCTAATAACAAGGCGCTTACCAAAATCTGCTTCCAATGACAGAATTTGAAGCCGACAAGCTGCTGGTAAATAAATTCGTCAAATGTACTAAATAACAGCCACCAAAATAAAACACGACAAGGAAACAATCACCGTTAAATAAGATTGTAGATTTCAACAATGGCTTGACAAAAATTCAACCTGTTTTTATGGATTTTAACACAAAATTTGTTGACTTTTCTCGGAATGTTACTTTATTTGGATTCAAACCACACCTTTTCCATCAAATAATAAAATTGGAAAATGTACAATATAAAAAAGTTATCACATCACATAAAAATGTGCAATTAGTCTCATGTAGATAAGTAAATCTCACTAGTTGTACTGTACAATATATCAATATCAGAAAGTTCGGCTGTAAGGAATAATAAATTCATCATCAAAATAGGAAAAATTAAGGTATAATTCTTATGTAGCATTATGCAAAAAAAATGAGAACCATGACTAGCAATTGATTGTATGTATTGTTGACTAACATGATGATATAATGCATAACATTTCAATTTTAATAATACAAAACTTGGAAATAAAAATCTCAAGAAATTCTGTTTCCGATAACAATTATCCTTGTCTTTTATTCAACCATGAGAAAGTATTATCATAATCAAAATAAAAAAATATCAGCAGGATTGTAGACTTTTTCTAGTTCAGTAGATAAAAATTTAAAAGACATCTTAGATGGAGGCATTTCTCTAAGCCCCTTTGGCAATTGGTTATAAATTTTGTAGATTTTCGAAAAAGAGAATAACTTGCTCGCAACCTTTTCCTACCAAAGAAGGAGATATTGCTAAATGTCCAGATCTAGTTCCAATTTCATAACTCTTTCTTATCGGATACATATAGGCACTAGTCCACTGGTTCAAATGGAAAACTTCTATGCACTAGCACATCCTCCGAAACCATAAAGTTTGCAGTGATACAAACTGTAATCTAGAGGCGTATATAGTGCAGGAGATAGGACTAATATGTTTCACAACTTTTCTCTGTACAGCTTCTATCTTCAAGTATGTATTAGGTTTTGCGAACCTAGTAACAAATTAGTTCAGTTGTGACCAGAAGGATAAACCAAAGGCAGCATAAACGGAAAGTATAATCTCATGCACATTCGTTTCGTGCTTACTGGCGACTCATCAGTAGGAGCCGGTATTACGCCCTTTAACCACTATATATTTGGTAGAAGAATGTGGAATAATAGGACGGTACAATCTCCTAGACGAATGTGTAAACCTCTAATAGTGAAGCTAATATAATCTAAAGTCAACGACAATACGACTTCAATGCTAACTCACACTATATAATATATATACCGAGTCTGTAAAGGATACTAACACTATGGCCATTGTGTTAGTAACTGATACCTTTTTTGAAATCGATGAGTACCGGATACTAACACTATAGTTTCCGAGTCGGTACATGATACCAACCTGATGGATATAAATTTATGCTAAAGTTTACCCAAATTGAGCATTACAACAATTTCCGAACACCTGTTACTCCAGTTAAACCATACACTCTGGCCTTCATCGATATCAGTTAACACATTACGCGGTAAGCATGACATCATTCAATTGAATATATTACAATTACATACCGTTTGTTGCGAAGAACTAATATATATGCAAGTATGTATTAGGTTTTGCGAACCTAGTAACAAATTAGTTCAGTTGTGACCAGAAGGATAAACCAAAGGCAGCATGAACGGAAAGTATAATCTCATGCACATTCGTATCACAAAAGGTATCAGTTACTAACACAATAGCCATAGTGTTAGTATCCTTTACAGACTCGGTATATATATTATATAGTGTGAGTTAGCATTGAAGTCGTATTGTCGTTGACTTTAGATTATGTTAGCTTCACTATTACAGGTTTACACATTCGTCTAGGAGATTGTACCGTCCTATTATTCCACATTCTTCTACCAAATATATAGTGGTTAAAGGGCGTAATACCGGCTCCTACTGATGAGTCGCCAGTAAGCACGAAACGAATGTGCATGAGATTATACTTTCCGTTCATGCTGCCTTTGGTTTATCCTTCTGGTCACAACTGAACTAATTTGTTACTAGGTTCGCAAAACCTAATACATACATGCATATATATTAGTTCTTCGCAACAAACAGTATTTAACTGTAATATATTGAATTGAATGATGTCATGCTTACTGCGAAATGTGATAACTGATATCGATGAAGGCCAGAGTGTATGGTTTAACTGGAGTAACAGGTGTTCGTAAATTGTTGTAATTCTCAATTTGGGTGAACTTTAGCATAAATTTATATCCATCAGGTTGGTATCATGTACCGACTCGGAAACCATAGTGTTAGTATCTGGTACTCATCGATTTCAAAAAAGGTATCAGTTACTAACACAATAGCCATAGTGTTAGTATCCTTTACAGACTCGGTATATATATTATATAGTGTGAGTTAGCATTGAAGTCGTATTGTCGTTGACTTTAGATTATGTTAGCTTCACTATTACAGGTTTACACATTCGTCTAGGAGATTGTACCGTCCTATTATTCCACATTCTTCTACCAAATATATAGTGGTTAAAGTGCGTAATACCGGCTCCTACTGATGAGTCGCCAGTAAGCACGAAACGAATGTGCATGAGATTATACTTTCCGTTCATGCTGCCTTTGGTTTATCCTCCTGGTCACAACTGAACTAATTTGTTACTAGTTTCGCAAAGCCTAATACATACTTGCATATATATTAGTTCTTCGCAACAAACAGTATTTAGCTTCTATCTTATTGGACCAACCCTTTTTTTAATGGATTCCAAGTAGCGACAGCATATTCTGGTATCGGTCTAATCCATATGATATACATTTTAAGTTTTATGTCATTCGATAAGTGCCCATCCTTTCCTGACACTGCCTACTATACCTACAATATATCTCTCAGCAGAAGCTGTACATTGAATAGTTATGCCTAAATCCTTTATTTCTTGCATAAGTTTAATCTCAAACACATCATTAATCACAGCATCATGAAAATAAACATAATGAAAGTCTGTTCTGTTACCTATTTTTAAAGCTCTTGTCTTTTTACTGTTTATTCTCAGCCCTAGTGTTAACAAGTATCTACTTAAATCATACAAATCCAGTGTCACATTATTTTTGGAGAATTCGACATTATTTGGATCAATTGAAAAGATTATTTTCAAATTGTCAGCGAATTTGCAAACTCAACCGTTAGGGATCTTATTTTCCAAATGTGCAAATAAAATTTTAAATAAAATTGGCCCCAAACTTGATCCCTGTGGAACTCCACTTGTTACCCTTTCGATTTAGATATTAAATCGTTTACTTGAATACTCATTCTTCGATTATATAAATAGTATCTAAGTAATCTAAAAATAATCGGATCAATATTCAATAAATTAATCGCATTCAAAATAGCATCAAAAGATATAGAGTCAAAAGCTTTTGAGATATCTATGAATACAATTAATGCATCTAACTTTTTCTCATCTAATATAATTACATGTTTCCACATAGAGAGCATATTAGTAGTTGTCGACCTGTCTTTCGTAAAGCCATGTTGGCATACATCGAAATCAGCCGGCAGCATACGTTCTAAATGATCAAGTATCAATCGTTCTATTATAGAATAGAATAGAATAGAATATCTTTAGAATAGAATATCTTTATTTGGATTCAAACCACACATATTCCATCAAATAATAAAATTGGAAATTGTACAATATATATTAAAATAATTATCACATCACAATATTTGTGCAATTCATCTCGTGTAGATAGGTATATCTCACTAGTTGTACAATACAATATGTCAATATCAGAAAATTCGACTGAAAAGAATAATATATACATCACCAAATTAGGAACAATTAAGGTATAATTCGAGTGTAACATTATGCAAAAATTGAGAACCATGACTAGCAATTGATTGTATGTAATGTTAACTAATTTGAAGATCTAGTGCATAACATTTCAATTATAATAATACAAAACTTGGAAATAAAATCTCAATAAAATCTGTTTCCGATAACAATTATCCTTGTCTTCTTATTCAACCATGAGAAAGTATTATCATAATCAAAAAAATAAAAGATATCAGCAGGATTGCAGACTTTTTCAAGTTCAGTAAATATAGATTTAATAGACATCTTAGATGGAGGCATTTCTCTAAGCCCCTTCGGCAATTGATTATAAATTTTGTAGATTTTCGAGAAAGAGAATAACTTGCTCGCTACATTCCCCACAAAAGGAGGAGATATTGCCATATGTCCAGATCTAGTTCCAATTTCATGACTCTTCCTTATCGGAGTCATATAGGCACCAGTCCACTGGTTCAGATGGAAAACTTTTATACAATAACACATCCTCCGAAACCACAGAGATTGCAATGACGCAAACTGTAATCTAGAGGCGTATATAGTGCAAGAAGTAGGACTAATATGTTTCACAACTTTTCTTTGTACAGCTTCTATCTTATTAGACAATCCTTTTTTTAATGGATTCCAGGTAGCGACAGCATATTCTAATACCGGTCTAATCCATATTATATACATTTGAAGTTTTATATCATTTGATAAAATAGTTCGATTTATTAGTGCCCATCTTTTCTTAGCACTGCCTACTATACTTTCAATATGTCTCTCAGCAGAAGCTGTACATTGAATAGTTATGCCTAAATCCTTAATTTCTTGCATAAGTTTAATCTCAAACACATCATTAATAACTGCATCATGAAAATAAACATAATGAAAGTTTGTTCTGTTCCCTATTTTTAAAGCTTTCGTCTTTTTATTGTTTATTCTCAGCCCTAGTGTAAACAAATATTTACTCAAATCATACAAATCTAAAGTCACATTATTTTTGGAGAATTCGACATTCTTTGGATCAATTGGGAAGATTATTTTTAAATCATCAGCGAATTTGCAAACTCGACCATTAAGGATTTTAGTTTCCAAATTTGCTAATACAATTTTAAATAAAATTGGCCCCAAGCTTGATCCCTGTGGAACTCCACTCGTTACTCGTTTTGATTTTGATATCAAATCATTTACTTGAATACTCATTCTTCGATTATATAGATAGTATTTAAGTAATCTAAAAATATTCGGATCAATATTCAACAAACTAATCGCATTCAAAATAGCATCAAAAGATATAGAATCAAAAGCTTTTGAGATATCTATAAATACAATTAATGCATCTAAATTATTCTCGTCTAATGTGATTACATGTTTCCACATGGAAAGCATATTGGTAGTTGTCGATCTACCTTTCGTAAAGCCATGTTGACATAAGTCAAAATCAGCCGGTAACATACGTTCTAAATGATCAAGTATCAATCGTTCTATTATCTTCAAAAACGAAGGGATAATAGAGATTAATCTATAATCACTGGCACACGTTGGCTTACTTACTTTTGGCAACGGTTTAGCTACTATCGTTAGTATATCGATTGGTAATTTCCCATTCTTCAAAATTCTATTTATAAAGTTGCAGAGCGCATTCATAAAAGTTAAGGGTAATTGAAGCAGGTTATCAATAGAAATACCAAGGTGATCTTTTTGTTTTTTTTATTTGATTTTCAACATTAATTTTATCAATTCATCACTGCCAATAACAAGTCCTGGTTCCTGGTCTCCCAATGTATCAGGTAGATCCATGAAATTTGTTTCATTCTGTGGATTACATATAAAATTGCCAAAAACTTCATCCAATTCACAGGGAAATTCATACTCAGTTTTATCCACAGGTAATATAAGCTTTAACTTTTCCTTATATTTACTGCAATCTGTGAGGAGTTTGTATCCTAATCTACGATTACTCTTCATTTTGGCCAAAATAATTCATTTTGATCTTTGACGAATTATCAGCAGTGATGAATTATTTTCTTTATCGATCAAATCTAACCTCATTTTTTTAATACTATTGATAAGACTACATTTCATTATATTATCTCGTTTGATTCTTAGCTTACATAACTTCCTATTGATTCGCTTTGGTATAACATCCGTAAATGTAGATGCCCTAAATATATCAGATAATAACAATGAAACAGAAGAAACAAATTCGTCATTTTTCATGATAAAAAGACATTCATAATCAATTGATAAGCTTAATTCTCTAAAAAGATTCCAGTTGGTTCTGGAACATTGCACGTGTGCACTTTCAAAATTAGGTTTCTGTGCTTTGCTTCTCCAAAGGTTCAATTGTAAAATAATTTGTTTATGATCCAATTCTTTGAAGTAATTTACTACAGCATAACTGTGTGAGTTCAACGCTTCAACTTCTAAATATACATGATCTAAGCATTCCGAACCTCTAGTTGGTTCCTTTTTAATCTGCTTAGGATCATTATTAGAAAAAAGATTGATTATTTCACAGTCATGCACCTTATGAAAATCTCCTACGACAACAATATAACCATGGCAGTCCAAAATAG
The DNA here is from genome assembly GCA_029291075.1 of Eudiplozoon nipponicum. Taxonomy (NCBI): domain Eukaryota; kingdom Metazoa; phylum Platyhelminthes; class Monogenea; order Mazocraeidea; family Diplozoidae; genus Eudiplozoon; species Eudiplozoon nipponicum. The sequence continues at coordinate 107,751 of JAQBSW010000256.1, forward strand.
ATTGAAAGGAATTGGTAAACACTTGGTCATCATGTAAATTAGCATATGGCGGTCTGTAAACCGCGGTTAAAATCAGGTTATCAATTTGTATAGTTAAAAAATCAATGACAGTATTATATTCGCTAGTATGTAACACTGTTGCATTTAATATCGATTTGCTATAAATAAGTACTCCTCCACCTCTTTTATCCAATGATCTGTCTTTCCTAAATAGAGAATAATGAGGTATGTCAAATTCATAGTTTTCAATGTTCTTGTTCAGCCAGGTTTCAGATAAAATTATAAAGTCAAAATTGTTACTTATTATTATTCTTAACACTTCTACAATTAGCATAAAATAAAGTATATGAACAACCCAACTCATCTTTACAGTTTTCAATAGTTACTGATTTAACTTTTGTGGTTTCCTTATACTTCGTTTGTTGGGTACCGTAGCTATAGTTCGTAGCTGTCCGCTGTCCACAACATTCATTAATGAAACCCCGTTTTTTGTAATTTTAGAATCGATTGACACACCCTTTATTGTAACTTGTTCCGGATGACTTGATTTCTGATCTAAATTCTTCTTTACCTTTTTTGCCGCTGACAATTTTCTTTGGAGAAAAGTCTTGTCTCTGGAGATGAATATGTTGTGAAAGTTACGACATTCTTCTTTCTTTTTATTAATATCCTCCACTTGCTTGTTAGTCGGCCTCTTTGATAATTTTATCACAACCGGCCTTGGTCGTTCCGATTTCTTGCCAACTCTGAAGCATTTCGTTATTTCGGCCTCTGTCGTATCTCTGATTAAAGCATTTAACTTCTCAACATCCTTGTCATCAGCATTTATATTAAGGTTAAATAAAATTAACTGTTCTTGTTTTCCGATCCTTGCAGAAAATTCATTGGATAAAAAATTCAATATTTCTTCACCTGAAGAACTGCTTTTTGTAGATATATCGTCTTCTTTAGTTATCTCACTTAACTCGATCCATGGCTTAACTTTGTCTCTTAATTTATCCATCTTGTCGTTAAACGCAACGGTCAATTCCTCAATTTTAGCGCTTAAGTTATCATTTCTCCTTTCTGATAAATCTAATTTTGCTGAATAATTGCTAACATCCGACTCCAGCTTAAAAATTTTATTTTAATAGTTTTGTTCTCCTCCCTTAGCTCCTTCATGGAGTTTTGAAGGTCCGTAATAATTTTTTCAAATTCAGTATTCAAAAAAGTTGGAGCCATTTTAAACCGCGCGCGTCACCCAGATTCGTTTCGGTATAATATCAGTAAGCGTAGATGCCTGAAATAAAACAGATAATAACGATGAAACAGAAGAAACAAATTCGTCATTGTTCAAGATATAAAAACTTTCACAATCACACAGTATGCTTAATTCTCTAAAAAATATTCCAGTTGATTCTGGAACATTGCACGTGTGCATTTTCAAAATTAAGTTTCTGTGTTTTGCTACTCAAGATGTTCCATTGTAAAATAATTTGTTTGTGATCCAATTCTTTGAAATAGTTAACAACATCATAACTGTGTGATTTCACCGTTTCAATTTCTAAGTATACATGATCTAAGCATTGCGAACCTCTAGTTGATTCATTTATAATCTGCTTGAGATCATGGTTAGAAAAAAATTGATTATTTCACAGTCATGTAACTTATTAAAATCACCTACCACCACATTATAGCCATGACAGTCAAAAATAGATTGAAAAGAATTGGTAAATGTTTGATCATCATATAACGTAGCGTACGGCGGTCTGTAAACAGCGGTTAAGATCAGATTATCAATTTGTATAGATAAAAAATCAATGATAGCATTATCTTCACTAGTATGTAAAATTTTCGCATTTAATACAGATTTACTATAAATGAGTACTCCTCCACCTCTTTTATCCAGCGATCTGTCTTTTCTGAATAAAGAATAGTGAGGAATATCAAATTCATGGTTTTCAATATCCTTGTTAAGCCAAGTTTCAGATAATATTATAAAATCAAAATCGTTACTTATTATAAAATTACACAGCAAAAAGTTTTTGTTCCTAACACTTCGAAAGTTGGCATAAAATAAAGTAAATGTAGAATACGACTTATCTAAACAATTATCGACTTTTACTGATTCAGCTTTGTTGGCTTCTTTATTGTTCGTTTCCCAGGTTTTGAGGCCATACTTCTTCTCCCCCCGCTGTCCACAACATTTAGTAATGATACATCGTTTTTTGTTATTGTATCTTCTCTCGATAAATTCCTTATAATATCGTGGTCAGAAGTAGATGGCTTCCGCTCCTGGTTGTTCTTTAGCTTTTTTGCTTTTGCCAACTTTCGTTGGAGAAATGTTTTGTCACGTCCAATAAATATGCTATGAAAATTCGGATTCTCACCTTTCCTTTTATTGATGGCCTCGATCTGCATATTTGTTGGCCTCTTTGATAACTTTATAACCACCGGTCTTGGACGATCGGATCGTTTTCCAACCCTAAAACATTTAGCGATGTCAGCATGCGTCTCATCCTTGATCAGGACGTTTAATTTCTCGACATCTTTTACATCAGCATTTTCATCAAGATTAAATAAAATTAGCTGTTCTTGTTTGCTAATCCGCGCTGATACTTCATTCGCTAATATGTTTATTATTTCTTCCCCTGATGTTTTATTCTTGATTGGCGTGTCGTCTTCCACTGTTATTTCAGCCAACTCAACCCATGGCTGAACATCTATCTGTAATTTATCTAACTTCGTATGTAAGCGCTTCAGTCAATTCTACAATTTGCGCGCTTAAAGTTTCATTTTTCTTTTCCGCTAATTCCAATTTTGCCGTATACGCATCAACGTCTGTTTCCAATTTTGACATTCTATTCTTAATACGATTGTTCTCATCCTTCAGCACCTTCACAGAGTTCTGAAGGTCCGAAACGATTTTCTCAATATCGGTATGCGACAAAATTTGGAGCCATTTCAAACCGCGCGCCGTGAGTTTTATAGAATAAAATTTTATTATTGATAGTTTTAAAACACAATGACTGATGGAAATGTATATAACTAAAAATGAAATTATTAGTTTAATTTGCAGAACATTCTTTGTTTAAATACTTTGCAGCATATATACTTTTGAATTGTGCGTAATTTGAGTTTTGGTATTCTGTAATTGTTCTAGAGTGACTTATTCTAGCAAGCTGCATTTTACATTTTATTTCTACGTTTCGATTTTTACAAATCTTTATCTTCACAATAAAATCCTGCTACGAATTTATGTTTTGAATCGTGCATTTTCGGAACATTCAAGAACGGTCATTTAATAAATCTGTTTGTCGTGTCTAACCTCTTTCCAGGTTATTGACTCGGGTGTATCGTTACGTTAGAATTACAGTCTCTAGTTTATAATTAAAGTAATCCAATATATATTTAAATCTGATTAACAGGGAAGCTAATCTTGAGTTCGAGGACACTGGCAATTTAGATCAAGATAGTGTATGCATGGACTTAATAGACATGGATGAGAAAACTAAACTATCAGATTCATATATTTGTATTAAGAGTCACTCTGAATTAACATCTATGGGATTCTCATTAAGTAATAGTTTGGAGACTCTACAATAGTGTGCTATAACTTCGCGATTATTTTTTTGCCACAAATAACTATTTATTCATTGTTTACAGAAATTTCGGTGCTCAATAATATGTTTGCATAGTATCTGAATTCGTAAACAGTAGTCCGAATAAAAAAATAGTAAATTTTGTCGGAGGAAATATCTTCCGCTAAACAGGTAACTTATTTTGTGTCTCATTTTCCAGTCCTTTTTCATTAAAAACTACGGTGGTAAAGAATTCGCATTAGAGTGTAATAAATATTTTGTAATAAAACTTACCATAATCTTATGGATAATTGTTAGGATTCAGAAGTGTTGGCCTGAGGACTTAGAATAATTAGCCTTTGGAAAAGGTACTGAGGAATTTAGTAATTCTAAATTTGGTGATCAATGCAGTTACCTAATCCCTCTCTCTTATAGTAGTAACTATAGGACTTCTACAATAGGAAGTTAATTGACCTCGACGTTTGTACGATTGTTTGGTTCTCTTAAGAGCTTTTAATAAAATGCTCATATTTTTTAAAAATTTTTAAAACATTACAGAGCACTTTAACCAAAATATTACTGTTTAAATTCTTATATCAAACTTTCTATTACAATACAATTTATTTATTTATTTGTAAATGTTTAAAATAATTAGAATCATATATTTTATTTGACAAATTTAAACAAAAAATTTTGTTTTTATAAAATTTAATTTAACTCTAAATATTTCATAAATTAATATAGCAAAAATTAATTTTTTTATAAAGTCTTAAGTAATTCTTACCGTATTTTTTTATTTTTACTGATTTATAACTTTTATTTGATTTATTTATATATTTTCTTGTGATTTACACAATCTTGTTTGTTGTCTAATAGTGTCGCAGATCAACATTCGCTAATAACAAAAGCTACTTAGTATGATTAACTATATTATATTAAATCGTAACATTTAAATGCTATGTCTTATAGTATGATATTTTCTGTAAACTATGTTTAATGCTCTAAAGGACCAAATTGGGAGAAAAAATGAGTTTTCATCTGATGTTGCTTCACATGCGGAATCAGTTAAGGACACCTTGTGTATGTTATTACTTTTGTGTGTGAAGTGGAGATATAATTATAGTCTTTATAATTATAATGCACTGATGTATTGCCATTTCTCTAGTTCCTTGTTTTGTACAGGTTCGTGTCACTGTAGAGGCTCCATACCTATTAGTAACTGAGAACCCCATGGATGACAAGTCGTCTCCAGTCCTTAATTGTCAATTTGAATCTGATAAGCTAGAATTCTCGTTGACATCTGTTAAATGCATGCCTGTTATATCTTGAGCTAATTTTCTTTTGTCCTCAAACCTAAAATTAGCTTCCATGCTGATCGTACTTAATTATTAATTTGATAACTTAGTGTTAGGCAAACGGATTGTGTACTTCTTACGTAGCAAAACACTCGATCAAATAACCTTGAGAGAAATAAGATGTGAAAAACAGAATTATTAAATATCTAAATATCTAAATTTGATTTCCATATATATTCAATGCGGTTTGATCCTCGATAGTCAGTTTGCCGTCGTACTCTGATGATGATCATGGAAGGTCGAAACGCGTCAGTGCGTTGCGGCTGGCGGTAGTTTTGTTATGTTGTTCGACGACTGGTTAAATATAATGGGAATGGTGTTTACTTCAAGCTCGCAAACTTGATTTAAAGAAGAGTCACAGATGTTTATATTCGCAATCAAAAGACCTCTGAGATATTCGCTAAAATCAGAGCAAACTTCTCAGTGTCCTCCTTTAGGTTAACTTTCCTAATACTTTCGGTCTTGGGCTACGTGTCCTCACATATATAGCTCGCCGTCCCGCAGGTTTCCGATGTGTATCTTGACGAATATGTACTTCTAAAACAGAGAAAAAATAAAATCTGTGAAGACCAAATTGAGTTCCTTCCTGTTGTAATAATTAATATAAAATATACGTTGAAAGGATTCAATTTTTATTGATTTGATGAACGACTAAGTTTGTCTCCAGAGGCAGGTAATTGATGCACACATCGCACCACGTGACAAGAGCATTACTGTAACCAGCTAAAAAATTTAAAAAGTGATTTCTTAATATCAGCAAACAAAAACCGGAAACTTCTTCATTTTAAACAAATCTAATTCCAGAAAAATTACTACACTTTTAGTAAAAACAAACCTTGTTTAAGAAACCAGCGGAGAATTAAATGTTCAAAAAATTTCTTAAATTTTTTTGTTGAATTTTTTACTTTCACATGCATCCTCGTGCTTTAGATGTATGTCTATGCGTAAATGTCATCATTCTTTCTTTTCCCATTTTTGGTGCTGGTATTTTGCTAGGTTTCATTTCCATATCGTATTTGTTCATCATTCACTTTTTTTATCCCGAGATCCTCTTCTCAGATCTCGTAATACCTTCACTGGTCCTTTTCCTCAATCTCATGCTCCATTCAAGTTAATTCTGGAACGCAGAGATTCAGGGTCATTTTTCTCGATGAATGTATTCTTGGCTCCAACAACTACGTTAGTTTGGTCACGTTATGCGTGTGCCCTCAATTCGATTGCCTAGTAGAAAACTGTTCTCTTATTAAACGCCAGATTAGCGTAAAAACATGGTTGGCAGATTTTGACTTGTTTAAAGTTAACTACATTCAAACAGGGTATTATTGGACTCTAACCGAAGGGAAGCCGTATAACTGATGTTGATTTAACAAGCAATCGATGCAGTTGTCCGGGAAACATTGCTTTTGTAGCTTTTCGACAAATATTTAACTATACTAGTAGATATATCAATGCTTCAGGCAACGTGATGGAAGAGGTGAATATGGGAATTGCAAAAGCTAGAATGGCTTTTTCTGCCTATCGGCTTTTATGGATAAATAAGAGTATTTCACCTCGATCTAAAAGTAATGTTTACAGTGCGTCAGAATGTTCAACGTTGTTTTTATCTGGAGAAGCATGGCTTATAGTAAGCAATGCTGACGTCTGGTCCTGAAATATTTTATCTTTGATATAAAAGTAATTAAAGTCGCGTTAAATGCGCTGGTTCAGTAAAGCTTTTACGTATGTCATCAGTGCTCCATTCTGTCAACCAGTGCTAAAAGGATGTAAGACACTATAGGGACAGATTTTTCCACAACAAATACAATGGAAGACAATCAAAATGAAATTGGCTGATATAGGAGCATCTCGTTTACCGGGATGATGTAGATTCAGCTCTAGCCGAATTCATTTAAGTTATTCAATTTATCAACGCACTATATACAAATTGCACTCTGTACCTGGCTAGTCATCTTGTCGTCGTGTTCTTATGATGAATATGAAAGGTTTGTGCTGCTGACTGTAGTTTTACTATATTGTGCTACTGAGTAACAAGGGATTGTTACTTGTTTTAACAAGAAAACACCTTATATAATTAAACGAACATTGGTTGCGCGAGCGGTAATAACAATTACTCTTAATCAAGGTTGCGAATTTGAAATAAACACCTGACCCATTAATTACTTTTCAGTATAAACTAAGAATTGTATAGTGTAGAAAAGGCAATTCATCCAGTAGACCATTTTTGTCCCTATTGGGAATTCATCACGTACTGGACAGAATTTACCGCGACAAGGCTCGAACCTGGGCACGTCTGCCTCGGAATCTGTTGTTGCAAACACTGAACCATCCTGCCGCACACCTTGTAGTAATGTAAAAACTTTATTTCAGCCGTTTTTTCACTTTTTTAATGTGAGTTGAATGATAAATCGTATATTGATGCACGTAATTCTTTTAAGGCATGTATATACAACACAGCTAAACAAGACAAATTAATTTTCGTAAAACTCAACTTAACAGCGATATCTGGTTCTTTAAATTGTGGAACGAAATAGGGATCCAGTTGTATTAAATACGAACATTTTGCATGCACGCGTTTGTGCAGTTGGAATGACTCGCCTAGAAACCAGTTATCTCACATTGGACTATGGAGAGTGGACGATGTCTGTACTAAAACACGCTGCAATCTCCTATGCACAATCGTTTTGTGCTTAATGGCGACTCATCAATTTAGACTGCCATTACGCCCAAAACCCATTAAATATGTCGCCGAGAAATGTTAAGTTGCTCGACGGCTCTATCTCCAGTATGCTTTTGCATCAAAGCAGCGGTAGAGTCAGTTTCAGCTTGTTGCTAACTCAGCGACTCCACTATTTACTCGCCATCCGTTTGTTGCACATGTCTTGACCAAGTTGCTTTGGATTTGTGGTGTAGCGCCGATTTCTTCTAATTCATTGTCAGTAAGTACGAAACGCGAACATAAACTTCCATAAATGACAAAGTCTAAGCTAAAGAAGTTTGTACTTTCTTTTTTACAATCTAATTATTTCACTTCAGATAAACACCAATCCCATGTCATTTAAAATGTCGCACAACGTAGCAAATCTACATCTAATCACGCACTAATGCGGTTTGACCTCCCATGGTCATCACCAGAGATCGACGACCAACTTTACCAGCGAGGATCAAATCGCAATGCATATGTATAGAAGGCAAAGTTAAATCTGCGCCTCTCACCTCTAGTAATCTCGCATACACTTTACTTGGCTTAAATGTGATTATGCTTTATTTTTAATATTTCAATACCGATTTTGCTGAGGACTCTTCATAATTGATTTAGGTTTTCTTTATATTTTAGCTAACATTTCACGATGTGATTCGATCGAATCATTGGTAAGTTCCTTCGATTGCTGTTTACGCTTTGCTCTAGGGTCCGAAGCGCAAAGATGACCACGTAAAGCGTCTAGAGAAGAAAATATCTGAATTTGGCAGCCTGGTAAGAGACAAAAACGCCAGGATTGATGTTCTGTTGAAAGAAAATGAACAATTAAAGAAAGGTTAGTAGGTTTATTGTTTACACATAGATTACGATATCAAACTTCGAGAATTACAAGAACAGTTAATCCAACTGAAGAATGAGTACACTGAGGCTTTGTCGGAAAAGTCTCTTCATTTAGAAAAGGTGATTTTAATCTTAGTGTTTTTCCAAATATTCCGCGTACTTCTTTTAATGTGACATTATTTTGCTAGACTTGGTTGTCTTAAATGATAACACCATTGACACAGTTTAAAAAATAATTCAAGCCTTCCTGGATATTATGGTGTGAAATGTGAATTTCATAGCAGAAGTTTATTTTTATTGTCCTATTCTCTTCGAGCTTTATCCATCTTTGAATGTATTCCTCTGTATGATTGAAGATAAGTTTTCATTCCCTTATCGTATCGACAAGTGGGATAGTACAGCTAGGAAAAATTAACCACCTGACTGACTGTTTATTCATTATCATGTAATATGAATAAGTTTAACTTCACAACGCCCATCGCAGTCGCGTTACAAGCTGTTAATTTTGTTGTTTCTAAAACCTACACAACACCATTATCGTTGTCAGCTTTAACTTAAGGCAACATCGGTTATACAGCTTCCTTGCGGTTTTCACTGTTTCACGTCAGAAATACAGCCCAACCTCTCAACTAATTATATCCGACTAAGAAACGAAAGTTACGAAAATGATTCTGCTATAAATCTGCCATAAGATTTCCATTGATCTCAACTCGATGTCATATCGCGCGGAGTTTGCAACTAAGAACTAGGATGCGCACGTGGACCCCAACCTGATAGTCGAGGGGAACCAATGCTGCCCTATTTGAATTTCGTTGACTTTAATTGTTTCCGCCATGTCAAAATCTGCCCACCTTGTTTTTCTGTGGCCAATCTGTCGCTGGGTGAGCAGACAGTGCTCTACTGGGCAATCGAACTGAAGGCAGACACAAAACGTTATCGAGGCAGCGCAGTCCTTCTAGACGTATTGAATTAAATGTACCAACGCTGAACGAAAAGGAGCCTACAGTTTAGGAGTACGGCCATGAGGTCGAGCTGGCTCTATGCGGGTAGGCCAGATTGTGGTGGTGAAACTGGCGCTGACCACTAAAACGAAAATTATCCATCATGAAAATCGAGCTTTATTGCATTAGCTGAACTAGTTGTACACGGCTTTTAGCGACGCATTCAATGGGAATTCTAAGATCGCCACGCGTTAAATAATGAAACCTAAAACAAGGTTTCAGGAAAGATTTGGAACTCCTATTAATGCTTTATACATTGCTTTATATTTTAGTACCGTCTGGTCCTATTTTGTTCAAAAATAGTGTGAGTCCATGCCTAAATGTGTCCATTTGATTTGCTAGTCAGAGGATTCTAGAAGTTGAGTGAACTTGTCTATCGCAGAATATTAAATACAAAGGAAATTCCGGACATGGCGTCATGGACTCTGGGTAAGCTGAAGACCAGGTTCTTTAGCAAATCTTTTCTGTTCAATTTAGCATCATATGCATCATTAGTTTAGTCTTTGCTCATAGTTAGAGCCCTAACTATTAGGTGTTGAAGTTGTAGCGTGAATCCTGCCGGTACTATCGGAATAATGCCGCACTATCGGTTGTGACGCCTTGCGTCTGCTTTTATTGGATGATTAAAGCCACGTTTAATTGGATTGAACGGAAAGAGTGCATGCAGTAAGTTTCAGTTGCTGATATGAACTTCAACTGTCGTTGTCTCAAAACCAGATGATTTGGGCAGATGGCGCACGTTAACGTTGTGCGGCAAGCCATTTACGAGCGTGCGAACGCCTCATTATGGTTGTACAGCCTAGTTTTACCCTACAAACCGCACGCCTGTGCAATGTATGCAACTACGAAACACCATTTTTTAGTCTTGGCGTGTCGATCTTTATCATCATTATCATCATCAGTGTCGTTAAGGTGAAGAGGTTCTGCGAAACAACTAATAAATACGAAATTTAAGAATAGGAGCTCTAAGCTTCCTTCGTTTATGACTCATTAAACACGTCATGGACCAGCAAAGACCACCCGGGTTTACTAGGACACGCATTCGGCTGCATTATTTTAGTTCGATAATCTTTTCAGTCGAACTACGAAAGGAAACTTTCTGGCGTCGTAAATTTGGCGATACTACCTGACATATTTATTGTTTTCTATTAACAAACTAAGCGACACACGGGAAGATCACAACTTCGTATGCAAATATGTTGTTTTATGAGCTACAGTCATGCCGAAGTCTTTTCTTTTTGTGGTTTGCTTAATGCGAAATGCTACGTGTGTATTTTAGTGCACACACCGCCAGCACAAGTATGCGGAATACTCGAGAGCCGACGGTCACGCGCCAAGGAGTGGCCAGATTGAACTGGTCGGCTTGTAAATTTTGCCCTCGATTAATGCCTCCCTAAATTGAGATGAATAATATATACCAAATTGAACGAAAGCATTCACTCGGAATCTCTGTTCAGCGACAACTGTAGTCGGTCGTCTTTTTTGACAAAGCAGAGGATATTGTACCGTCCTATTATTCCACATTCTCCGACAAAATATATAGTGGTTAAAGGGCGTAATACCGGCTCCTACTGATGAGTCGCCAGTAAGCACGGCTAAAATGTGCATGAGATTATACTTTCCGTTCTTGCTGCCTTTGGTTTATCCTTCTGGTCACAACTGAACTAATTTTTTACTAGGTTCGCAAAACCTAATACATACTTGCATATATATTAGTTCTTCACAACAAACAATATTTAAGACAGAGGAGGATCAGTGGTGTACATAGTCGTCCATTCCTGGTGGCAATGGATGATAATAGATGGTCTGCCTCTCCAGACTGATCATCATCTGTCTGGGGCATCTTGTTTAGAGACGCCACATACCAAGGTTACCTTTGGCAGTCGGATTTTGATGTAAGTTGTCACGCTTGCATCTTTTCGTCGCTATACATGTAACGTGTGTTGTCAATTATGTAGGCTTCAATTTTGAAAGCAAACCTGTATGCCGTTGGTACCACTGGGCTCATGTTACCGTTGCGTTTACGACTAGCGCATCCCCGCTTGTCGTCAGACTGCAGATTTCTTTGGCTACATGGCCATGATTTCGTTCTATTTGTTCGCTTTGTTAAGTAAACAAGACTTTAGCTAGCAGGAATTGAACCGCAATCCATTGAGTTCACAGCCATGCATTTCACTCTCTACGCGAAAGGATTCCAGCATTGCATGCCACTGTAAGTTTTATGAGAAATCTCTTTATCCCACTTTCGCTTCCTGTAGACTTCCGTTTGTTTCGCAGACCCAGTTTTCCGTAATAAGGCGGACATCATGCTACCTGTGAAAACTATTTTAACGTAAATTTGGACAGTAGGATTTAAATTAATATTTTAAACTTCATTGCGCAATGCTTATTTATATTACTTACGCTTTGATGCGATCTATGCGCTTTCTTTGAACTCTTAAAATTCCGGTTCACAAAATCTACACGTTTTTGGCCTATTTGCTTTTCGCTTGTAAAGGACACTACGGTGTAAGTGTGTACCTGATTTATTGTTTCCTCATTGTCATTGTGCTTTCCTTGATTGATCCAAAATATACTGGCCACTGATAAATACGCAATTTGCTGCACGTTTCTTTGTACAAATACAATTTTTCGTCTTTGTTTGTGTGTTATCTGCTAGCAAGGCATGGTTGCCGAGCGTAAGTTTGATGAACTTCTTAAAGACACCGAGTTACGCGTCAAGGGCTCCGAACTACTTTGCAAGAATTTGGAAAGTGATCTTAATTGCTTTAACATCAAGGTAAACGCCATTTTGATTTTTGCCCACGTTTTTTATCGGTGCACGTGTTATTTTACAAATTCTATCTTTAAAATGATAAACTCTATTGCTTTTGTGCTTCTTTCGTGTTTCTGCTTTTATAAACATTTTTGCCCATGTGCGCTAGATTTCGACTCCAGGGTGTTCCAGGAATGTACGTGTGGCTTACACCAAGTTGTGCCTGCGTGGTGTTGTCGTTTGTTGTTTTTTTATTTTCCTTTGTGGAGTGTGACGCTTTTGAAGATCACTGAAACTTGAAGGAAAACTGTATTCGCTTTGGTCACGATTGCTCTCAATGTGAATATCTTGAATACAGTATTCTACGTTACTTTGGTTTCTGAATTCTCATTTGGTTGTCTAAACGTCGCATTAGCCAACTCTGCGACTGCATCTTATTTTTAAAATTTGTCGCAGCTATTTTCTCCTGTTGTTTTAACTTTGGGACGGATCGGCTTTTGCTGAAATTACGTGGACCTCGTAAGTGCTCACCGGATATAATCAGCGGCGTAGTATCTCGAAAACGATCTGTACGACCAATTAATATCCAGTTCCTAAGATTATTCTGACTAACACCATGTTGCTGGTATCCCTTATGCCGTCTGACTACACGGCTTTGCTGAAATTACCAGTGGTATTAGCCTACATAGAGGGATTTATGCGGGGGAGGACCTAGCTACTATAATTATATTTATCGAGATAACACAAAGAAGTGAGGCAAACTAAACATCTACGCAACACCAACAGCATCGGTAGTACACAGACTTCTGGCTAGATAGTGTTCATCAGCCTTGGTGGGCAGACTATCTAAGAGAAGGTAAACTTCTTCATAAAGTTATGGATCCCAAATTTCATTCTTCTTCACTATTATTTTAATTGTAAAAGCGCACGACTTTTATGCCCACGTATAAGTCATTATTTCAATATCATATACTTGTCTAGATATTATATATATATATATATATATATATATATATATATATATATATATATGTGTGTGTGTGTGTGTGTGTGTGACCCGGTCACGATTTATTGATGAATGCCCAGAGCAGATAAAATCGGTCAACTTGACACACTACATTTGGAAATGTTTACTTTGCACTGCCACATTGTTAAGATGTCTATGACGCCTTTACTTTGTTAAAATGAACTATGTGTATCTGTAGCAAAAATCGAGTCTTGCCACACCACGTTGTGATGTCTACGTATCTAATGTATATGGACCAATTTCGATTGAACATGCGATGGCAGTCCTCTGGTTGAGCTCCTGTTTCATCTGCCGACGATCTTTTAACCGCCAACTGCACTTGTGTAGCATGACTTGATCGAATCCTGTGTGACTGCTCAGCCTCATGTAATTACTACTTCTATAAAACTAAAGTAAAAGCTCTACCACACGTTGATATGTTTTCAGATGATCAAACCTGCATTTCTGCCTGCTATTTCTAAAAGAAGACGGCCTCGTCGACATGTTGAGCATACACTGTAGATAATGAACAGAAATGACTGATTCTCGCTAATGATTTTGACAGGGCGCCGCAACGTAAAGCCATCTTTGAACAGCGTTCACAGTCAAGGCATGCTAGTCTTGGGTTTTCTGCAAATATGTTGCGGAAAACTCCATTACATGTAACATGAAATTCCTGGAATATTACTGCAAGTACAGGGTCAAGCGACGAATTGTTCCTCTTATCCCGTTTTAGATCAGTGTTCACGATTTGTTATATGGTTAAAAATACCAGAAATGACTCATACTTTAGTTATTAATTGAATAATTGATAAATAAACAAAATGTTATGTGTAATTGAAGCATGAGTTGCGTTTTATAGAACGAGTATGCATAGCCAATGGGAATGGAGCTTTCTAGGCCTAGCAAAGTTTAACCAATCATAATTTACGACCTCAAGACTTATGATGTAGTGTATATAAATGGGCACTGCTTAGTTGTTATTCATTCTAAGTTCAAATCAAGTTTGTAACTCAGCGCTTAAACTTAAAATAGTCACGTGAAGCAGTAATGGTTGCAGTAATGTAACTGCAGAGACACCTGCATGATTTTAAATTCCGGTGTGGATAACAGACTGTAAAGACGAATCGGCTAAAAAATTATGGAAAAAGATGTGGGGATTCAACAGATGCTGGACATCGAAACTGTACCGAACGATTCTTAAGTATAGTCTCCTGGATGAAAGATCTTGACTAATTGAAATCTATTACGCTGGTACGTCAGCCTGTGTGTTTTGTAAGATTGACCTTACTGAACCCTTTGCGATTGCTGTGGCGTTCGACATGCCTAAGTCATATATCTAGCCTGATTCAACTATTTCGGCGCTGCACCCTGTGATAGCTTCGGCATTATACACCAGATGGGGATTCGTCAGTGTTTCGTCGCTTGCTGAGTTTCATCAGTTTGATAATTGTATGCTGGTAGACTTGCAGGAAAGTTTTCCGGAATAATAAATACGAGTTAACCTCAACTAGATGTAAGCCAACTCGAATAACCGTCCCTTTGACCGACATACGAAGATATTCTATAGTCAAAGCTAACCGGTCTTTATGGTGATAATGCGAATTTACTTTGGACGAAGATAAATTCCACTGTGCACAATGCAGGTACTATTGTATGTGGCATTGTAGGCTCTCGTAGAAATAATAATTTGGTCTCTGTAAAATCAATGGGGATACTCGAAACTTTGCGCTAAATTTCAGCTAGCTCGGCTTATACTAATACTTAGAGCGTTGTAAGACGACAAACTTGATTATTGACCATGCTCTTCCTTTGTAAGCTATTGTGTGTATACAATTTTTTCCTCGTATGTTGTCGTTCGTAGGAGACATAAACGCCGTGCACCTAGAATTGGAGAAGATTCCAACTATTGCAGACCTGGGATTGCTAGTCTAACTCTTCCTCGATTGCGTGCTCAGAGAATACCTTCCTGATTCCGTTTGCCAGGTTGTTCATTAGGTTTCTATTTGTGTTATTTGGCATCCTTATGCTGTGAAAATAGCCTTTCTAGGTGAGTTGGACACTCAACACGGGAATTGTGTCGATTTTCTCTATTTCGAGATTGAATTTCGTGCCTGGATCGGCTACCTTAGTCTGTTCCATAATTTAGATTGGGCCTGATGCTTCTAATAGCATCAACAACAACAACCTATCATTTTCACACCTATTCAATGTATGCATCGGCAGATTATGTTTTTCAGACTCGTTTGTTCAAGACGGTGTATGTATGGTTCCGCCGAATCAAGTGCAATGTAGTTTCCTGTAGCTGCTGCATTGAACTGTCGACCAAATTTACCTTCGTATGTGAATTGTACGCTTTATACATGCCCAATATAGAACCGTTAAGATCGTTAGTGTCTATAGAAAAATCTTGAAACTTATTTTTAATCAGGTCACGCAAGATAGTCGTTCTTTCATCCACTGGAACGTTCGTAATTAAGGACGACAAATCTTGCGATTTATCTGCTAAAACGAAAGTTTCCTTGATGGAATTTGTGTTGATAAAATCCGTTTGCCGTTGAACTAGTTTACAGAGCTAAATTTTGCGGATGGCTTTTACCATTCACAGTTACAGCTCTGTTAGCTGGAGTCCTAAATGTTGTATTACTTTGCAAAGAATCTGTCAGCATCTGGTTGCAAACTGCGCTATGCCTAATTGCGTTTGAGCATAGTCTCTTTTGGATCCCAATATGCAATAGATCTTGCTATCTTAATGTTTATAAATATTTATAATCTGTAAGTCATTGGAGATGGCTTTCATTTTTAAAAAATCTAGTTTTAAAGTTAATTTTCAATTGTTTTAATCGTATTGCATTTGAGCTTTTAACGTGCTTTACGTAATGCATCGTTATGTGGGTTCTTCGATTAGCACATTGAAAGGTTTGATGTTTACCTGATCGTCTTTGGGTGCAATAATGTGGTTATTTTCTGTGCCAACATTTTTGTTGTGGACGCAAATGTTTTAATTTTACTTTATTTGAATATATTGTAATTTACGGGTCCTGGGAGTTTCATTGATTGCTTTTTCGATTTACTGGGAAATTTTTAAACTCGGTTCTGTGCCGGCGGAGACAAACCGGTGACTGTTTCTGACCTGTGTTTCTGGTGAAATGAACTAGCCAGGTTTTTATTGTTTTACTCTTCGATGTGTGTCTAACGAATTTGTGTTTGAAATTCAGTTTACCGCTGCAGAAAATGAACTCAAAGAAACAAAAGATTTATACTCTACCTGCGTGAAACAACTAGAACAGGCACATGATGAGATTGCGCAGTTGCAGCGGGAAATTTCAGTTAAGGACGATACGATCGCAGCCACCAAACTACTGAGGTAATCCTGTTCATTTTTACTTTTTATGGATTTTGGTTTTCTTAATGGTTAAGGTAGTTGGTAAAGATAGCAGCTCTTAAAATTATTTTGTTTCTATCTAAATATGTTAGAACACCCGCTCTCTAATGCGCCTGTACTGTCTTATCTAGTTCAGAATCGTTGGCTGCATTTGCTGGGACACTGTCGGAGAAGGCTGCATACAAATCCTGCTCAATAAGCTATCGAGGCTAATGTAATGGCGGGTTAGAATCTTTGATGCCGTAGGCCACCAACTTAGGAACCGTAGACTGTTGTTCACGATAGCGGTTACTGGATCTGGTCGCACTGCACTCACCCTAACCTGTAAACATTTATGTAGGCGCAATTCTGTCGTTGCATTACGGCAAACAGATTCCTGTTGGGAATCGTGGCCAATTATGCGTAATGATATAAATACCTGACCTTTTAAGTACAAACATTCCTCAGTTTAATGTAAGTAGTGTATAGTGTGGACAAGGCAATTCATCCAACAGACGGGATCCATCCTTACGGGGAATTTATCACGTACTGTTCAGAATTTGTCGCGAACAGGGCTCGAACCTGGGGACGTCTGCTTCGGAATCTGGTGCTCTAACCACTGAGCCAGTGCGTGAAGAGTTCCCAGTAAGGACGGAACCGGTCTACTGGATGAATTTCCTTTTCTACATTGTACATTTCTTAGTTTATACTGACGAATTTATGAACATAATGGGTCAGGTGTTTATATCCAGGTCGCAACCTTGATTAAAATAACTATACTGGGACGTATTGTAAGAGAGGCCTATTTCTTCGTTCGTGCATATGTGCCTGCATAGAGTCTTGACATATAAAAGCTCTTTAGACTTTGTTACCGTCCACTAAAACTCCGTAGGAAAGATAGAAATGCGTTTGTGAGTTTAAGATAATGTACAACCATTCGTATTGTATGACGGTTAACAATTTAAAGACGAAGTAATTGATTTGCAATTTGGCGTGTCTATAGTAAAGGTAATTATATTTTTTATTCCATTATTATTGAGTTTTGTATTCCCGAGATGGAGACCCGCGGTCTGTTCCAATAGTTTCTTCGCCGAACTGTCGGCCTTCACATTCTGTACGTAAAATGACTGGAATGTCACTCTCTCGATACTTTTACTTGTTAAAAAGCAAATTTTGTTGTATTTGTCTGGCGGTATGAACTGTTTTTCCAATCAGGATATTAGAATGAAGAGGTTGTTCAAATTTTGGCTTATCAAATTTTATAGTAAAGTTCCTTTTTTTGGCTCTGGACTTTTTTAAATGCATGATATCGTCTTTTTGTTTGCGACAGAGACAAGGCCTTGGACGGTCAGGAAGCTAATCGGCGCTTGGTTTTTGAACTAGAGGCAACGAAACGAGATCTCAACCAAAAATTGGAGGGTTCTGTACATCAGATCAACCAGGTCTGTTTTTGAATTCGTGTTTTTAAATTTTAATCGCGCTATTAAACTTAATTGCAATCAATTATACTAAATGTACTACCAATTTTAAAACTGCATTGGCGAGTTCTTTGACTACACCAGAGCTATCCACAGTCAAGCTTTCTTGCCAGATAGACTTTTTATTGGGTCGTTCAAAATAAACAAATTTATGTAATTGTTCAAGGAAAAGTGAAAGAAATGAATATAAAAAAATAAGCAAAAACAACTGTAATTCACAATTTGACTGCTTCGTCATTGGTAAAATATATTTTATAAAACACAATATAAAAAAGCGTTTTCACGTGCAATAACAAACAGGAACTTAAACAGATGAAATAAACATGTTTTATAATTTTATTTTCAAATATCTACAAATGAAAATATATTTATTAATTTTAAATCTAATATCATGATTTTTTTAATATTTATTGTTCAGTACATACTAAACATTGCATCAAATAGCAACGGCATTTCCTTCAGTAGACCGGTTTCGTTCTTATTGGTTACTCATGACGTACCGTTCAGAATTTGTCGCGGACAGGACTCGAACCGGGACGCGTCTGCTTCGGAACCTGGTGCTCTTACTACTGAGCCCCTTGCCGCGCACTACCCACAATTTTCAGTTATAACCTAACTAATGTGACTTGGTTAGGTGGAGCCTATATGGCATCTCTTTAGACCCAAAGTTCCAACTAACCATCTCCAATCTATCATTGTAGAACAGTTAACACGTTACATGTGGGAGTGGTATTGAAATTGAACCTTGATTAAAGTACCAAGTTGGGTATCTTGTCAACAGAATCCGCAGAATTGAAGGAATTAATAAGTAGTCCTGCATTAGTTGATGACATTTAGCAGACGGAACTTCGGCCTTTTCGTGGAGCATTTGATTTTAAGTCGTCTTTCGTTAAAATTAACTTAAGCCGTCCAGACCTGATCTTTCGGCACACTTTGTCTGATGTAGCCATTTTCTATTTCAATAAAAAAAGTATTAAATGCACGGCTAAATCGAATTTAAAACTTCACGTGAGATAAGGCTAGCTAAACTTTCTAAAGTTGCGGGTATAGTTGACATTTAAAAATTTTCTTCAAACACATTCATCTGCAATCCTGTACCTTTAGCTTCGCTGTCAGCAAACCACTCTGGAGCGCGTCTGTGCTGAGGAGACGGAAAAGTTGTCTGAAGCAATCCATCGTGCGAATCTCCTTCAAACTCGCCTCACGAATTCAGAGACACGAGCTACCGATCGTGAAAGGGACTTGAAAGATCGTATTCGTTCGTTAGAAGAGCGTGTAGTTGCCTTAACGGAGCCGGGAAATATACCAAAAGAGAACACGAGGTTAGTTTGTTGTTACACAAAGTATATGGATGTTTAATGGACCTTTGTCTGAACCATTTGCCTCTTAAAGCTAATCAAGTAAAGAGAGTTCGCTTTACAGACATTAATTGCGTAATATCAGCAGCTGAACAAATGCTGTCTCAACTTGAAAGAGAAGTCTATTTTTTGGTGCTGTAGAAATTCACTTTTCACCAGATTTCCCGAAGAAATGGAAACTAAAGTAATGTTAGACACGAATCGTCATTATGAGAATGTTTACTAATCTATTGCATTTATCTATAACCTCGCTAATACAGAATTAAACGAAAGTGAAGGTCAAGTTGAGAAAGCACCATGTTAGTGTCAGTGCAGGAACCAATTAATTATCAACGCACTGTTCTGCTGAACGTACTTGGTAACTGTGACTGCTTCGTAGGGAAAGCATGTTTGAGCACCTTGCCCTGATTGAAATTGGACAGCGATGTTTAGTGATTTATGCAATTAGCTGCCTGTAGTATATGCTTAGCTCAGAATGTATGCACAACACTACTTTCTTCGTGCAAATCAGGCATGCAGATGCTGCAGTAAACAGTCGACTTAATTTCAATTAAATCCATTACAAATCTGTGCCCGTTCAGCGTGCAGTAATAAAGCACACTGCACTTTGCACTCGCCGTTATGTGGAAGTTGGGTTGTAACCTTTATCGACAGCGTTGCAGAACTGCAGTAGATCAACGAGTATTCGTCTTCCGATTAGAAAATTTGGTAGATTTCAACAAGGAAAGTAGATATTCTACTGTGATCTGCTACGAGAGTAGAGGCCTATGCAATGCTGTTTAGCTTTAATGAAGGAAAAGGTTGCAAAGACTATTCATATTAACAAAACAATAGTTGCGTTATTAAACACTGTTATTCAAACTAAAACCATGTCGCATCTTCTTAAGTCATTGAATAAGTTTAATATAATGGCATAAAAGTGGCTTTGCACTATCAGTTTAGCAAAAATTCGATTGATCCCCATTTTGTTTTCTTATTGGCTGGGTGCGGATTCGTACCTTTCCCCCGAAAGCTTCCACATCGTTCATACTAGCCACTGGCAATGAGGTGTTATCTAATCTTCGTTGAGTTGCGAAGATTAGATAAAACCTCATTGCCAGTGGCTAGTATGAAGGATGTCGTAAGAAAGGAACGAATACGCACTCAGCCTGGTCGAAGGCAATGTCGACGCGTACTTGGAAATGGGCATCAATTGGATCTTTGCGAAACTGATAGTGCAAATCGACAACCCACGAACGCAAATCATGGAGATTCGACATATGAAGCTGGCACTCCGCAAACATTCAATGGATATTTAGTATAAAAGTCGTTTTTATTTCTCAATTATTCGTTGTGCGTTTTGTAATAATTATCATCAAATTCGTACACAAAGACACGTGCGCATATATAACAACTGGAGGTCTAAACCTCCCACACGGTGCATTACAGTAGAGCGTGTGCCAATAAAGCGGATTGAGCATTGTTACTACCTATTCATTGGTCGTTTGTTATGCGAAGGTATGACTCGACGTGATCATATGACAGACATCACAAATGTATGTACTTGGCCAACACACGATTGATATCCTTTTCTTGCGGTACGAGCCACCCACTTGGATTTCCTCGGTAGCCTGACAATCGTTATGTCAAATTGGTCTTCTCAAATAGTTCCTCAGCTAACGCAATTGACGTTCTAAGTCATGTTAGATACACATTCGTCTAGGAGATTGTGCCGTCCTATTATTCCACATTCTTCTACCAAATATATAGTGGTTAAAGGGCGTAATACCGGCTCCTACTGATGAGTCGCCAGTAAGCACGAAACGAATGTGCATGAGATTAAATTTTTCGTTCATGCTGTCTTTGGTTTATGCTATTTAACAATAATTGATTGCGCGGGTGGTGGTAACAATTCTTTAAATGAAGTTTGCGAGCTTGAAGTAAACACCAATCTCATTGTATTTAACCAGTCGTAGTTTTGTTATGTTGTTCGACGACTGGTTAAATACAATGGGATTGATGTTTATTTCAAGCTCGCAAATTTGGTTTATTCTTCTGGTCACAACTGAACTTATTTGTTACTAGGTTCGCAACGCCTAATACATACTTGCATATATATGCAATTTTGCATTCGTCGTTGCGCAGCAGGTAACAATTTAGATCAAATAGAACTAGAAGGATAAACTAAAGACAGCATAAACGGATAGTATAATCTCGTGCACATTCGTTTCGTGCTTACCGGCGAGTCATCAGTAGGAGCCGGTATCACACCCTTAAACCACTCTATATTTGGGTGAGGAATGTAGGATAATAGGACGGTACAATCTCCTAGACGAATGTGTAAACCTGCAATAAGGAAGCTTAAATCATATAAAGCCTACGGCAATGCGACTTCAACGCTAACTCACACTATATGATATATATACCGAGTCTGTAAAGGATACTAACACTATGGCGATACCAACATTATAGTACCGAAAAGGTACATAGTACCAACATGATGGATATCAATGTATGCTATAGTTCACCGATTTGGGGCTTTGTAGCTCCGAACTAAATTGCTGCCCACAACAGTTCTGACTACTGCATTTTAGTCTTTTGAAAAGGACGGAACCTGGTATTTTAGGTAATTTGTCTGTAAAATGACAATTTTATAAAGTGTTAACTATGCGAATAGTTGTTGTTTTCATGTTGGATGTTTTTACATTTTGTCTTAAACAGATGCCGAAACGATGCGAATAGCGAGGCCGTTTCTTCGGAGGGAAAGCTTGCTGGTCTCTATGCTGAGGTGAGTTCAAGCTTCGGCATCATTCTTGCGTCCTAAAACTGTAATATTTTTTGATTTAATGACAAACTGACTCTAAATTGTTCTATAGGCCACGTCGAAATAACTTTCCAGATACTACATGGGAGCATTGATTCCTATGAAAGTAAATATTTTAATATGCCTATGAGTTCTGCTCGAGCCTCTGAGTTTGATTTTGACTACACAATTGTCAGTTAGTGTGCGTCAGGGTGAGTTAGTGGTTGGGGCACCAGATTCCGAAGCTGACGTGGCCAGGCTCGAGCCCTGTCTGTGGCAAATTCTGTCCAGTACGTGATGAGTTCCAAATTAGGACGAATTCGGTCTACTGGATGAATTGCCTTTTCTACACTATACAATTCTCACTTTATGCTGGCATATGTAATAGATTAATCGTTCAGGTGCTTATATCAAGATCGCAACCTTGATTATAATAATTGTTATCACCTCCCACGCAATCAATGTTCGTTTTATTGTAGTGGGTTTTCAGCGTCATGCCGACTGTTATCCCGTTGTTCAGCGAGCAGATGTTGATCTCATTGCTCCTCAGTTTAATGTTGTAATCGATTGGGCATTTCTTATGCGAGCGAATAATACCAGTTGCTGCCAGAGTTCCTCTGCCACATTAGAAGAAATGATGAAGCCATGTAAGCTCCTTTATCACCGTAACTTAGACCGCCAATCCTTTGCTTATCAATTTTGCCTACCATAATTCTCAATAACGGTAGGTGTACCTGAAAGCCAAGTTGGTTACTGTTAGTAAAATTCCATAACTGACTGGTAAATAGCAAGGCAAGTTCGTTACAAACAGACGAAATATATTTTTTAAATGATTTTGCTGTGCGGGCGTCACATTTATAGCATCCACGGTTTTCTTTCGTGGGTAGTCGCTTTGCCTTATCAGTTTCGCAAAGACCCGATTGATCCCCATCCCCAAGTACGCATCGAGTTCGTCTTCTTGATGGCTGGGTGCGGATTCGTCTCTTACCTCTACTAACCACTGGCAAAGAGGTACGATCTAGTCTTCGGAACGGTGTTTCCCGTTCCATCAGCAGGTCTCTAATCGCACACACACATACACACAGGAGAATGACCACAATAGCAGATTTATGCAAATGTGGTAATCTCGTTCTAAAAGTGATCTATTTATATTTTGGACCGAGGTTACCACATTTGTTTAAATCTGTTATTGTAGCCATTCTAGTGTGTTTGTGTGTGTGTGTGTGCGTGTGTGATTAGTGGCCTGATGATGTAATGGAAAATACCGTTCCCAAACGTTGCCAGTCAACGAAGATTTGATCCCACCTCTTTTCCAGTGGTTAGTAGCCACGAAAGAAAACCGTGGACACTCTAAAAGTGATAAATGTCGCTTTGGCTTTGCACTCGTCAGACTCATTTTTTACACTTGTTTTCTTAAGTGAAGTATTTACAATTGGCATCCTGGGAGAAAAGATATTGTGAATACCCGAGCGCAAAATTTTCACGGTTAACAATTAGGAATTATTAAAAATGATAAAATATATTAAAATGATTCATTTGGATAGATAGTTAAAATTAAATTTGAGCATCAAAGAAATTCTAAAATTGCCTACTGAAAGAAAGCTTATGGAAAAAGTGCTCTTTAGAAAGACGTAAAGATTTATTAAAAATTGGTGCACCCCATTAAACACCTAAGTTAATAGATACAACGAGATAACAAGTAATCGAGGATGAAATTGTAAGATGATCCTAAAATTATTTAAGAGAAATTTTAATTAACCATCCCCCACCATTTGTAAATTAGTGGTTATCAAACTTATAAAATACGTAAAATCTAACGGATTTATCTCTAAGTTACCCATTTTCTTTCTCTCTGAGCCACTCTAGCCATATGCGTTACGTAAATTACCAGAATTAATTAAATAAATTTACATGCAATCTATATACGTTTGGTCTAAAGTTCAAATAGGAATGCCTAATTACACAATATATCATACTTATGTCATGGTTGTATAAATGAAACATAATTATAGTTAGCTAGTTTTCGGGCTATCGAATAAAAAAGCCCATAAATTATCTATATATAATGGGATGTCAAACAGGAAAAATAATTAAATTTATGACGCAGTGTTACTTCCACATTATCTGTGTGGTTCTTATTTCATGAATTACTCAATTTAACGCTTAGAATGTATGCACAATGTGTTTCTAAGATAAAACAGAAGAGCATGTAAAATAATTCCTAACTCTATTATCGCCTCGGTTGACCTATTAACTCATTATTTATTTGCAATAAAGTGACTAAATATTTACGCCTTATATGATAATGATATAATCAGTAATTGACTTTTACTCATCACTAACCAAATGTATTCTAACAAACAAGTATTACTTTTGAAATGCGAGCTTTAATAAAATTCATAGCACCCTTTCTATGTGCAAAAATAAAATGAAATTTATCAGATACAAGAACCGATTCTTTCTTATTTTATTCTCAAGTATCTGCAAATGAACATCTCTTTTATATATATATATATATATATATATATATATATATATATATATATATATATATATATATATTCTTTTGAAATGCGAGCTTTAATAAAATTCATTGTACCCTTCCATCCCCTCCTCAATGTGGTACGACGGTGTCAACCATGTCTCGATGGCCGATCGTACATGGGCTAACAGGGCTATGGCGGTGGTGTCACCAGGGCGTGGTGGATTTCCGACCGGCAATCGGATCTCCTATAAAATACCACATGAGCCCGACGACGGCACCATGACTCGGCGTGTGTTCCCCGCCACAAAAGGGTTCAACAGCCACAGGATTACATGGACTCCTGGACGGTACCCCGTACTTCCGAATGGCGAATGAGCTCTCAACAGCCACCGGCAACCATGCAACTTACTGCTGCCTTGCAGACTGCGCTTGGATGTGCAAAGGCTAGAGGTGCGTCCTCGATCAAAAAGCCGAGTGGTGAGGGGACACCACTTGTACCAAATTCCCAAGAAACTCCATGAAATGTGGAGCCGGCTTATCCTCCAAAAGGAGTCAGCCGCAGTAAAGCTAAAGCTAAGCTATTGTACCCTTCCTGTGTGCAAAACCAAAAAGAAATTTTATCAGATATAAGAAAATTTTCTTTCGCATGGTCTTCTCAAATATCTACTAATGAACATATCTTTATATATAAATTGGAAAGCAAAACATAGAGAGAGTGTGAAAAATATAAACCAATCAAATTGCGTGCATCACTTCCTGTTCAAGCTCAATGCTTGTACGTGCTTCTGCTTACAGAAATCCGGCTGCAATTTGTTTATCCATAAGGCTTCGTATGTGGCTAGCTCCCTTTTGTTTTTGCATTTAGTAATTACTTTGAATGCTACGTCTGGAGAACATACGTGCGATGTTTCGATGATGTGTTGCGCAATAGCAGACGTGTATTCACCATTTGATTTAAAACAGGCGTTTAAGTTGCAATGTTCTCTCATTCGAGTAATTAACCGTCTGGTCGATCGGCCTACGTAAGTTGATCGACAACTTGCGCATGTATATTGGTAAATAATATTTGATATCGACATTAACGGCTGTTTCTCTTTGATTGCTGGTAAAGGCAAGTGTGTTACCCTAAATAACACTCGTAGTTTGGCTGCATTAAATGTGCGTGTCAATGCTGCTTCAACTTTCTTTTGTGCCATTCGGGAAACTGCATCCCCCTTAAATGGGATGTTTAGGTAGACTGTTTTCTTTTCTGGCCCATAATACGTCTGTTTCTGGTTAACTCCCCTTTTAATAATTGATTCAATTAATTGTCTGGGATAGCCATTAGACATTAAATCGTTAATTGCTTTATTATATTCATTTTCTTTAGAATCTTGACTAACCAACCTGTCATTTCTTGAGAAATAGCCACGAACTGTTGATAATTTATATTGAAACGGCACAAAACGGCTGTAATGCAAATACTGTGCGGACCATGTTGGTTTATGGTAAATTGTTCTGTTTAATTTACCATTAGTTTCTTTCTTTAATAGTATATCTGAGAAAGACAGACAATCATCTTTCTCGTGCTCTGACGTGAAGCCGATATTTTTATGTGCTCCGTTGAAACTTTGAAGCAATGTTCGTGATTGCTACCTGTTCTTAAGGACATATAAAATATCATCCACGTACCATATATATTGTGCAAATTCACTTATGTCACTCTTTAGTGATGTATTCTCTAGGTGCCCTAGAAAAATCTCAGCCAACACTGGAGATAAGAGGCTTCCCATTGCGACATCATCAGTCTGTTTGTAGATGCTTCTACATACGAAGCCTCATGGATAAACAAATTGCAGCCGGATTTATGTAAGCAGAAGAAGCACGTACAAGCATTGAGCTTGAACTGGATGTGACGCACGCAATTTGATTGGTTTCTATTTTCCACACTCTCTCTATGTTCACATATTTCTATCTTGTTTTGCTTTCCAATTTATATATAAAGATATGTTCATGAGTAGATATTTGAGAAGACCATGAGAAAGAAAATTTTCTTATATCTGATAAAATTTCTTTTTGTTTTTGCACATAGGAAGGGCAATAATATATGATATATATATATATATATATATATATATATATATATATATATATATATATATATATATATAAATTTCAAGGCAAAACAAGATATAAAAACTCAAACATGGAGAGAGTGAAATAAGGAAACAACCAATCAATTGCATGCGTCACCTCCAGTTCAATGCCTGAACATGCTTCTTCTGCTTGCATAAATCAACTTACGTAGGCCGATCAACCAGACGGTTAATTACTCGAGTGAGCGAACATTGCAACTTAAACGCCTGTTTTAAATAAAATGGTGAATACACGTGTGCAATTGCGAAACACGTCGTTGAAACCTCACACATATGCTTTCCAGACGTAGCATTTAGAATAATGACTAAATTCAATAACAGAAGAGAGCTAGGTACGCGCACAGCTTTATGGATTAACAAACTACAGCCGGATTTATGCAAGCAGAAGAAGCATGTTCAGACATTGAGCTTGAACTGGAGGTGACGCGCGCACTTGATTGGTTGTTCCCCAAATTCACACTCTCTCCATTTATAAATATTTCTATTTTGTTTTTCCTTTCAATTTATATATAAAGAGATGTTCATTTGTTAATACTTGAGAAGATAATGAGAAAGAAGCTGTTCTTGTATCTGATAACATTTACTTTTATTTTTGAACATGGAAAGGGTACTATAAAAGTAAGTATTGACTCCATGAGCATTATTACCAATAATAATTGTCCTTACTTCGACTTCTAGGCTAATGTGCCTTCTTTTTTACTTGTATTCGCAAAACTTCCACTCCTTCGCCTTTCCAGTCTTGTCGTCTCCTGTGTTGTAGTTGCGCATTTCCGTATCTCTTTAACACAGACTCCTACTAACGAGTCTATGGTAAGCACGAAAAAACATGCTTACATGAGCTTACACCTTTTGTTCTCATTGACTCCATCTTATGTTGCAAGGTACTTCTTGTTTTAAAACCTCAATCCCGTTGCTTTAAATATTTATAATCACAATTGCTGGGTTATTTTTTTCTACAAGTTTGGATCAGGTGTGCTTACTATGAGAACACTATAATGCAGTCGTGTTGAGTTATCTTATTTATTGTTACGCGAAGTTCACGAAAATAGGTGGATGACTTTTTGGCACCTTAAAACTTCTCCACTATGCTTTATGTTATTTATTGCTGGTTTGTGTTTTAGCGACGTGTTCTGGAATCTCAATTGGAAGCAACCAGAGAGCATTTGGCCGATGTTAAGACTAGTTGGAACGCACAACTGCTTGGCCTCGAGGGACAAATAGCCAACTTGAACAAAAAGATATCCGAGGATGCGGCAGAGTTCTCCAATGTGGTCCGTGAAGCCGCAGAAGTGAAGAAGAATTTTGAGACTGAAGTGAGCACCTGGTTGTTTATTCTCAGAATTGTTTTCTTTATAGGATATCAAAATTTCACTTTTGGTACAACTACACATCCTATGCCATTGAGGACCTACCTTAATGTGCCAGCATTAGTAGAAAGAACCACACCTGTATCGTCGTGTGGCAGCTGTACCATTCCATGTGTAGCCATGGGAAGTTACAGCCAGACGAACGGCGGGATCCAGCTAGTCATATTCGTAGTAGTTACATAGACCTTTCTCGATCTATCGAGGACAACTGTACTAGTCCATGTGATTCTTTTTCAATATTCGTCCTAGTGACTGGCTACGCCTAGTTGATCGTATCGGAAA
The DNA here is from genome assembly GCA_029291075.1 of Eudiplozoon nipponicum. NCBI lineage: Eukaryota > Metazoa > Platyhelminthes > Monogenea > Mazocraeidea > Diplozoidae > Eudiplozoon > Eudiplozoon nipponicum. The sequence goes on from JAQBSW010000256.1 coordinate 136,217, forward strand.
CTGATGCATGAACCTCGCTGGTACTATCAGGGGACAGCTATAACTAATCCATGTGTAGCCAGTGTGTATTCAAATCATTTATTTACTTAACCCAAGAGTGGAGATTTTGCTTAAAATGGCTTCCTCTGTGCGTAACTCTTTTTTTAAAAAACCGGGAAATTCGGTTGACTTGGACTGTGTTTTTTTAGGAACTATGTGCTTAGCTACTTTGGAAACGTTCTCCCTTTTATCATCTGTGTTCGTTCTAAAATTCTCTCGAATTTGCTATTTTAGTAATCTACCAATCCGACTTATAATAACGACCAAAATAATAACTTACATAAAAAAGCATTAAAGGAAAATTGATTATGAAGTATAGTAAGTAGTTCTCTTGAAGTTATTGGCTTAGGTAACACAGAAGTGAGACAAGTTAGATCTTTACATAACACCAATTGGCCACCTCAGCTTTAAGGCAAGGCATCATCGGCAGTCCAGATTCCTTGCCTTGTCTATTGCATCGCGTTATAAGCACGACCGAACCTCGCTGATAGCTCTGACCAGCTAAGAAAATGAAGTTAAGAGAATGATTCTGCCAGACACCGCCAAGACGATCGCCACTGAGCCCGATTGGAGGCCAATTCGTGCAGGGTTTCCAACCAAAAACTATGATGTGCACGTGGATCCCATCCTGGCAGACAGACGGGTTCCATTACTACCCAATTTGAATGTAGCTGAATTTAACTGTTTCTGCCACATCAAAACTGGTTCACCCTGTTTCTTGCATCAATTCTGCGCTAGATGATAAATAAATGCTCAACTAGGCATTCGAATTGAAGGCATACGTAAGACATGATCGAGCCAGCGCAGTTGATGGAGCTATATTTGTTTTTCTAGCTAGGAACACTTGCTGGCCGATACAGAAATCCGTCTATGGATATCAGTGTTGCTTATTCGTAGACGTTGATCTATTTATGGTATGCTTCTATGCAAACGGTGGTCGATTACCTGTAAGCGTCTCAGATCATCAACTCCGAGAAGCTAAATCTCACTAGCGTATAATAAATCAGCGCGTGCTGATGCAATGTTCACCCGACCTTTTAGACAGACTGAGACACATGTTTTTCTAAACGAATGGCAAATGTTTGAGCAAGTTACCTCTATCCTCCCGCGATTATCACATTCATCTCGTCATTCATATTGCCGGAGTCATTGATGAGCTTACCAAAATATAGACACATGTCAAATATAACAGTTAAATACTGTTTGTGACGGAGAACTAATATATATATATATATGCAATTGCGTATTAGGTGTTGCGAACCTAGTAACAAATTATTATAATCAAGGTTGCGATCTCGATATAAACACCTGACCCATTAATTACTTACATATGTCAGTATAAACTAAGAATTGTATAGTGTAGAATAGGCAATTCTTGGTTTATACTGACATGTTGAAGTAATTAATGGGTCAGGTGCTCATATCAAGACCGCAACCTTGATTATAATAATTGTTATAACCACCCGCGCAACCAATTTTCGTTTAGTAACAAATTAGTTCAGTTGTGACCAGAAGGATAAACCAAAGGCACTATGTACCGACTCGGAAACCATGTACCTATTCGGTTCACTAATGTTGGTATAGGTTACTAACACAATAGCCGTAGTGTTAGTATGCTTTACAGACTCGGTATATATATTATATAGTGTATTAGTTAGCGTTGAAGTCGCATTGTCGAGATTATATCATTTTAGCTACTCTACTGCAGGTTTACACATTCGTCTAGGAGATTGTATCGTCCTGTTATCCCATATTCCTCACCAAAATATATAGTGGTTATAGGGCGTAATACCGGCTCCTAATGATGAGTCGCTTGTATGCACGAAACGAGTGTGCATGAGATTATACTTTCCGTTCATGCTGTCTTTGTTTTATCCTTCTGGTCACAACTGAACTAATTTTCTACTAGGTTCGCAACACCTAATACATACTTACATGTCAAATGTGTCCATATCTTGCCCTTGCATTCGAAAAGTTGAAGCAAGTTACGTGTGATGTTTTAGAAGTATCTTAAATTTAGAGTGTGCGAACTTCATTTCAGAAGACAAACGACAACTGCTAATATATTCTTGGTGGCATGGGCCGAATTTAGACTGTCAAATCATAATACAATTACGTCTGTATTGTCAAGATGAACTAATCTACTGCTGAGGGGGATGGGTTATTTGGTCGCCCGCATCCTTGATGGATACCACAGGTAGTTGTGAAACTGAGCGATAATTTATTGCAGACTCTAACGCGAACAGAGTTATCTGTGTGAATAATGTTCACTAACTTAATGGGCCTAACATCTGCCGATAGAATAAATAAAATAATATTGAAATGCAATGAGACTATAGCATCCTTGAAGTCTCTAAAAACGGCACTTTTGTGACGCCATGCGGCTTTCCAACAGTCGTGCACTATTATTGACGCACATTAGGCTTCAAGTGTATCTGTCACCGAAATGAAATTGTGCGTGGCATAAACCCAAAACTCCAGCATTCATGTCACTCATAACCAAAACTATGTCTGAACGTCTTGCTCCACTTATTTAAGAGCTCAGGCTCGAGTGGAAATCCTCGCAATCGTCTGCGCTGCACTCGGTGGGAGCATTTTCCGATACAAGGCGAAGGCGACGTCTATCAAATTATCGTGCATTAATTTTAGTGTACAACTTTAAGCGTGCCACACAATTAATTCAGTTAAACAGGCTGCACCTTGTTAGGTAAAGATTTTCCGACTCCTCATTGCCGGGCTTCACAAAGTTGCGTGGTACTCAGTTATGCAATACTCGCCTGATCCATTATTCTAACTTCGGTTACAAAATATGCATCAATTTTGGGCGGCTGGATGGCTCAGTGGTTAGAGCACCAGATTCCTAAGCAGACGTGCCCAGGTTCGAGCCCTGTCCGCAGCAAATTCTGGCCAGTACATGATGAGCTCCCAATAAGGACGAAACCAGTCTACTGGATGAATTGCCTTTTCTACACTATACAATTCTTAGTTTATACTGACATATGTAAGCAATTAATGAGTCAGGTGTTTATATCAAGATCGCAACCTTGATTATAGTAAATTTGTTATCTACACAGTGAATAGAAATTCTATTTTGCGTTAAAGGTACGTCTAGGAAGTGGGCGAAGGTCAAATATTAATCTCCAGAGTTGTGTACGACCACTATGCACAATTTGAGTCAAGTAAACATGGAAAAATAGTTTTTTATTTGTTGAATTAATGCTTACGTAGCCTTTTTGTTATCTGTCGCAATTCCTTTGTTTCCCTACTCTCCAATCTGTCTGTTCGTTGTCAGCTGCAAGTGATGCGCGAACAGTATAACCAATCGCAAGACAGAGTCAATCATTTGGAGTCCGAACGGCAGACATTAGCCACTGAATTGGAGCAGGTGAAAACCGAAATCAAGGAGACTGTCGAGGTGTTGAAATCGCGTCTCTGCAGCGCCGAGTCAGCTGCTAAACGAGCAGATGACCGTCAGAGTGAAGCTTTGCAAAATGTAGTACGTTGAAATTTACAATTAAAAATTAAACACAATTTTTGTCATCTTGCCAATGTGCCACCTGCGTGGTTGATATTCTCATTAAACCATTCAGGACCGTCAGTACCGTTGGGAACATTGTGCTATATAGGCTATACTCCTGGTATTATTCCATATAAATCAAGTTTTAAATCCTTAATAAGGATAGATTGTTTTTAAGTTATGAAGTTTCTCATGTATTTCCGACAACGAAGTGAATATAACACCTTAACGGTGGTTTGTATCTGCCCTTTCACCAAATCCGGTTGCTAATTTTCTAGTATACTAGAATGCACCTTTTAAAAATCTTTGGCCGCGTAAAGGCCTGACCAAATTGTATTGTTCATCATTTCATGTATGGACCGGCATGCGTCACTCGGTCGCGGGCAAAATTTTTTTCTTTCAGGTAATAAATTTTGGCTTATTTGATGCATTTCATAACGAGATGTCTGTTTTTAGGACAGGTTGCAGGCTGAGCTGGTCGATCAGTGTGCCAAACTGAAGGAACAGTCTTCCGCTCTGGAAATCAAAGAAATGCAATACAACATGCTAAGTGTGAGTGGCATTCTCTTGAACATGACTTTATAAAAAATCACAATTTCTGTAAGTTGCGTTGACTAGTCAGCTGCTTGCAAAGATGGCTCTTGTCTTGTAAGATTTCTTTTTTCACTCTAAAGGTCCGAATGGTGACTGTGCAGGCGAGCTTATTTGTACTTCAAATAGTTTTATTAATTTGCATGTAGGAGTTAGGTTGCATCACCTGGTACCATGTCAGTGAATTTAGAACTAGAAAAATGGGAAAAAGTCAGTGTGAACAAAATTTTCTAGCACAGGTACACACACACACATTTCGTGCTTGATGACGACTTGTCAGTAGGAGTTTTTGCTACACCCTAAACCGGCCGCCTATTTGGTCAAGAAGTATGGGAAGGTGTACGCTGCGATGTACCATCTGTAATTCTACAAGAGCCTTCAAAGCCAACTCACTATGCAACATGTTTACCATTCCTGTAAGTTGTATCGACACAAAGACATTTAGATGGACTCAAAATCGAGAACAACATGCATTCTGAACACCTGCTACCCCTGCGAAGCCTTAAATTCTGACCTTGATCGAAATTAGTCATCGCATGCTCCTGGTAATTGTGTGGCATGTGATTAGGCATATGATAGTGCTCCATCTCTTGTTGACAAGAGCAAACAAATTTGCATTCATGGATTAGGCATTGCATACACAGTAGCTATTGCGGGGCAATTGACAGCACTCGTGGGTCGGCCAACCCTTGAATCCTTTACAGTTTCATGCGCACAGCTTGGTGGTTTCGCTGATTGATTGGTTCTCACTGGTCCCGTCTTTCGTAAGCCTGCCACCTCGAAAATGATGTACAACCAAGTTGGCCGAACTTTATTCGATGTTTCGGGGCGTCTCTTTTCGCTCTACCGTCAGGACATTAACACAAAACTCATCGAAATAAACATTCTGTGGAAAATTTGATATCCGCATTCAAGACATCTATTTATACTTATTTTACATAATAAACATTTTTTCTGATAGAAGTGTCAAATACTCGACTATTTATACCTAAATCCTACATAAATATATAAATTTACATTTAAACATTCTTGTGCACAAACGATATATATATATATATATATATATATATATATAAAATTAACAATGAGTACATACCATATGCAATTGTGTATTAGGTGTTGCGCACCTAGTAACAATTTAACAATAATTGTTTGCGCGGGTGGTGGTAACAATTCTTTAAATCAAGTTTGCGAGCTTGATGTAAACACCAATCCCATTGTATTTAACCAGTCGTCGAACAACATAACAAAACTACCGCCAGCCGCAACGCAATGGCGCGTTTCGACCTTTCTTGATCATCATCAGAGTACGAAATTGAAACTGAATATCGATGAATTTGATTTCCATATATATTCAATACGGCAGTCCTCGATAGTCAGTTTGCCGTCGTACTCTGATGATCCAGAAGGTCGAAACGCGTCAGTGCGTTTGCGGCTGGCAAGGCCTATTGACCGACCACCAATTAAATACAATGAGACAGTATGTTACTCAAACTCCTCAAAAGATAGTTCAAATAGGACCGGAAGGATAAACCAAATAGAGCATGAACGAAAGGTATAATCTCGTGCACATCCGTTTCGTTAACATAGCGACTCATGGAGATGACCGCGCCCTCTACGCACTATATATTTGGGTGAGGAATGTAGGAAAATGGACGCTACAGTCTCCTAGACGAAAGTGTAAATCTGCAGTAGTGAAACTAACTTCATATAAAGTCTCGAAAATGCAACTTCAAACCAAATTCACTATGTATAATACATATACCTAGTCTGTATCACATCAGCAATACATATGTATTTCTACCAACATCTTATATAATAATATATTAAATCCATTCATGAATCCGTCTACACTATATATATATATATATATATATATATATATATATATATATATATATTATATCCATGCCCTTAATTAACACAGTATTCCTAATTATAAGAATATATATATATATAAATACATATATTTGCATATCTAAATAAACATATGAGCAATCATGTGACTTCCTCCCACATCGCATAAAAATTAAAATATAACCATTCAAATTTACACATCATATCTATTATGTATACCTGAATAAACATATAAACAATCATGTGAGTTCTACCAACATCCTACTTCAATATATATATATATATATATATATATATATATATATATATATATATATATATATATATATATATATATATATATATATATACATATATCTGCATATCTAAATAAACATATGAGCAATCATGTGACTTCCTCCCATATCGCATAAAAATTAAAATATAACCATTCATATTTACACATCATATCTATTATGTATATCTGAATCAACATATAAACAATCATGTGAGTTCTACCAATATCCTACTTCAATATATATATATATATATATATATATATATATATATATATATATATATACGTGTACTCACCATATATAATATGAATATATAATCAACATATACTTAACCATGAAAGTTCCCCCAAAGCACACGACTCACAACAATTATAGTATATCAACCTAATACACATTACTATAGCACATCTTATTTAACTATGTATGTAAAGTTGTTTCGTGTACTGTCTCAGATTCGTAGTCGCGTTCTGTTAGTCAGATTTGTGGTTAACTCTGTTTCGTCCTATCCACATTTCCTACCACTCGAGAAGGCTTCATAGAATATGGGGCCTAATGATTTTTCTACACGTGTCACATTCATGAAGTTCATTCGTAATTTTATCGCAATTGATTCCTTAATCAACCTGGTTGATCTATTTGGTTTATATATATATATATATATATATATATATATATATATATATATATATATATATATATATATATTATATCTTTATAATATCCATGCCTTTTTAATTTGACACAGTATATTTATAATTAGGAATACAGAACACATTAATAACAAAGTGGATAAAGGCCATTTATTTCGTGATTACTAATCATCGCTTATACAATCATACATATTTATACATTTTGGGTTTTCAATTGATTATGCTAGTGGTAACAAATCTGATTCGTTTTACTTCTGTTTCTTGTTTTAGCTAGTTGGTGAGTGTGTATATTGTGTTTACATTTAAAGGTCATATATGTAAATATATATATATATAGTTTGGAAGAAGAACAAATAAATTAAAAATACTACTACATAAAAATTAAAAGAGGCATGGACATTATATATATATATATATATATATATATATATATATCGTTTAATGCATAATAATTTATAAATGTACATTTATATATTTATGTGGAATTTAGGTATAAATAGTCATGTGTTTGACTCTTATATCATTCATTGTAGGCCCAATAGTTATACTTGTCCAAAATTCGCTAACACTATCTCTCTCTCTCTCTCTCGCAGGACAACTTTCTTTCATTAGCCGATTGACATAATTGGAATTATCGTATGAGTTTTTGCCTTTCAGTTAAAATTTTAATTACTTTCACCTGACAACATTATGGTAATACTGTTTTCTTATTGAAAATTATTATCTTAATACTGTTCTAATGTTTATTTTCGTTGGTAATTTCCTAATCTTTCTACTTATTCTGAAATTGGGTATAACCGGAATTCTTCGCCTTTCGAAATCCATTACTTGTTTTTCCTGGTTTATTTCACCATCAAAACTTAAAAAGGTGTCTCGTGTATGATTTTTTCAATTAATTTTGTCGGATAATTTTTCATCGCGAATTTTTCTTTCAGTTTCATCACTTCCTTGTCCATAGATTTTAAGTCCACCATTTATGACTTCCTAATATCATGGATTTTAGAAAGCCTATTTTCATCCTATACGGGTGATTAGAGCAGAAGTTTATTATGATACCTGAATAAGTATCTTTCCTATACATTTAATGAAATCAATTAGAATGTGTGTACACGCGCATATGTGCGTATAGGTGTGTGTGTGTGTGTATGTGGTCATTTTCGCGTATGAATGTGAGTATAGGGTAATAGCCATTAAAGCCGGATATTTTGGCAGAACAAATGTTTATTAAGTAAAATAAGTATAAATAGAACTGTCTTGCATGCGGATATCAAATTTGACACAAAATGTTTATTTCGGTGAGTATTGTGTTAATGTCCTGACGGTAGAGCGAAAATAGACGCCCCGAAAGGTCGGACAAAATTCGGCCAACTTGGTAGTACAGCATTTTCGAGGTGGCAGGCTTACGAAAGACGGGACCAATGAGAACCAATCAATCAGCGACACCACCACGCTGTGCGCATAAAACTGTAAAGCATTCTAGGGTTGGCCGACTCACGTGTGCTATTAATTGCCCTGTAATAGGCGATTGTGGTTACTAATCAATGGATAATAGCACCGTGCAAGAACATGTGGCATGTAAACAACACCTAGCATGACGTAAAATGCCAAAGCCAACGTATGGAAATGGTGCAATCACATTGACGCATGCATTTTGTGCTTGCTGCTCACCAGTCAAGTAATGTTGCTTTATTTGTCCTAAAGGGATTTATGCGTGAAAGCGCTAAGAGAAGCAACCTGAAATCAAACCATGCTTGCTACTCACTAAACGTGTCAATCCTTAAAGAATACTTAGACAACAGGTTATAATAAGCGATTTGGACGATTATGAGTGTCGTACAAATCAAGTTTGCAATCGAGAGGTAAGCACCATTTTTTCGATTCTGTAGCTGTTAACAGATTTTTACCTACCGTAGAGATTGTTAGAAATATATATATATATATATATATATATATATATATATATATATATAAATCCTTTTTCAATACATCGAGAATGACCTTTACGTACAGTCGTACACACAGAGACAAACGCACACACTTACCAATCAGCCACAACAAAGAAATAGAGTAAAATCGAGTCCAGATTTGTTGCCATCCGCATAGTCAAATGGCCCAGAATATATATATATATATATATATATATATATATATATATATATATATATATATATATATATATATAATTGATTAGTTTTTATTGCCAGATGATTGCCTTGATTGAAATAAGACTATTGATTTTATTTGTCAGTGCGTTCAAAGTAATCTAATTAATTTTCTATTTCATAAATCCGAGTTCAAGATTGTTTTAAGTGTCTTTTCCTAGCCAGTTGTTAACAAATGACATCGTTTGCTAATTTTTGTTTACTCTATGCTTCGTTTGCTTAACTGGTTGCTTCGTTGCAGTCAAAATATGCAGAGAGGTCGGATGAGCTCTTCAGAGTACTATCGGAATCGATTAAAAGGGACGCAGAAACAGCCGAGCTGCAAAGTAAGGTGGGTTGTGTTTTTTTTAGCGCGTCTGAAAATGACGCGTGTCTAGTGCTTTACACGACAAAATACGATGTTTAACTAAATAACTTGTTCTATTATAAAGTGAATATTGTCAGTCTCTCTCTCTCTCTCTCTCTCTATATATATATATATATATATATATATATATATATATATATATATATCAGTTTAAACAAAGCATTAAATAAGATGAAAATGCATCCCTAATCGTAAATGAACCAAGTGGTCGACAAATTACCGCAGTCGGGATTTGAGCAGGGCCTTTTGCTGTCGATTCTCGCAACTCATTGGCCTCGCTAATGACGCCGCGCATTTCATGCACTTATCAGTTTACGCTGGCGTAGTGGATGAATTGCAAGACTCGAAAGCAAGTACATCCTGGCTCTTGTAGCGCTTCCAGTGACTCTGGAAAGTACTTGATGAATTTCAAACGAGGACGAAATCGTTCTACTTGACAAATTGTTTTATTTACTTTATGCTGTGTTTAATTTATTCTGACACCAGATACTTACTAAATTCTTGCCAGTCTACTTTAATTAAAGACTACATCCTTAAACGGCACTGTGTGTCGGCTGTACGTATAGATCGCGGGTGGCCATTTGAGACACAAGTTTGAAAGCGACGCCAAATACATTCCACCTGATGAAAAGACGGACCAAAAATTTAAGCTGTAATATAATTGAGAATTGTTTGGGTGATATGGCAGATAATCTCCTAGACTAAAGTAAATTTGTTTCCGTCTGAGCCCCGGTCGCACAAATTATCGTTAAGGCTTGACGCCTGTTATATAAGGATGAAACTTGTCTACTTGATATGCATTTTTTACCTTATGTGCTGTTTAGATTCATCATTGATGGTGTAGATAACGTCGCAATATTACCATGATTGTTTATTTTTTTAACTACCGAGACATTTGCGTGACCTTTGAAAAATTTCGTTCTACGATCGTTCGGCTTTTACCAGTACTATAGACAGGATTGTAACTAACCTTGTCTTGGATAACGAGATAAATTTTGTATTCCAATCGACAACTGATTAGGACACTCAAATCAATCCTACTGACGACTGGTAACATTTGCCATGTTTACATCCACATATGACGTTAAGAAACGTTTGCTACAAGTATATATGTCGTCTACACAATTTACCTTTTGCGAAGAATATTATACACAAGTGAGAGGTATGCCGATGGAGTAACTATTTTCTGTTCTTGTTGCTAAAATGTTTATGCATTCTATCGAGAAAATACTTGTAGGAAGAACACCGCTTAAGCCGAAATTTTTTTATATTCCTTGATGATTTTTACAATTTGGTGATAACGAATTGATAAACCGCCTTAATTTAGCAAATGATATGGTCGATCAAAGTTCATGTTGGAGAAGGAAACGATGGGTAAGATAGTATTCCTTGATGTAAATTGAGGCGAAATTGAAGGATATCAGAAAAGGACGTCTAGAGCGGAAGTATCTATTCGGGTATCCTGATTAATTTTGGTAACGAGATAAATTTTGTATTCCAATCGGCAACAGATTATGACGCTCAAATCAATCCTAATGCTGCTATTCAAAACTGATATTGATGTCTTAGAATAGCCGATTTGAATTATTAACGAGATGAAATGAGATAACTTGAAGAAGTTTTCAAGTAGAATGTATACTCACATAGATTAATAGATAAGATAATAGAAGAAGAAATTAGGAAATTTAACTCTGACTTGATACATGTAAGGCAGAAGAAAATTCATAATTGCTGTGGTACCTTGCAAATACCACATTCGAAATTGAGTAGAAAAATAATAGCGTTAAGACCCGAATATGGTATTATAATTTTATTAAAACACAATCACTTTCGGCTAGAGTTAAATACGGTTTGTTGGGCGAACAAGTATGTATGCCAAATTTAGCAAATCTTGAAATCTACTGTGTTAGTACAATGTACCGACTCAGCAACCGTAGTGTTAGTACGACGTATCGACTCAACTATATTGTCGGTACCATTTACTGGCTCGGTATATGTTTTATCTAGTGAATTGGCTTTGAAGTCACATTGTCGAAGACTTTATGTGAAGTTAGCTTCACTACTGCAGGTTTACACATTCGAATAAAACATTGTGTCATCCTATTTTACCACATTCCTCGCCAAATTATTTAAAGGGTAAATGGCGTAATGCCGGCTCCCACTGATGAGTCTCCAGGAAGCACGAAACGAATCTGCACTTGATATTATATCTTTCGTTCATGTTTGTATTTATGTATGTATGCATGTATCTATGTACGTCTGTATTTATACATGTATGTCTCTACCTTTCTATGTACGTATGTGGGTATTTAGGTATGTATTTTTGTGTGTATAGGCGTATGTATTTATGTGTGATTGTGTTTATGCATTCACACGTATGTATATGGGCCGTAGTCATAGAAATTTCCGGCCTGACGACCTGCGGACACAAGCTAGTCAGCTCGAGAATGGTAGTATGAACCTTGTCGGTTATAATGGAATACAAACATCATCCCGCTTCATGTTAAGCCTCGAGTTCGGCCTAACTGCGTGGTACATTTGGGCAAACGGGAGTTTAAAACTACATGGTTAGGGTGCCCGAAGCCCTTGGTAGGCCCACGTCTAATGCGTCTCTTCGTTGTCAGCAAATCTCTAAGCATTGCCGGAGAAGGCTCCCTGCTGGATATGCGGCGAACCGAAAACTCTCCGAAGTCCATCGTACGCTCACGATCATCAGAGAGCCTAAAAACTAAGAGCACTCGTTTACATGAGTCGCGTTACACTTTTGTCATTACATCGGAACTTTGAAGCTGATGCAAATGAGTATACTTTTTCTTTTATTGCTTCTAAAATGTAGCTGAGCCGCTTATTATTTGACTTTTCATGTCTTACAGATTTCCAGCCTCGAAGAAGATCTGGTGGAGAGTGTACAACGAGCAGCCAAATACAACGCCGAGTTAAATTCTCTTCGTGAAAAAAGCAAATCAACAAACGAAGGTAAATGCGCCAATTTACTTCCGGCTTTCTGTGATTCAGACGAATTGCAATAACACGAAGTGTTTTACTGTGCGAATGTTGTCTGTGATTTTGAATTAACAACAAATCAAATTTTATGTTTTACTAGTCTTAAAATTTGTTTTAGAAAATTCAATAAATTACACGTGCTGACGTATCGTCGTCAGAGCACGACAGACAAAGAACCCACGGCAACCAGTCTATGATAAGGCAACACGGCGTTCTACAACGTGTATGAAACTGTCAATATTATGCGCCATCAGTTTTTAGGCGCTGTAACGAAGAGAATCGCGACGACAAAGAGTAAAAAACGCTATTAATGATAATAACAATTATGGCTGGCGACGACAACGAGATATGGGTGGGGATGGATACATAATGATGATCATCAGATTGATGCCGATGTTACTAATAAATATAATGATTATGATGGCGAAAGCTAATAGGATGATAATGATGACGGGAGTGATTGTGATATCGTTTATAATGATTATATATATATATATATATCCATATATATATATATATATATATATATATATATATATATATATATCCATACTTTTCTCTCTATATATCCATATATATATATATATATGTGTGTGTGTGTGTATATATGGATAAGACAACGGAGATCTTGTAACTATTCAGCATTTTATCACAGAAGATTGGGACACTGACTCACAAGATTCTCTAGATTATTGCTGGTTTTTAAATCGTATTATGCATACGCGTATCAGAAAGCACTGTTTGCATGCATGATTTGATACGCTTATCGTCGATCTCATAACGCGGGGAGAAGCTAATCCTTTCTCTTATTAGAGTAACCTGTGACAGCATTTTTTTTTTGCATGAAATGATTGTGAGCATTATAGTTTTTAATAAACCACATTATGAGGTTACATATTTTCGTCAATGTTGTATTTCACCAGCATTTTAAAGCCTAAGGTTACTAACTCATCAAGAGGCATACTAGGATCTCCACTGGCGTAATTTAATGATAACATCGAAGTCAACAATAGATCAGCATTTAAAAGGTGACGCCTCACTGTTACATATCTATGACTGCTGTTCACAGTTATTCGTGGACTGTGTAAAAGTGGAATAATGCCATCAAATCATTTAAAAACAAGTTGGCAACATTCGATTTATTTGTTTGTGGTCTGTCTTTGTTCTGTTCATTTTTGTGCAGCTAGGGATACTAACGAAATCGCTCTTAACGAGCTGCGTGCATCTATGCTGTCTCGAATCGCTGATTTGGAGAAGTGTCTTCAGGCCAGCACGTCGGAAGTTCAACAGCTAACCGAAGTTATGTCCGCCTCGAAGGAAGCTGAGAAGCAGCTCAAAGACGAGGTTAGTTAGGTCGTTCTCTTTCGGTGCCTTTGTTTTTTGGCTGTGTAGTTAGGCTAACCTCCAAGTTGAACGTTATCTGTTTAAGCATGTTTTTCGCTCAGCACCATAGCTCTTTTATATCGCCTTTCATACTGTGAAGGATTGTGTGTGTGTGTGTTTATGTGTGTGAAAAAGAGAAACATTAACTAGATGTGAAGCATGTAATTATAGTTTTTTTTACTTATATAGATTGTGTGAATGCTATAAAAAGCAAACCACTATTTGAAACAGTTGTATTGCATGCAAAAGACCGCAATTTTGGCAATCGGAATCTGGCAATAATCATGAGCGTCGGCTACAAAGACTACGCCGATCGATACATTTTGGTCTTTTGCTTTGTGGTGGATCGTTGCATAATTTTTTTTCGTGGTGTAACAATAAGGTTCGCGGATCGAGAAGAGGCCAACTTGCAGACTTGGTCGAAGTAGGATGAGGCAGATACTCGGGTGTATCATGAATCATTTGAGCGCAACAGAAATAAAGTCTAAAAATGGATCATAAACACGTGGCGCAAGAATGGTCAAATACAAGGCAATGACTGTGAATAACACAGGCCATCTTTTTACCCGAAGTCCACTTAAATTTATATGTTTGTTGTTCGTTGCATGTATAGCCGAAAATTTTTTTAGTAAGTTAATTTAAGGTATCTAACTTGAGATAAGCAGAAATTTCATATCTTGTTGTGGATTCGACTGCATTTTTCTCGTTCGGAACAATTGATAGCACTCGTTGATCGGTAAAATCTTGAATCCTGTACATTTTCAGGTGCACCGAGTATTGGCCTTGATTAATTGGTTCTCACTTGTCCCTTCATTTTGAAGCCCCCCATCAGCTGCTTGCCTTCAAATGACGTTGGAGTAAGATTTTACACTCTTTGTTTTCCTAATTTTTGGGGACCTTATTTAACGTCAAATAATCGGTGCACCTGGAAATGTACAGGATTCACGATTTTACCGACCTACGAGTGCTATCGATGGTCCCGCACAAGAAAAATGCGGTCGAATCCATAACAAAAACGACAACACTGAGCCCCAAAACTCAACATTTAAGTATTCCAGATCCTGTTTGAATAGTGGAGAAGTGAAGACTGCTAGCAGTCAGCGCCTAGCTTTGATTTGTAATTTATTATATTTACATTGCTACTTATTTCTCGTCGACTATCAATCCTATCTTCTAAAAGGGCAATCGTAATTCGTGTGATAATCATCGTGGTATTAGCTTGACTCCAGTCGTGTCTAGGTTATTTGCCTCGTTTATCTTACGTCGTTTTAGCGCTTCGTGTGAACCGCACTAGAAAAGAAGAGGCCGTACTCCGGTCAGGACGAGGTTGTATGGATAATATGTTTACGTTAAGGTAAGCTTTTGAACAGCGACGTTTATATCACCGTCCCACAATAGCCGTCTTTCTAGACTTCACGGATGCATTTGATTCTGTGAATCGAAATGGTTCATTCGATGTTCTGTCGAAAAGTAGTGTGATCATCAAATTTATAAATTTTATAGACGCTCTATGTAAATATTTTTGTCGTGTTCGTGTCTACATTGACGTAACGCGCAGCTTTGCTTCTAGCGATGGAGTCATTCAAGTATCTCGACTTACCTCATTCTCGTTTCATTTTATAATAGCTGTCATTTTCAACTATTCTCTTCCATACGTTCAGGATGCAAGTTTCGAAGTTCCCCTCAACGGGAAATTTGTTGATTTTGACTATGCACAATTTATTGTAAGATAATTTTACAGAATCACGGGATACGCATTTGAATACTGCGCCTAAATTTAGAAAATATGGACACAGTTAATTTTAATCAAGGTTGCGAACCTTACCCATTAAGTACTTACATTTGCCAGTATAAACTCAGAATTGCATAGTGTAGAAAGGCTATTAATCCAGTAGGCCGGTTTCGTTCTTCTTGGAAACTAATCACGTACTTGACAGAATTTTCCGCGGACAGGGCTGCTTCGGAATCTGGTGCTCTAACCACTGAGCCATCCTGCCGCACACTACACTGCATACAATTTTCAGTTATATACTAACTAATGTAACTCGGTTAATTATTTTTCCTTTAGGTGGAGCTTATATGACATCCATTTAGACCCAAAGTTCCAACTAACCATCCCCAATCTGTCATTATAGAGCAGACACCACACTACATGGGGAAGCGGTATTGAAATAAACATTTACACAATTAAGCGAACATTGGTTACGCGGGCGGTGATAACAATTACTTTTAATCAAGGTTGCGAAATTAATCTGTACACTTGACCTATTGTGTACATAAATTTGTCAGAATTAACTAAGTATTTTATAGTGTGGAAAAGGCAATTCATCCAGTAAACCAGTTTCGTCATTATTGTCCGCAGAAAATTCTGGACAATACGTCTACTGAATGAACTGCCTTTTCCACACTATACAATACTTAGTTAATACTGACAAATTTATGTACACAATAGGTCAGGTGTACAGATTAAGTTCGCGACCTTGATTAAAAGTAATTGTTATCACCGCCTGCGCAACCAATATTCGCTTAATTATTTATACGTAGTTGACGTATTTACATATCTTGGTAGTTGTATGATTAGCTCAGACAATGTGATTATCGAGATGAATATGAAAAACGTGGAGGCTAAAGTAGCCTTCTCCAACTTCCGCCACCTATGTAGAAACGCGAGTATCTCACTCGACCTTAAGAATCATGTGTGCGACGCGTATGTGCGTGCAGTTTTATTATGCGCCAGTGAAACTTAAACCTTTAGAAACGAAGATCTTTGGCGCTTACAGGCATTCGAACACTGTTTTCTAGAAGCATTACTCAAACAGAATACCAAAAACTAATAAACAACGCAAGACACAATGTTCCCTTCGTTTAAAATCTTATAGGGCTCAACTTTTCGTATGCCTTCAAATTGATTACCTGGTAGAGCATTATTCTCTCACCTAGCGCCAGACTTACGTGAGAAACAAGTTGGACGGATTTTGACATCGCAGAAACAGCTATAGTTTAATCCATTCAAATTGGGTAGTATCGGACGCATTCGTCTGCCAGGATGAGGTCCATGTGCGCATAATGGTTGGATACCCTGCGCGATTTGAAATCGAACTG
Source organism: Eudiplozoon nipponicum (assembly GCA_029291075.1). Taxonomy (NCBI): domain Eukaryota; kingdom Metazoa; phylum Platyhelminthes; class Monogenea; order Mazocraeidea; family Diplozoidae; genus Eudiplozoon; species Eudiplozoon nipponicum. Next base: position 153,166 of record JAQBSW010000256.1, read on the forward strand.
AGCTCAGTGGCGATCTTGTTGAAGATTTTTAACAGAATCGCCTTAACTTTCTTTTCTTAGGTAAGTAAAGTTAACTGCGATGTTTGGTCGTGTTTATGAAGCGATATAGTGAAATCTGCAACGAAGCTGTATTACCGATGTAATCTTGCTTTAGAGCTGACTTCGCCTAAATTGTGTTGTGTATATGTCTGGATTACCTCATTTCTGTGGGCACCTATATAAGTATTTCCATCTGACATAGATTTTGATCGTCATAAATCACACTATTTTAACTATTGTTTGTTTTAACTATTATATTTAGCATTAAAAGTTGTTACTATTAGTTTATTGTCATGACATTGTGGTGGTGTAGCGTCTGTTAGTAAAGGCCATTGCATTGCTGTCTGTAATGATGCCAATTATGATTTGCACAACTTGCCGGGGATATCTGTAGCCAGGTTGATGCGCCTGAGTATGTCTGCAGTAGCCGATTCGTCTCGTGTCACGAAAGATTAAGCGTAGCTTCCCTTGACTGATTGGCGCCCGTGTCGTCTAATAAAGGAGCTAAGGTGGGCCGGATCATTCCTCTTTTTCAGCATTATTATTTCCTCGTTCACAGGTGTTTTACATTTATACGAAGCATCTTCAGGCATTCAGCTTCAACTGGAGGGGACGCACGCAATTGATTGGTTTTCCCTTGTTTCACACTCTCCATGTTCACAAATTTCTATCTTGTTTTTCCGTTCATATGAGACATATTCGCTTATTTTTTTCCACTACCAATAAATCGTGGTGTTAACATTTATTCCGCCTTTTGGTACTTTTTTATAGATAGCCCAGTTTGAAAAGGATCGTGATACAAACACCGTGGCTATTTATTCTCAGGAGGTGAAGGAGTTGAAACTGCAGCTGGAACAGGCGAAAGGTGTACTGTGCCAACGCGATAAAGTGAGTTCAATCTTCCTGCGAGTTGTAATTGCATACATGCAGAAGCATAGGTTCAACTCTCTAGCAAAGTGGGTTCCAGAACAGCTTTTGCCGATTAGGCTGAATCAAACAGGCCTCTGCACTAAGCTTTTCATACCGCTAGATTCCCCTTCTAAGTGTTATGGTTAGTGAGAGTATGATGTGGTTTCCTCAAGAGCCTGATATTTCGAATAAAAGTGTCATGCCATTTTATCGCTGGCTTACCTCTTCCACGAATATTGTCCAACATCAGAATTACTCCGGAAGCATGGCGAGCAGGATCAGTAAGTTGCCTCAATCAGCCCTTTGTAGGAATGGAGTTTTCTACCGAAGTTGGGCCGGCTTCGTCCTTATTTATAAATCTCTAAGTACGGTTTATAAATTTCCGCGGACGGATTACGGAACTGGGCCCATTTTCTTCGTAGTCTGTGACTCTGTCCACTGCGCCTTACTTTTGCCGCATACTAAACGTGGTTTGAAGTCGTGCGCCAACTTATATTTTCTGGCATAAATGAAAAGCAGAAAAACGTACGCACCGACTAGATATATTTTGCCGCTGTTTAATGTACCTTCATTGTTTAAATTTATGGAACGTCGATTTCCTTGGTGAGCTGGCTACATACCCATCCTGCTTCTCGGGCTAAAGAGGCAGTCCCGGTGGCCGGACGGAACCGCACTAGCGGTATGGTAGCCATTTTGTGGCCTGAAGCTATTATTTGCAATATTAGTCGCTTTACCTTGCCATTCCTAGCCTCACTAACTACGAGACGCCTTAATGGGCGAAATCCTGACGGCGATTTAGGGAAACAGGGTTCAGTTTGAAAACTTGGTTAATTCTGCCTCAATGGCTTGGGCTGTTCTGCAACCAACTGTATGGTAGATCTAGATTTCAGTTTATGTCAACCAAATTCTTGTTCACTTTTTTACAGCTTTGCATGTGTGTGTGTGTGTGTGTGTGTGTGTGTGTGTGTGTGTGTGTGTGTGCGCGCCTGTTAAAACTGTGTATCAGGCATCCTTTGCGTTGAAGACTTATCATTAATACCGTAAATATTGAGCTGACGTTGAGCTAACAATTGTTTGCATTTCTTCACAGTGATGTTGTGAACTGTCTTGCTTTTCTGCATGCTTGTTAACTGTGTAGACGATTCAAGTTCAAAAGCAGCGTCTTGGTGAGCTGAAACGAGCGCTTAACCAACAGATGAAGAGCCAGACTGTTGCCGCAGACGTAACCGCGAAATCGGAAACAGACGTGGCCCAACCCACGACTACATCGGTCACCGGTGCGCCTGTTATGCGCCACTCCAATGAAGAGAAAGCAGTGCCGGACGCGTCCGTGAATAGCGACGCCAACCACGCCATTCGATCTCTCGCGAATCGTTTGCGCAACCGTTCACGAAAGGCACGAAGTCAGACCAAATTCGAAGAGGCTTCTGGGTGCGCGTAAGAAGAGCACACTCGTCTTTTCTACAAAGAAATGATTTTTTGCACGAGATTGCGCAAGCTAATTGTTGTTAATTAACTTCCGTGTACCTCGTTGCGTAGAAGTGAAAGCCGAAATCCGCAGAATGACTAAAAATATAACACCAGCTATGCGAATGTCCTAAACCTGCATGGGTAAAGAGGGATAAAATTGGAAGAAAGTAAATAAACCTAGAATGCTTGTTAATAAGGCGACTAGTCTGTGACTATTCGTTACTTTTCTCTGTTTCTGTGGATACCACAGTCCTAGACATTTCCGGCCTAACCAACAACGGGTCCGAACCGGTCGAATTGGCGACGGTTTCACAAAATTTTGCAGCACTACGTGGATAGCCATTCTATCTCTTATGAAGCCTCGTGTTTGTCTTTGCTGAAAAAAAGGACTAAACAATAATAATTGTTTGTGCGGGTGGTGGTAACAATTCTTTAAATCAAGTTTGCGAGCTTCAATTAAACACCAATCCCATTGCATTTAATCAGTCGTCTAACAACATGGCAAAACTACCGCCAGTCGCATACCAGGTTAAATGGACAGCAACGAAATGTGAGCAAATGTGACAGATGCGAAAGTCAAGCGTGGGCTACTGAGGGAAGTTGTGCCCCCTGGCACCTCAAACTCAGAGACCTCGGACACAATAATGCATACAAATAGGCCATCTTCACTATGATTGGCCGACCTGCTTGTTGTATTCCACGTTTTACTATCGTAAATATAAGAAAATACGGATTTAACACCGCATCGGCCGGGGCACAATAGAAAATGGTCGCTTTTTCTGCTAAGACTTGCATGACAGGTAAACGAAAACGGGTTCCTGCTCATAATTCTGAAGTTAGGACCCATTGGTGGGAAGCTCTGTGTGTGTGTGTGTGTACTTTAAAGTAGCAATATCGTCGTAGTAGAGTAAGTCAAGTCTGAATTAACTTGAAACCTTCAATAAGAGGTCGGGTAGCGCCTGATATGGCTCTTTTCCAAAGGTACAATTCGGAGTATTCCATGTTTATATGCACGAGGTACAGAGATGTGTGGAAGGCGACGGTCGACACGATCTTCTTCATATTGGATCAGAACATACACACACACACACACCAGAACATTGATGGTGGACTCCCAGCCAATTTTTCTGGTCGTCGTGTGCTACTTAAGCCAAATGATAGTTTTGCCATCGGCCTTTGAAACATGAGAGCTCTTGTCTTGCAAGAGAATCAGCGGTTTAAAGTTGGCGGAGGGCACATGCGCCTTATTCATCCTTCTAGGCTCTAGGTGCCCCGCAATTGTTGTGAGTGCTTCCATTTTGTTTCCAGTCAAGCCTAGAACACCGAAAAAATTTGTTTCGTAGTCCGTCCCTCTTTGGATGTGATCCATCTAGGTATGGCATTGCATTTATGCAATCCAGTATTGCAACAAAAGCCTGGCTTAACTGGCGAGCTCTACAGTTGTGCTAGTTTTCTTCGCTTAGATGGATTGTCATCCAAAGCTGACGTGCAATGCCTGCTCGGGCATCAGCATCCAAAGTTGACTTCACCAACTAGAACTTGACTTTGCTGCGTTGGCATGCTTGATCTCATTTCGCCTGTACCCATTTACCACTAAGTGTTACCGCTTAGTTAAACCAAACCTGAGGCTTCACGTGAAACGAAATGAATCTCCTTTCCTTTTGGACCCTAAAAGGTTCATTCATGTATTGTATGCGTACTCTAATTGAAATAACTCGTCTTTTATTTATCGCTTTTGCTGCTTTGTTCAATGTTCAGTTCATAATGACTTATATATATATATATATATATATATATATATATATATATATATATATAACTGAGTGATTTAAATAAAGACTATTATTGATAAATTGGCCCGTATATTTCGTTGTGTGAGACTGTCTTTAAGATTTTGTAAATACTGAGTTAGCGGTAACCAACGGTAACTGTTTTCGCCTTAACGGTGGTAGTAATCAACCTAACCGAACGATACTGCTAAAACTCACTTTACTTGTGCCTTCGTTATGTGTGCATAATTCTGTCATTCCAAGCGCTGCTTCACGGAGATTCCAGCCGAAATTTTGGCAGCAATAATCTGGTTCACGAGAACGAATGAGCTCTGATTATGAGCAAGGAAGATGGAAATGCGTCAATGCTTATATTTGAAGGCGGTGTTACTTTACACTGAATCGGAAAAAAATGTTGGTTGGTTCATTTGATTCGCTTTCCATACTCTAATGACCTCTATTTCGACTTATCTCTTCGTGGACCGGCGTACAATGTAAAATAAATGTTCCCACACAAATGGTACCTTTGTAAGCCCAAGTGGTGCCATCGCAAAGTTTTTTAATAAAACGAGAAACGTGGTTAGCAAATCCACTGCCACAGCAATCCATTTTTCAGAACCAGACGTTCAAGTTTAAAATTTGGCATCGGCTTTTATTTGAGGCAGACGCAGCTAACTTCTATAATCTACCATCCACGAAAGAAAACGGTGGACACTCTGAATGTGATGATTGCACTGCTCAGTAGAATGCAACATATTTGACCACATTTGTTTAAATCTGTTAGTGCCAGCATTGTGCTGTGTGTGTGTATATGTGATTAGAAGCCCGATGAATCTACTGGAAATGAGGTAGCGAAACGTTGACAGTTAACGAAGATTAGATCGCACCCCATCTCCAGTGGTTCATACGAATGATGTGGAAGCCTTTTGATTGCTGATGGGACGAATCAGCAAACAGCCACCACGAAAACGAACTCAATGCGTACTTGGAAATGGTAAGCAATCGGGTCTTTGCGGAACTGAAAGAAAACCAGCGATACTGTATACTTCTATGATATTTTTCCTATGTCTGCGTATTAATTCTTTGCTTTTGTAGTTAAACGAAAGACTGGCTGGACTTAGTTTTAGTCGCGAGGTTGAGTTACCGCATTATTTATGCGAATCACTTTATCCTCCACTGTCTGGTTTGGGCATTTCTGTTGGCTAATTCAATTATCCTTTTATCTGGACTGTTTAACAGGTGTACAGTATCCAATTGCTGTGTAAATCGTGGCAATTCTGCAACGGTTGTAGTTGGCTCAAGTTTCGAAATTGCTGACGGCTGTTTTTCTTACTTTTTGTGTTTTTCAATATTGTATTGCATTTTTAGCTCCAGAAATCACTCCAAAGACTCGGTGGTGAGCTATCCCAACGTGAGACTAAATGCGCAGTCGACCAACTCCATTGATGCAACTACTGATTTCGTAAGTCAATTTAGTGCACGGGTCCGTTCTGTCGGCCGTTGTGCTCAGATCAATCATATTCGCAGCATTTTGTCAACCTTATGTCACTTAACATAAACAACTCTTCTTTTCCGAAATGAACTACGGTACTTCAATTGATTATGCCGATGGCCGACACCGTATGATATGCTATCAAGCTTTAGCTCAGGAGAAGGGAGGCAACGCGACTGGCTACACTACCTCTTTAGTTCCACATCTGGAATCTCGCCACCATCCATGCAATCTACTCAGAAATAACTCAGTCATAAACAGCAGTAACATATCGGTACTCAGAATCTGACAATTAACTGCTGTGTAACTATGAAATTAGTGTTACCTTCAAAATTATAGTTACGTTTGGGCTGTAAAAGAACTTTAAGTCGCGCTTTCCTAATATATATATATATATATATATATATATATATATATATATATATATATATATATATATATATATGTATGTATGTATACTATTTAGTATTTGAGGCCCACATTAATGACTGTTTCTCTGTGATTGTTTTACATAAAACAAAAAGCACCTGACCTTAATATTCAAAAGTTTCATCAACATGATATCCTTATCGACTGGCCAAGAATAAAAAAATTCAACAACAATCTACTAGTATCCAGCCGAGAACAAACAGGCCCTCGACTAGAATGAACAAACGTACAATCGGATTGGCAACAAACTGAAGTGGAAATAACAGAGGCACATACGATGACAGAAGTCTCCAAACAATGTAAGCATTTAACACTGCAATCAACACTGGCGTTGTTACCACGTGAAAACTTTACGCAACGAGGTGAAACGATCAACTATACTGGGAAAAATAGCACTTGTATATGTAACAGTGAACAATGCGCACAAATGGTTTATTCTCAAGCTATCAAAACAATAATGACAAGATCTCAGACATCACTTCGCAATACTGCGAGAATGACCTTTACATGCAAACACACACACACAAACACACACGCATACACACTCACCAACTAGTCAAAACAAGAAACAGCAGTAAAAACGTGTCAGATTTGTTACCACTAGCATAATCAAATGAAAACCCAAAATGTATAAATATGTATGATTGTATAAGAGAGGATTAGTATTCACGAAATAAATGGCCTTTATCCACTTTTAAACTCAGTATTTTGCGGTGTGTAAGCATTCAGGTTATCAATGCCGCGTTTTGCGTATGCGGGTAATAGCTGTACACGGGCAGTTACACAAAGATCCGATTTGTCACTTTTTCCAATTTTGTTTTGTCTTTGACCGGGTTGACTCATGTTTACTTCAATTGGAAATGCGGTTCTATCACATCTTTGTTTACTGGCGACGTTTCGGTGCCTACTTTCCAGCCTGATGATGGTGCTGGAAAGTAGGCACCAACATCTCAACTAGATATGTCGCTCTGACCTAATTAATAATAATCAACTCTATCCACTGTTATTTGTGTTTTCCCTATTTATAAGAATACTGTGGTAGATTAAAAGGAATGGACATCATAAGAATATATATATAAATATATATAAATATATATATATATATATATATATATATATATATATATATATATATATATATATATATATATATATATATATATATAATGTAGAAGAGGAAACACATTTAATAAAAAAGTGTATGCCTATTGTACGTTAGTGAGACTTGGGTCTTTAGAGTTCAAGCCCTTTGCCGTTTTCAGGAATTCGAACACCGCTTTCTGATAAACATAGTCCCTGTGGATTAGTAACGCTGACCACCGTAGACATACCTTTGGATCCGTCAATGTGTGCTCGTTAAAAAAGTAATCAAGGCTCTATGGACTGGGTTTGCTCGGTCACGTTTTACGCATGCATGCAGTGAGTTTGCCCAGTTCAGCGCCTTCCTTTAAGCCGGCGTGTAAGAAACACGGAGTACAGCTTGTAAAGTGACAAATATAAGGTGTAGGTCGCCTCGTTTCTGTGTGTTATCTAGGTGGGCTTCTTCATCTTGGTTAGATCCCACTCTTAATCATTATTGTTGTCTTCCATACAGTTTGGTTTGAAATTTTTTTTCGTTGTTAATATTGCTCTTTAATTATTAATATTCGAAAATCAAAACATAGTGACGAATGCTTCCGCAATAGCTGAACACCTTTTATAATAAAATTCGCACTCCAATTCAGGCGGATTTTCCGTTCCCTTTCAAATTAAAATTGAATGAGACCTGCATCCATCGACGGTTTTTGCATACAACATCCTTAATTCGCAGCTAAACAAACAAAAGCAGTTCGTACATGTTTTGCGTATGTACTAGTCAATTATTTGTGTTTGTGTGTGTATGTGTGTGTGGATAGGAATGTGCGTTTGCGCCTACCTGTTTGTTATTGATTAAACTTCATCCCTCCTTGCTATCCAAAATACCAGATATCACAGATATGGACTCCGCCTGAAGGGAAGGCTAACCAAAAAATATTAGTTAGTATATAACTGAAGTGTGCAGTGTAGTGTGCTTCAGGGTGGCTCAATTGTGAGAGCACCAGATTTTGATGCAGACGTGCCTTTTCTACACTATACATCGCTTAGCTTATACTGACAAGTGTATGTGCATTATGTGTCGTATATACCTACTTTATAATAATCTTATTCTGCAATATATTGTATATTGTACTATTCGAATTACAGACATAAAATTGAATCCTAGTGAGTTAGTTTGCACGATTTATTGTCTTTTTCCTTTCTTTATTTATGTGGCATTAAGACGTAGTTTTTCCATGCTTTATACTGCCGGTCGTGATGATGATGATGATGATGATGATGATGATGAAGACTGGTGTGTTTTGACCATCCGTGGTCATCATTTGAATGCGCAGCAAAACTGACTAAACAGCATCAAACTGAGGTTTAAATAGGATGCATTGAAAGTCGCGTCGCGACTCACATTTCGCGTAGTCTCACATACGTGCCAAATGTTAAATTCCACGTAGCCACACAAATAGCATTTCCCAGCTTGCAATTAGGTGGGCATTGATTGCGCGCTGTCCAGTCATGAAGTCTGGTATGACAAATCTACTGTCTGTCACGCGTAGACATGCATTTCCTAGGCCACATGACCAAAACGCAATGTATGTAAATATCACCACCTGTGCCATCAATGATGGCTAGATTAAATAAATTATACAAATGCGGCGAGAGAGTGAAAAGTGACGTTCATCACTGCGTTCATATCATATGGTCATCATTCTGTTCAGAGATCATTTCAACGTGTGCTGTTGTGTACAAAAACGCAGTTGAGCTTTGTATGTATGTAGATACTTTGTGACTCGACTAAGCTTTCATTAAATGCACGAGTGACGAGAACAGTTATTTAATTTAAGTTCCCGGAATTGCAATAGACACCAATCCAATTATTCTAACCGGTCGCTCAAGTGCAAACTATTGTCAAATTCGCGTACTGGCGCGTTCAGAGCCTCCATGATGGCAAACTAAGTAACTGGGGTCAAACCGTTATATATATATATATATATATATATATATATATATATATACATATATATATATATATATGACGTGTTGGTCGCTCTTTGTATAAAGTTTGTAAACAATATTGAAATAACGGTGGTCCTGAGAGGGACAAAATACAGGATTTATCAGATTACGGATACTGACTTTTGTTTAGCAATCTATGTTCCTGCCTTGCCTTTTTAGGTGTCTAATGTTTCCGTACAGAAGATGAGCACTCCTAAACTCGACCAGAACTGTGTAGACCTCATTGTTTCACCTCATGCCTATCCGAAGAGCTCAACTGGAAATGACTTGAACTTATCTGACTTAATCTCAACCAGCCAAAATTGTATCAGCTCGCAGGACGCCTCACACGATGGGTTGAACAACGTGTCTGGCATGAAACCGAAGCTGGCGTTGGTCAATCGAAGTCCTGATAGCCTCAATGATGAATTGTACTCCTGCTCTGACCACTTGGCCACCGCCAAAACTGAGGTAAAGCTTCAGGCGGAAATGCAGAATAGCAATTTTCAGGACCAATTACATTCTTACCAAGACAGTACTGATGCCGTGAACACGTCCGAATTACTGGAACATCGACATCGGCTAGATTGTCTGCCAAGTTTAAACCAAATTGGTTAGTTTTGTACTGGCCTTTTGAATGTTTACGCCAAGATTGATTATTTCATTGAATTACTTGTTAAAATAAATGAGATTTTAATTACGGTGAATGCTCTGCATCATTCTCACGAATGCATACTGTGTCGCTGTCTTCCGCAGAACATCTATGCTAGATTAGCAGGTGTCAATCATTCTTCTTCTATGAAGTTATGCGCCGAAGCTATGCTGTCGATGTTGTCCTGCCTTAAAGCGGACTTGGTCAAGATGGTGTTGTCTAGAGATTCAATTTGCCTCAAATCTGTGGTTTATCTATGCAAATATACACATAGTAGTTGGACCCCTGCAATCATTTGTTTTACTTAAACTATTATTTTGTCATTATTTTCACCTTTAAATTTACTTTGTTGTGTTTCTCACGTTTATATGGCAGTGAAATATTAGTTCTTCATGATTTTTATGTTGCTGTGCATGATGATGGTGATGATGATGATGATATTTTTTGACCAAACCAAAATATTTCAATCCAGCTTAACTCCACACCAGTTGAAATTAGTAATTGAGCATGCAGGTTTTAAAAATGAATAAATTAATGTCAATTGATATTTAATTATACACGTCATATGTGTGCGTGGTTTCGGTTTTTTGATGAGTGATTAATTTATAAACTGTTTATTTTGTTTGTTCTTTTATATATATATATATATATATATATATATATATATATATATATATATATATATATATATATATATATTTAGCGTGAAGCTGTTTAAGGAAAGTGTACGTTTGCTGCTTGCACAAACGCATTTGCTTTTTCATTTATTTTGGTTCTGCACTGGCCATGACAATCGTACCGCTTCTCTTTTGTCTAAGCCCATAATCTAGCCTCGTTTCCTCAGCCCATCCGCTCAGTACCTGTTGTTCAGCCTACCTGGATTTTTATTGACAATAATTCAGTTAATGAAGTATGTCTGGATGAGGTGTGCTGAGCTGACTGGATATACGCGCTGCTTCTAATTATTCGCGGCCAGTCGAATACAGCACTGTGTTGATGGAATTGTTGAGCATTCAGCAGGGAGTTTTGCTGTTTCGCTTACAGTTCTGCATAAATGTTTAAATAATTAATTCCGCTTCGCCTTGTGAAGAATGGCGAAGTTAGTTGTGCTCATTTTGTGCTCTTTTTTGGACTTTATGACAAGCAATTGCTGGCTTAGCGGATGGTGTCAATCCCCTTCGGATCAAATTCTGCGACAGGTGTGGATGGACTCTATTGATCAACTACTTCTTAGTTTGCTTGGTATATTGTATGCCATATGTATATTTGAAAATGTTAACAATAAAAGGTGTGACGAAAAATGGCAGTTGGTCAGGAGCGTCCAAACACGACCTTCTTTATGTTAAATGTGATGTTTACCTTAACATCTGGAAAGCTTCACAATAAATCTATCGAACCAGTCGCACGATATAGCGAAACCAATGTCAGTCACACGCACTGACGCGTTTCGAACTTCCACGTTCGTTATCAGAGCACGACAATAAAGTGACTGGCGAGGATCAAACCGAAATACATATATTGGTTAACATGGCTGTTGGCTTGTAGGATCTACTTCAGGTGCATCCGTTAGGGCGCATTTGATATGTGGGTCGGCTCTTTTCGATACAATTGCCAACTTTTGGAAGAAAGCACGATAGATCGTTTGCGTATCTTCTATAAAGCGTACATTATTCAATTATAACTTGTGCACCAGTTTCCTGTACTCGATACAGGCATACATCAGCTAGGAATGTTTCTATATAACGCACCATTTAATTGAAGGCAGTATTTGCTAATAAATAACAATGGAATGTTTTCTAGGCACGATGGTATGGGCTTTTTTATGTTGTTCACAGAGAATCTCAATTTGTTATAATGAATTATCTGTAAACATCGATATAACGTCCAGTAGTATCATTGTCAACGTCGTTGTTCTTAAGTTATCTTGTTACATCGAAAAAAATCTTTAACAGTTTACGTGTTGATGATGCTTCGAATTGATTATAAGAGATTGCATAAGAACTTTGCAGGTGGGTGTTATTTGGTTTTGACCGTTACCATTATGAGATGCGTTGTCGAGATTCCAAGGCTGGCTTGAGCACTGTACACCTTTTGCTTTTCATTTAACCTTTTGAGATTCATAACAATCGGGATTGCTCGATGAACTTCTTCCGGGTTTTCTGATTTTTCTCTAGAATCTGCCATTACTGTTGTGCCGTGTTTTCCAACTCTTTTTTGGTAAAGTTGGCTTTTTATATCAGCCTTGGTTTAGTCATCTTTCTTCCTGTTATCTCGATCCTAATTGTTTGTTTAGTTAAATTTAATAGAAGTAGTTTGGTACGCATTAAAAGTAATTTTAACAATTAGTGCTTTTCTTACCCTATATGATTAATGATGCATTCCTATATATATATATATATATATATATATATATATATATATATATATATATATATATAACATATATATACACATATATATATATATATATATATATAGATATATATATATGCGTGAGTTGCAGTAGTCTGATACACGTGTGCCCTGGATCGAGACCCGACCGAGGCAATTCTGGCGAGTACTCTATGGGTGCTCAAGAAGGAAGAAATCGGTCTACTTTATGAGTTGTATTTGCTTCCTCATTCAGTGTTTGATTCAAAACTTAAGTTCAAAATCATTTCTCAAAATGGCGTAGTAAGTGTTCTGTAATGGTAGATCTTGAGTTGCCAGTTTAATCTTTAGTTATAAAGCCTTGTCAAGCAGGCCTCACCTGAAGAAAAGACTGGCCAAAACATGAGTTGGCGTACAACTGAAAATTGTACGCAGTTTGTGGCTTGGGTAGCGCAATAGATGTGCTACAAGAGTCAAGAAAATGTGGCCCGATTCGAGCCCCGGCCATGACAATTATTGCGACCACTCTAATTCTCAATGCGGACTAAATCGGTCTTATTCATGAAATGCATATGCTATTATATGCTGTTTGCTTTATACGAAGATTGTATGTATAACCAAAGCCCGTCGTCGTACTTATATTCTTTAAATCAAGTTTGCGAGCTTAAGGTAAACACCAATCCCATTGTATTTAACCAGTCGTCGAACAATATAACAAAACTACCGCCAGCCGCAACGCACTGACGCGTTTCGACCTTCCATGATCATCATCAGAGTACGACGGCAAACTGACATATATATTCAATGCGGTTTGATCCTCGATAGTCAGTTTGCCGTCGTACTCTGATGATGATCGAGGAACGTTCAGCTGATCGAGCGATGTTGTTCGACGACTGGTTAAATACAATGGGATTGACGTTTACTTCAAGCTCGCAAACCTGATTTAAATAATTTTTACCACCACCCGCGCAATCAATTATTGTTAAGTCGTACTTATATGTTTTTATTCATTTTAGATTTCAACTCATCCACTGAACACCCCACGGAAAATGTAGCCTGCAGTAAGACCGATTCACCATCGCCTTCATCAGGAACAACAGATGCGGCTACGCGATTTGCAGATCCTGTAAACTTCCACTATCTGCGACATGTCGTGCTGAAGTTTATGCTGAGTCGTGAGAATGAGGCGAGTCGTTTACTTAAGCCACTGTTTTGTTGTGCTGGTTGACTTCTCTTTAACTTAATCAGGCCTCGTTGCACCACCGTGAAACACGAGACACCAGGGTAGGCACAAATCCTGTGTAAATCTTGCAGCATGTCTGGTTCCGATGAGGGGCCTGGAGGATTATACCTATTGGTATACACTTTTCTGGAATGAGCCGGGTGGTAGACCAAGATCTCCTTTCGTTGGTCAGTCGCCACGAAAATTTACGGCCTAATGATCCTCATCAGCATGACGAAGCTGAAGTTGCGCTGCCGCACTACCATGAGATTAGCTGATTTACAATTTACAATTGGATGGATCCAGTCCAAATGGTAGACATAGCGACATCGGCTGAAACTGGTTAGTCGTGCCGACAATGTTAGAATGTACCTTGCCGGTAATGCAAAGTTTCCGCAATCCTATCCAATGTACAATCACGAGTTCGGCTTACCTGTGCAGTTAAAACAAAGCTTTGCATTAGTGACTGAATGAGAGCAGGCGTGTCAGAAGCCGAGGTCATGTCACGGCTGAGGAATGAAACATTGCCCAATAATATCTCGTAGCTAGATGCAGCCCTGAGTGGTCGAGTATGCAGGAAACTGAAAACGGAACTTAAATCATCAACCGTGCACTAGGAATGCGTGGCCTATTATGGCGGACACACAACTATGACTAATTCTCATGTGAAAATGAATCACTATTTTCTTCTTGTGTTGTTGTCTTTGATGCTGGTGGTGATGATGATGATGACGAGGAGAATAATTATGTATGTATTTTTGGATTCCAGAATTTCCAACTGGTTTGAGTGAGATAACAACTTAAGCAACTTTCGCTATATTTAATGAAAAACGCCGAAAACCAAAAGACAATCCAGTCTGTTAGACATTGTTCAGGAGTTGATGCAGGAGGCATCGCACAGAAATGAGGTTCATGCCTGTTGTATCAAGCCAGTAGCATCGAAATTACCCATTCTAACTATCGTTATAGTTGACTGGTAGTCAAGTGTAATTCATGCTTATTTTGAATTTCATTGTTTTGCGACAATGGACAATGCATATTTCATGTAAATGTAATGCCCTGCAAAATGAGGTGAGCAAAAATTTTCTGTAGCTTGTAGGCGTGCTTTAATCAGGACGAGAAACAGTCAATATTGCACTTAAATTATTCGTTTAGAAATGCGATGTTTTGAATTAGAATGTAGGAAAATTAATGCTTGTCAAGACAAAGTATTAGGCCATCAATATGGACGATGTTGTCCGACTCGCACTCTCTGATATGCCGTTCTAAGCTTCCCAACAAAATGTATTTGGAATGTGAATAATAATTTTAATTTGAATTCTGCTTCATCCTTAAGTGATGGCGTAAACATTTTATTATTGTGCAATCTCTCAAACAGGCGTTGCTTCTCGTGCGTGCTCTTGCGGCTCTCCTTGTGCTAACTCCCGAAGAAGAAGAACTGTTGCGGAGAACATTGAAAGCCAGACGTCGAGCCATGTCATGGTTTGGCAACTCTGCTGTACAACTGCCTGCCCTACAGCCGATTATGTCTGCAAGCAGTGGAAACGGCTATGCGGTCGGCATCGGTGTTCCGGCGTCAGCCTCACCTGGTCGTCCGAGAACCACAGCATCAAAGAATCGCGCTTATTCTTTTTATGCTACTTCCAGCAGCATCAATCATTTTCGTGGTAGCCCACAGAAAAGCTCGCGTAGAAGTGTGTTCAGTGGCCAATTTGCCAAAGCTATTCCCCCTTCGTGAGCTTCCTATGGCCAAGATTTGTATATTACTTGTTTTGCGTAGATCAATTTTGAGCTGAATGTTTTTAAATCGACATTATGCAATGTGTCATTTGAATGCTTCGAAAAATCCGCCGTCTTCAAACCGGATCAGTATTCATGCTAAGGGGACTGGCCTTCCTGAAAAGAATGACTTCCTATAGGCATGATGACTGCCAACAAGCGTGTGAATCGACTATGAACATTGTTAACTTGGCTGCTCTCTATCCAGCGCATCCGAGAACTGAGCCTCACGCATAAATGAATCCAGTTGAGCCCAGCCGTTTTGGCATATCTCATCGGTCACTGGAACTATTCGAAAGCAGCTGATTCAGCGACTCTTTTTGCTACAAGTTTATGCGGATAGAATGATTCTTAGGCGGTTTCCGTTATTAAAATGTCGTTTTGGAGGTGTTCACTGCTAATTACTTTTGGTATATTTAAACGATTCTTCTCCCTGATTGAATACCCTCGGCTCGTTATTAGTGCAACACCTTTTCAGAATTCCATCACAGTTGCTTAACCAAAATTTTTCATTCATATTAGTTCCGTTTTTTAGTTGTCATCAATTCATAATTTTGAATTTTGATATGAGTAAAGGAAAACTATTCTAGGCATAGATCTTTATAAACTAAATCATATTTCGCTTAACCTATGCATATCAGTAAACGACAAACGCAAATCTGCAAACACTGGCCCTAGTTTTGCTTTTAATCTGCATCCTGCCAGTAGATGCTGCTGGCAGGAATTGAATTTCGTGTGCCACGATAAGTTTTATCCCCCAAATATTTGAAACATCCAATTGGACCTCATCTGGTAACTTATGGCGTGCGTAGATTAAACCAGTGATAAATAAACACAATCAAAACAACAAATATAGCATTGAAACCATTTTAAATTAAAATTGAATAAAATGGTAGACGAAAACCAAGATAGATATGTGATAAATAATTTTCGTTAATTTAATTCAGTTTTTTTTCAGGTGTGTTATGCTACTGTTAGTAGCATGAACAAATATCCTAACCATCTGCTAGATGCCGGCTGTTTACTTTTTAACGTTTATCTGTGATGTATTTGCTTATTATTCTTTAAACTTTTTTTACGAATTCTTTATTGATATGGTATGCATATTCGGATGTATGGCGATTTTGATTTCGTATCTTTTGCAGCTAAATGTTCAAGAGAAAATCGCAACTTTTCTTGACTGTGTCTCTCCTGACATTATGATAGCACAACAAAATTTTGATCAGTTTTAACCACTCATATCGTATTCACTCTTAACGTCGTCGTGGCAAACATTTGAGCTGCATATTGCAGACGTATCGATATGTTGTTAAACATGTTTTACTCTTAACATGCACATTTGTATGCATGTAGCACTACATTAATGACATAAGTGCCTAAAACCAAAAACTCACATATGTATTGATCTCACAGCTGCGCACCCTCACTAGCCAAGAGACAATTAAATTTGTGAAAATCTACGCGCGTCCAGTGACAAACAGGCTTCAATTAAGAGGCCTGGTCAATTCTTCTTTGTTGGTGTAGGCTCCTCTGGAACTAGTCGCTCGGAAGATCGAGATATCCGTTTCAATGTGTGCGCATGTAAGTGTGTATGCTGTTTGTAGCAGGTAATTTGCTGAGCCAGCTCTACAGAACAAGTCCGCCATGTGTGTGTGGCAATAGCTGGACTCGTACAGCCTGGGTGTTTTCGGACTGTCAGAAGATAATTCCTAACCATAACCCTACTTAGTTGTAACAATCTTATGGACTCAACGGTAGGAGAGGAGACGCACGGCGGCATCTTCTTAATATTTAAACGAAGTTCTCGCAAAAAATGAGAAGCGCATTCCCAGCTGTCTAATCTCGCCCAAACGAGGTTCAATACATGCCCTGTTCTTTAGTGTTTATCGGTACCCATAGAATGCTTACTTGTGATCAAACATCTTTACTCTTTCGCCTGGCTTCTAGAAGAGCCTGTGCACAAATGAAGCAGAATCAATTAGACCTCTTTAATGGACGTTGTCTGTCACTGGTCACCTGTGGACTGTTACACATTCACGCGTCACTTTTCAAGTCAAGGTACGATGTGGCAAGATCAAGTTACCAATATTGATAATTATAGTGTCCCGCCACGAGATTGAGGACTTTCATTTTAAACTATAACCAGTCTTTCGAAGCTAAGTATAAACTGTCAGTTAGACGATGAAACATTTCGGCTTTTTCCGGAATATTATTGTAATACAACAAAACATGACATCACCCGGCGTAAAATCTGTAAAAAACATGACACGTTTGCAGATCAGTAAATAATCAATATTGATTTATTTTATTCCTATTTTCTATCCGTTTTATTGTTTAGTCTCAAGGGAATGTTTTTTTAAAAATTCCTTATAATCAAGATAATTTCTAAGAATATGTTGCTATTTGTTGGATAATGTCTTTCTAATCCTCATTGACACTTCATTTTTGCCTAACTGTAATGGTTTCCAGCCTAGTTCAACTGTGATCCTGAAGTTATTTGTATCTTTTACAAATCAAAGTGCAGACTATGTTGCGGAGCAAATCCCTGTGAACTTGCGCCAATTGTTTACTGTTCTTTGCTTTTTTGAAGCACCGTAGCTTATTGTGTGTAATTTGTGTAATGTGATATAATGAAACGATATTTATTTGTTTAACATTTCGGTTTTTATTGGATCGTAAATTATCTGTTAAACGTGGCAAATTTAGATCTCGAACTATTCTTCCCAATTCATAGTACTCTTTCCATGCACAAAAATAGGAATAAATCTTATCGTGGCTAGAGAGAGAGAGAGAGAGAGAGAGGTATAATAAATAAATTGCTTACATCACTTCCAGTTCGGGCGAGGTTTGAATGATATTAAACAATCAATGATTGCGCGGGTGGTGGTAACAATTCTTTCTTTAAATCGAGTTTGCGAGCTTGAAGTAAACACCAATCCCGTTGCATTTAAGCCAAAGTCGAATAGCAGCAAAAACGCGTGCGACTGGCGATAGCTTTGCTATGTTGTTCGACGACTGGTTAAATACAAGTGGATTGGTGTTTACTTCAACCTCGCAAACTTGATTTAAAGAGTTTGTATGATATGTTGCGCGATTGCAGACGTGTATGCACCGTTTGATTTAAAACCGGCGTTTAAGTTGCAATGTTCATTTATAGACACCTGAGGAGAAACTTAGAAAAACGGTTCTTGTATCTGGTAGAATTTCTTGCTAACTTGACACATGGAAGGCGTACTGTGAATTTTATTAAATTTCGCATTCGAAAAGTATTCTTATAAACTCTTCTATCCCCAAAGATAAGTAACGCAAAGCAATTTGATTGGATCGCAGCGCGCGAACGAAAGTTATGCAAATGGCATGCCAATTGGCACGGACAGTCTGTTTATGTATATTTATGTGCTTGGCTGCTTTGTTTTCGTTTACTAATGCACCAGGCGCACTGTATGGGGCTGGTCCTGTTCATACGCTGAGCGAGTCGACAAAAACAGCCGAGGACGAGAAATCCGTTTCAAACTGGTATGCCTTAGTCGTGCGAATGCTCAGCAGTTCGGTTACGTACCCACCTCAACTTATAAACCCCGAAGTTCAGTAGGCTTAACCCACTAGACGAATGGAATCTGTGTTCGCAGGACAACGATTGCCCTCATTCACTAAGTCTGGCCAGCCGTACAAGAGCAATCCTAAGACTGCAGCCATACTTATTCAAGGTGTACAATTAATAAGCTGTTGATTGCGCCAATGGCGAAGACAACTATTTGTTGACGCAAATTCCATTTTTCACCAGTTGCACAGCGTAGCAGAACTGCAGTCATTCGCGCGTACCTGCGCGTTTCGACCCGCCATGTTCATCATCAAAGCACGACGACAGACTGGCTAAATAAGCCTGTCATCTCTGCTGGCAACACGACAACGTGACTCAATTATTGCTTCCATACGCATACGTCTAGAAGACGACACCCTCAAATTGGTCCACATTTGTTGTCTAAATAAATAGTGATTTGGGTGTTCAATTCGAGCTCCCACTGGTGAGCTGCCAGTAAGCACGAAACGCTGTCTAATATTTATTTGTCTGAGGCCAATATATGACTATTTCATTAAGTTGGATTTATGCTGCTTTTCTACTCCGATCAAATCCACAAAGGCTGCCAGGCGCCAACACGTGGAACTGTCGGTAATTGGTGCACAGGTACGGTACGATTGGAGAAACTGGACCAATACGAAGGTGCTTGTACATCAATTGCAGTTCTATGCTAATCAGCTAACTAGCATTAGATATTCACTTGAGGAGAGTAAACATAACAGTCGTTATGCACAATGTTTTATTGTTCAATAGAATACGATAAACAAATCTGTAAGTAGATATTAAATAAATACAAAAAAGTTTACAAATTTAGTAGGCGAAAAGGCAATCTAGACAATCAAATGTCGACATTAGACAACCATTTTAATGCGCTATAATTTAAACCTAAAAAGCACCATTTAGAAATTATTCCGCTCCATATCTAAGCATTTCAGACACACCATTTCCGGATTATAGTCAGTGTGATGAGCCTTGTGAATAACCACATTTGCAACACCTCGGGGGCTAACTTAGAACACACCAACAAAGGTAAAAGACGCACAGGTAGACTATTAAATGAAACTGATTCGAAATCGCTCAATTTCACTCTACCCTGTGCTTCGTTTCGTCGTTTTTTGTAGACCTGATTCTAGCTGACCACGGACGTCGGAACTCATAACTGGCTCCAAACATTCTATTGTAAATAGCATAAGTCATAAGACGAGTTAACTAGATTGCAACTCCAAAAATGTGTCAGGGGAACACGCCAACTAGTTCAAGTCAAGTAACGATCTAGGTGTACCGTACAACGGATATGAAATTGAGCCTTTAATTCGTGGACTACTCAAACATTTCTTTTGGGCTGAAGTGATCGTCTAACCATTTAGCATAGTCAAAGCGAATATTAAGAGCTCTCATGCTCTCGTTAAAGTGATGCGGCAGTGCTGGCGACGTGCAGACAAGCATGAAGCTGGGGTTCTTGCTACGTTCCTCTTCCAGGGCGAAGTCGGTGCGCGTCCTTGTGCCCGTATTTCTGTCGGCGCTGTGGCTAAAATGATCTTTGTAACTGTTTGGTCGTCCTGATAGCTGTTCCCAGTGCAAACATGAATTGATCTCATCAAGCTGGGTGGCACAACCAATTCTCGGTGGTGGCGTTTGTCTGTTGGTTAGCTCTTGAATCAACCCAATGCGTTGGTGTACAACCAGGAGCGGCTTTGGTTTTTTCGGCTTTGAATTCGATCCCTGAGGAAACTTATGATTTTCTTCAATGTTAGCGTTGTAGGCATAATCGGGATCTTCAGAATCACGCGCGCCATTGCCACGTTCCCCTACTGCAGTCCAGCGCTCCGATTGACGTTGTCTCACAAGCGAAAATGGTTGGCATGGCACCACGAGACCTGCGCGGTGGATATGAACTGAGACGTCTTCAGCAGACAGCTTCTGAGTAGAGCCGAGAGCTCGGCTGAGCTGCTTGCTCACATGGGTGGCGTTCACATTCATGCCCGCTTCAGGTAGCACTGTGAACGGGATGCAGAAGCCTGGCGATGTTGATGACTGCGTAATTGGTGAACTTGGCAACTGAAGACGAGTGCTCTTTTGAGCACAGTGTGCCGCAAGACGTAATATATACAAAATAAGGAAATATAGTTAAATTTTTCATCAAGTTCTTCTAATTAAAGTGTGCAACAATCTGATCAATTAGTTCAGTGGACTTTCTGAGCGTAACTCAAATTCAGATGTAATGCAAATGTAATTATATTTAATTTCGCATCAAAAACGCTATTTATAATAACTATGAAGGGTTTGCTTTGTAGCTGCCGTAATTTTTGTACATAATATGTCAGATCTGAGAACAGGTCTGATCGATTTCACGGAAAAATATTGCTGGCGAGTTTAACTGCACTTTGGTTACTCGTTGTATCTCAGAAGTCGGATTCGCGTGATCAATAGCCTTTAATTGAAGAACACAATAGAAAATTCAGCGTTCGACGCACTTGAACAGATTTCCGGATGTGACGTAATCCTGCGCCACATAACAGAGCAAGCCGAATTCTAAAAGTTCTACCTGAATCTAGGAGCACTATTAATGTCACGATATTTATTTGAGTAATCGATATTTCTCTCTTCTGACAAAGTATTGCCTTTTTAACACACATGTCCCCACTAAATAGCTGAGAGAGTGTCAATGTTTTTTAAAAAAGCAATGAACAAATGAAACACAATCTCACCTGTTGAATCTCTCCAACGACTGCCACACCTTTGTACAACAAATACAATTCTGGTAGGCCGGCAATATCCGAATTGACGGTCAGTTCAACTAAACTGGCGGATGCTCCCGCGAGAGGTCGACTTCTCGACTGGCCAGCTGCACTGCTTCCGTCTGGCTGCGTCTCGTTCATCGCGTGCTCAGCGTCGCCGCTATGCAAGTGTTGGTCGTTTGAATTAGTTAATTCGCGGTGGGCCACATATTTTACGAGAATTTTCCCAGATTTCCTATGCTTCTCCTTGAATTCTGCCTCCGAGGGCCTATTTTGTGGCAAGAAGACATTTTTTTAAATTTCAGAAAACAAAACCACCTAAACTACACTCAAGAATAATTATCTTCATTGACCAGAAATAAGGTGTAATATTGAAATTTACCTAATAATTTTCACTCCACTGAATTGATTAACGCATAGCCGTAGTAACGTCTGGGCGGCTCCTCCCAGGTGCACTTGCAGCCTTGTCACTACCTTGTTCGTAACTAAATAGATGCAGCTATTGCTCAACTTGAAATCAACATGTCATGCGCCGTTCTATTTTGCCTACCTGCCGTCATTTTCGGTGCGAAAATCCACCAACTCCCGAGGTATTAAGTGAAGCCTTCGTGTTGCCTTCAGTGGCCCAGTGTGCAGCCGTGATGTTGTCTTTAAATGGACTCTCGTTCGACTGGAGCCCACTTGGCGAGTGACTTATTTCTAGTTATGCTGACTAGGTGCGTTTCTAACGTGAATTTAACAACATAGGATTTTAGAAATTGCATGAACTTGTCAACGTCGCTCATGTGCTCTAGCTGCAACAATACAACCAAAAAGCTGGCATGCTGAGGCGAAGGGATTTCAGATTGTCATTTATGGAGAAAAGCATAGTGTCGCGGTTTTACCAACTGATGGAGTAACACCGCGCTATTCTTTTTCGTTTTCTTATAACAACCTCTGTCATACCCACATTTCGAATAAAGAAGGAAACTGAATCAATTTGTACTTTACCGCCCATTATGTGATGCAGGCAAGGCAACGGTAATGTTTAAAAGATATTTAGACCTGGAAACAACTTTATCATTGAACTAAATGTATCAAGTTCGTATTTCACAGGTGTATGAAATTGACATGCACGTTCGTGCATAAACTGAAAACTGTCTACCGCACAGTGGAATCCAGAAGAATCTATACCAACAGAGCAGTTAGGTATATCTTAGTCGTAGAGCCTGTTTCGTTTATTAATTCACTCCTGGTTTGTGATGGCGCGGCCTTCCAAAACAATGCCGCAGCCAATGAAGTTGGCGTTAATTAACTTCTGAATAAAGGTAATGTAAGCTGAAGTTTAATAATAGCTCAAAATAGCAATTAAGTGTGGGATTGTAATTGGACAAGTGTTCTTAACTATAGACCAATGAGATTTCAGCTTCTTTGAGCCAATGATGAAGTTTGTCGTGAAGAATATTTTAAATTACAAATTTCCTACTTCAATCTCAGCACCGAAAATAAAGAAAAAATTCGACTCCATCTTCCTCTTCATTACAAGGAGAAACGAAAAGTAGAGCTACATTCTCAGATAGCTTTGAGACCAGTAAAAGGAACAAAATTAAACCAATGAGCCTAGGAAGGAGTGGGTTGCTGTATTCTTACGACAAAACGAGGGACACAATTATAAAAGGCCATGTTCTCGATTTCTTATGATTACAGTCGAAAACTAGCTCATTAGTTAGCCTAGGTACATGGGAGCTCGCTAAGCTCTTTAACGTAATACTATAACACAAAAAGCGCAGTCATAAACTCGCATGCGTTTGAAAAATCCCGATTATCTACCACTAAGGTGTGGAATCATTTCCAGCCAAAAGCACCGTTGTTCGCACACAGCTTGGCCAATAATAAAGTGGGTTAAGGCGTGGTCTCGGATGCCTCTAACAGAATGCACGCGTGCACTGGATAGTGCCCAAACTTCACAGTGGTTCTGTTATATCCTGATTTTAAAAGTGCGTATATTTCAAGCACACCTACCTTACTTACTACTTTACTGCGGTTGACTCCTTTTGGAGGATAAGCCGGCTCCATTGATTTCATGGAGTTTCTTGGGAATTTGGTACAAGTGGTGTCCCCTACCTTAGAATAAAACTAAATACGTCCGTAAACTTTGACGAAAACAACGAAGTAAAAATACTTTTCGGTTTCTGAACATTAGCGGAAATTACCTAAATAAGTAATTTTATTTCGACAAAATATTGCACGTCTTTTCGTTGCTGGTCATTTATCTCCTCGGGTGGCTGCGTAGCCACGGAATTCTCTGGCATGCGACCGGCGTACCCTGGATAGCCATACCGATACCGGTAGCGTGAATCTTTCCGCTACTCCCCAGATACATGAATTACCCAACTCAGTTTTACGGCATATGTAACACTCACTGTTAAAGGGGTGGAGCACAAGTGAGGAAATGCGTGTCAGAGGCAAATAGAAAGCGCCGCCTCAAAACCAGTTTCTTATGGTGAGTGGCGCTTGGCAACCTTGTGACGGGTCACGCCATTCGGAATTATTTTTCCAAACAAACACCACACTGAATTTGCAACGTTATGTTAGGCTTAATTTTACTCTATAGGCGAAACGTTTGATACCGGCCAACAGCCCCATGCCGATTGCACTTTTCATTTCGGTGAACACCATCCGCATTATTGAAATTGTTTCGCTTTCACACGCAACTTGCTAAGTCAGCAGACATGTGGCCTCCTACTGTGAGTGGAATTAGCAAAGCCAAGTTAGGCGAATGATGGCGAAGTTGTTTATCTGCACACGTTTGAATAAAGAAAGAACGATCAATACGTTGTGGGTGTGTGCGCGCGCGTGTGCAATCGATTGAAAAAAGCTGGTTGCAATGGCCATATACGTGGAGATAAATCGAAACAGTGACTACTGACGCAATAACCTAATTTTAATTCTTTAATTGTTTCTCGGCTACAAAATCTCCCAAAAAAGGCGTTTCGTGATATAGTTGGCAGTGCACGCCAAAACGTTGATTCTTAACGTGAACAGACATTTGATTTGTATGACTCTTGTGATATAATTGCGAAACACAGTCGTCAATGTTAAGCAAATCGAGGGGAGGGCATCTCGTTAGCCTTTTATTGATTAGCTGGTGTAAGCTCTTTTTGTGCTTCAAAACGAAGAGCCCTATACGCAATACCTTGTCCTTATTTTGTTACTTTAAGTATATAGGCTAATAGGATTGTCATATTAGTGGCTACTCGCTTAATCTATGGTAGATACGGACGTCTTCTGAATAACTGATGCGACTCAAACGCGTGTTGGACGAATCTTTAAAAACGTCCTCTAAACTCGGTTGGGTAATAACTGGTTTTGACTGCGATAATTCCTCTGTCGCAGAGCTGTTCATCACAACAGATTGCAGTCTACATATCTAGGAGGCAAAAATCGACCGGCTAGCCGAAATTTGACTACTGCAAATAAGAACAAATGAACATCAGCCTTGCAAAGTGGTCCCTGCGTTAAACAAGGCAAGTGTCGTTTTGTAAGCCGATGCAGCGACATTCACCCGCCAGAAAGTAATTCCTACGAAAAATCAATCCCCTGGACAAAAATAGCTTGCAGATAAGTATGGCTAAGCGAAATGTCTTGGCAAAAAGAAACTGACCAGAACTAAAATGGGAATAATCGAATCAGAAACGCCAAGGCCGAGGTTTAAGAGGATTCAAGAGACTGTAGCTAAATTACAGTGTTGTTTGAAGGGTACAGCTCAAACTGTTGCGTAATAATTTATTCCACGAGTAATGATAATAGTTTTAAGATCAACTCTCCGTACTGGAAATATGCACAGAACGCATATTATGAGCAGTCTTACAACAGCACAATTGCCGTTTCAACATTCTTCTTTCATCACAAGAGAACAAAAGTACACTAACTAAAGAAGTTCAATCATATATATAAATGATTTATCTTCGCGCTTTGGTGGTTACCAAAATATCTTAAACCCCGTCAATCCACGTGACCGACCGAGCAACTCATGAATGCCATCTTTGAGAGGCAGATTATCCACGAGAAGGAGAACAGATTCTAAATCATCCGCAGCTTGGCTAGCATATCCAGAGATGGTACACGCTTTTCAAGAAATCATCGTAGACAAATAAACATTTTGCTGCTTTGCACTAACAAATAACGAGCGACACTGAAAACATCGCTCGCACAATATGCACAGGAAAATTTATGTTGTTACGCCCGAAAAGCTGATTTAACCTTCCCCGAGAGTCGGCCGCAGTAAACTGAAATAAAGTAAGTTTTACAAATGTTTATAGATTCTCATTCTGTAAGCCACAGACATAGTTCAATAGCCTTTGAGTAATTATGCAAAGAAAACTGACAACGTTAAAGTTTCACTTCTGTTAAGGGATGAGCTCCGATCGAAGCTGTGTTCTGTCTCTCGGTATGAAATTCGCACTCACTAAATGTAAGATACTTTTACAGGATCACCCACCACTCACTTCAACTCTACGAATGCAGAATGAAGATCTAGACATAGTCGACAGGTTTACATATCTTGGAAGCACTATCAATAACCTAGGTAACATGTCCGACAAGGTGAGAATGAGAATCGCGCAAGCTAGAGTAGCTTTCTCGAACCTTCGTCATTTATTGAGAAATGCGAGTACGTCACTCTACCTTAACTGCCGTGTTTACAATGCATTTGTACGCGCTATTTTATTAAACAATAGTTAGAATTGTCCCCTTAAACTGATTATTATAGACGCTTACATGCATTCAACCATCGTTGTTTGAGAAGCATAACACATGTTGGTTATCAACAACGAATAACCAACGTTGACATCCGTAGACGTGTTTTTGGATTTTCCAACAAGTGCTCCTCGTTAGAAAAACGACTAAAGCTCCATTAACTTCGTCGGCTCGGCCACGTTTTGCGTATGCCCTCAATTCGATGGCCCAGTAGAGCTCTGTTCTCTCATCCAGCACCAAATTGGCGTAAGAAACAAGGTGGGCAGATTTTGACATGGCCGAAACTGTTTAAGTCACTTACATTCAAATTGGGTACGCCAGGATGGGGTCCTCGTGTGCTCCACAGTTCTTCGTCAGAAACCCTTAGCGATATGGCATCGAATCGAGCTTAGTAGCGATCTTGTTGCAGATGTCTAGTAGAATCATCTTCGTAACCTTCCTTTCTACGTTGGGCAACGTTAGCTGCGAGGTTTTGTTTGTCTATGACGTGATGTTGCCTTGCCCTAACACTGACTTGGTCATACAGGTGTTGTGTAGAGGGTTAGTTTGTCTCACTTCAGTTCGTTATCTTTATAAATATACTCATAGTAACTAGTTATTCTCCATCTCTCTCTCTCTCTCTCTCTCTCTCCGGTAAATCTCACTAATAATTTGTCTAAATTATTATTTTTGTCGTTATTTGTGTATACTTTATTCGCTTAATATGGTTATATGGCAGTGAAACATTAGCCACTTTTGGCTTTTGTATTTCTGTGCATGATGATGATGATGATGAAGTTATGTCTACTGCGTGGCAGGCTTTCAAGAGTCTTATTTTCCACCTTTGGTGTTAAATTGACCTAACGAATAATGGAGCAAATTTAGAAAATTAGACAATTTGTATTGGATTACAACAACCCCGAGTGTTATTGTCTGTTTAAAAGTCAAGTGGCATGTACGTTCCACTTCATGAACGAGAATCGTAGACGCTACCGCGAAGGAACTGCAATCACTTTTTCATTCATCGCACGCATACTGAGAGAAATGCAAAGATATAATATTGTCGTTGGGGGCGCAGTTTCTGTCTGCACAAATAGACTTGTGTCGGCTGGTGGCATACTAATAAAAGAAAAGAACAATTGAAGAATTTCCAGTCTCTACCAACCAAGCAGTTGAAATCGTGACTGCAGACAGTTTTGCCCCGAGGTATATTATTTATCAATTACCTATTTGTTTGGAAATAAAGCATAAATAGTACACTACCTCTCTTGAGATAAATTGTTTAACAATCGCACCCAGGGCAAATTGCCATTTTCAGAAATCTCGTTAAAAAGGTATTCAAGTAAAGCGAGCTAACTTTCTCTTGCCTCTAACAGCACTATTAGTAGCACATGATTTATCACAAAAACAGACACCAGTTGCTGCATAATGGCTTGGAAAATATCCAGATTTCGATTTTTTCAATAAGAAGATGTTTCTGGCCTAATTAGCTGACAAGAAACACTACTGTATTGAGTGAAATAATCTGAAAAAATGCACACCATTACACTAATGTCTGCTAATAATTTACTTGTCCGTACGAATTGGAAATAATATTGCGAACTGTTGATTATTTCCAGTCCGCAAACTCGACTAACCCTAACTAAGAGTTATCATCGCACGCGCGAAATTCTTTATCTCGGAAAACTTTCATTTCGGTTAGTTTACACCTTCGAACAGCACGGAAAAGAATAATAGCTCGACGTGACATCTGCAGCAGACTATACAGGATCAGTTTTGCAAGGAACAGATCAGCTATCCTTAAATCGCTGGTTAACTGTATGTGTGTGAGTGTATGTGAAGGGGCTGAATGCGCCTTTGAATGTCAATTTTCTCCTCTTGTTGGCTGCTGCCCATTTTATGCGCTTAATTCAACTTTGCTTTCGAAATGCACAATATACACAACCACATTGCACAGCCGAGTTCTGATCTGGCGAAAGGAGAGTGGCCTGTTTATCTGTGTCCTATGGACCCGCTTTATAACAAAGTTATGCCTCAAAGGTGAGGCGTTTCTCGTTTTACCTTACTAGATCAATAGTCTGTTAGTTGTTAAACAGGAAAGTGACCAAATACAGCTTTTGCACAAACGACTTTCCCGTCTAAACGTCTTAGGGGTTAAATCGATTTATTGATTAATTTTGTGTGTGTGTGTAGGGGGGGGGAGAGTATGAGTTCGATCAGATTTAATGGAAATGTTCAAAGTATGTTTACTCCAAGGTGTGTCTTTAGTACACACATTATGCATTTGTGTATTGGGTGTTGCGCACCTAGTAGAAAATTAGTTCAGTTGTGACCAGAAGGATAAACCAAAGATAGCATGAACAGAAGGTATACTCCCATGGGCACATGCGTGAAGAGTTCCCAATACTTAATTTCTACTGACAAATGTGTGTATATAGTGGGAATGATGTTTGTATCAATATAGCAACCTTGATTTAAATCGTTGGTATCACCGTCCGCGCAACCGATGTTCGCTTAATTACACAATAACCAATCGATTTGAGAATGACGAAGGACGACGTAATTTGTTTGCAATTTAATTAATAGTTC
Source organism: Eudiplozoon nipponicum (assembly GCA_029291075.1). Classification (NCBI taxonomy): domain Eukaryota; kingdom Metazoa; phylum Platyhelminthes; class Monogenea; order Mazocraeidea; family Diplozoidae; genus Eudiplozoon; species Eudiplozoon nipponicum. The sequence continues at coordinate 181,986 of JAQBSW010000256.1, forward strand.
AATGCACACATGTCTATGAACGTTATAAGACAAAACTTTGCTAATAATCGATAAGGATGGCAAATTCAAATCACCTGAATATCACCATTCGCGAGTTCTTGTCAATACGTTTTCTGCCAATGCAGAATTTGGCTATTTTAGATGATTTAACCTGCATGTTCCCGTATGTGAGGCAGATCAGTTTGCTGTATCCGCAGGCGTTCAACATCATTGGCTAGCGAGGAAATTGAACAGAAAGAGAAACGTGCTATGAAAGCCTTTGAAAGGGTGAACTAACAGGAGTTATTAAACCGCATAATTTGCAACGTGTTTTGAAGTATTCCTGTAAACTAAAACAAACGCTAGTTTATAAGGCAAATCAAAATTTGCAATGTTCTGACAAATGGCATACAGGTAGGTTGTGCAATTCATGAAGACCAACAGACCACTTATCTTGTTTTATGCATGCATTACACTGAACCAGAACCAAACGAATGCCACTTCAATATGGTCAGTGGAAGACAGACTAGATACTGATTACATATTCCTGTTTGTGGAGCAATATTATCTATGCATTAAGTAACAAGCACGTTCACGGGTTACCACAAGGTAATGCAAAGTCAGCACACATAAAAGGTGAAGTAGTCATGCACTTCATGCTAGCTGGCGACTCGCCAGTAGAAGCCGTCACTACACCAGTTAGCACAAACCGCATGCACACTTGAGATCGTACATTTGGCTTTTGTCGGATTTGGCGTGGTCATCTGGTCCTGTTTGCAACAGCGCGTTATTAGACGGGACATGTCCAATACATACACAGACCAACGCCGGCAAATTTTCCAAAGAGATAACTATTCTGCTTCATTGATAAATATATGGAGCGTACAATATTTTCGCATGGGTTCACTTCCTGCGAAAAGTGATGCAGTTACTTAAAGAAAGTCACACACCACCTCGCACAACAAAGTAGAACTTAGATTAGTTTGTCATTTTTTGAGATACAAGCCTGCATATTATTCATTGTACTCATTCCATGGGCAAATATAAAGAAATTTTATCAAACAGCATAAAAAATGCAATTCGCGGCTTCTTTTCACGTATGAAAAATTGAGCGTATTTAAATTTCGAAAAGCAAACAAAAGAAAAAATTGTAGAAGGAAAGTTAGTGCGAAATAGGGAAATGGCCAATAAATTACATGCATTAGCCCAAACGCGAGCTCAACACCTGTGTCTGTTCTGCCAGCATAAATCAGACCACAACCTCAAAAGTTGCCAACCGCTGCTCGTTTTTGCATTTAATAACCATCGTGAATGCAATGCGTTGTCGACATCGCGCGAGGTTTCAATATCATGCTGATAAACTACAGACGTGTATTCGTCAGTTGGTTCCGCATACGCGCGCGAATTGCAATGCCATTTCGCTCTATAATTGTGACCCATCTAGTCGATCAGTCTGTGCATGCTAATAAACACTATTTCCGGTAGAAAGGAAGGGAAGCTCTACTTAAATTATGATAAATTCAAATGCGCCACCTCATATGAGAAGACACTGAAAATTATACATTTGTTTACTCTGACAATTTTTACAAAAAATCTTTATCAGGAGCAGTATTCTAATGATATATAGGGAAAAGGAAATTATGAAGACCATTAGAATCACCAAGTGTTACGCTTCACTTATGTTGCGAAGCTTCCAAAAGAAGGATTTTTTTAAAACAGACACAGCATTTGGTTTTTCCTAGCAGAATTTGCGAAAAGCAATATACCACCTTAGGCGGTAGTGTATCACATACGCTATTTCGTAAATTACGAGTCAAACTCAGGTGAATCAATTAAGATGCTACGCGCCGAACCCGATCAGACGTGGCAGGCCAAAAACCACACTCACGAGTGAGCGGCAGTCGACTCAGCACATCAGCTTCACTAGTTGGAGAGGCGTTTGTGATGGAATAGATAGTACGCCAAAACACACGCCGTGATGTGAACCCTGAAAGTAAGCTGTTTGATTGTAATGCGGAATTTGCCTCACTGTAGCTCATTTCTATTGCGAAGACCATCCAGGTTCATGGGCGTGGTGGATTGCGTCTCTTCAGCATAATTGACACTCCAACCAATGTCAGGCAACGGAACATATGCCTGCCAGTGATGTCGCGGCAGACAACTAAAGAATATGGTCAATCTAAGTCAAGCACTTCCGTTAGAATACTGGGCGATCGTTTTCCCAAGTAAAATCATGTACTTACTCGTCACCTGTATCTTCACTTCAAATATGCAACAGACGCGCATAGTTTGTTTGTCAATCATTAATTTATTAGGCGTCGCGTAGCTGGTAATTAATTAGACCAAAGAGAGCGAACTGGACAGGAAAGACTCAGCATGAATGCATAGGTTAACCCATACTGAAGCGTGTGTGTTATGCTTACTAGTGGATCATCTTAAAAATCCCACACAATGCAATCTCGCGCACTACTCGATGAACTGTAGGCTAACGAGCCGGGATCGTATTGCGTGATCATTTAAAAGTAGGCAACAGATTACTGCTTCGATTTTTTGTAAATAAATAGCTGGGCTGTTTCTACCCCTCCCCTCCCCCTACCTTGTTGATTCTGGCAGTTTTGTAGAACAGTCGAGCCGCTTTTAGGTAATCCTCGTTGAGTGCCAGAAGCACCAAACCAGAATAATCGGCAGGCAGATCTTCCACGATGGTGAGTCGGTAAGGCGCTGGCTGCAAAGTTTCACAAAGACGTTTGAGTGTCTCACTTTCAGATGTCGCCGAACTGTTGAATGAGTGACCCTCCGATTGGTCCGATATAGTTCCGTCAATAGCCGGATTCCTTGTTTCTGCAACCGATCTACATAAAGTAACCACGAAGTCGAAGAAAAAGAAAATATAATTTGGCTTTTTCAGGTTTGCTTGGTTTAAGTCTCGCCAATCTGCACAGCTGCAATTAAAATAAGCTTAAATATTGAGGTTTTAGTTAATTTTACGGTTTTTTAATATGTATTATTATCCAAAATTTGTAAGTTGTATAGTTTCAGAGAAGCCTCAAATTCACAGTTGGAAGATTCATTCTGCTGGTCTCCCTGTGAGGTGAGTCATTTTGCCAACCGCAGCGTCGTTTCTATCCGAGACTGTGGAAAACTCGTCCAGCTGGCTCGGCAGACAATGTTGGCTAAACCATTACTTTCTCGGCTCTTTCTAGTAAGATCGAAGTTTATGGTCGATGGATGACCACGCCAGCAAGAATATAGACCCGCGAAAGGCCAATTGTTGATCAAATGCATAAATGGCATCAATCATTGTAGTTACAATTTATTAAAGTCTCTGTTTTGGTTCAGCTCTGATTATATAAGTACTTAAAATCTACTTTTGCTCAATTTAATCCGTTGTAGTGTTGAATATAATAACTCGTTTAAACGAAGCTAGTTTTAAGTATGCGACTTTAAAGTGATATTCGCAGCCATAGGTTTCTAAATGGGACAAACCCGTGTTTGCCAATTTGTTATTGCAAAGCTAGCTCACGAAGTTCCAGTTTAAGCAGCGACTGCCCAAAAAAGTTCGTATGAAACTGAAAAATGCATGGCATACGCGGCTCTCCTCCTGTGGAGAATGAAGTGTATGACTGAGAACTAACGGCTCCAGACGTAGGCTCATTGCCGTAGCTGTTAAGACTGCTATTTATAAATACCTAATAAGGGCGTGAACAATCAGTGATATGCTGTACTTTACAATTAAACAATCAATGACTGCGAGGGTGGTGGTAACAGTTCTTTAAATCAAGTTTGCGAGGTTGAAGTAAGCACCAATCCCATTTTATTTAACCAGTCGTCGGACAACATAGCAAAACTACCGCCAGTCGCAGTGCTTATCCTAGACGAATTTTATTTTATTTATTTATATCGGTACATGTGCACATAAAAAATTTACCTCGATGAAACAAGTTGACCAGTTTCTTTTCTCTTTAGAAACTGTTCTTTAGCCCAGCGAAGCAGTCGTCTTGACATGAATGTCTCCAAAATTTCCGCCGGTTTTCTTTTAAACTCCAGATTATGCCATTTAGTAGGTCCTGGTGACGAGTAAACGACAGACGACTTTGCTGCGTCACTTGCTTCGCAAACTATTGGCGGTTTTAGCCAAAAGTTGCGTTCGTGAAGAAGAACGTGCAACAGATCGGGCAAGTAGTCGTTCAGCGCGACGGACACAGATCCACTCTAACAAAAGGACACAGAATATGCACACGCAGCTAATTATGTGGATTTTGAAAAGAAAACACACACCAAGGCATGAGAGATTTAAAGAATCTCCCCAATAAAACACGAAGGCTTTTGTGTATTTGACAAAATTTGGCGGGCTTGATGTAAATATCAATCCTTAATTATGTGAACACACACACACATAAACAAAACAGCAAAACTAGCGTCCACCAAAGGTAATCACGCGTTTCAACCTTTCATAGTCATCATCAGAGCAAAAGTTGCGATTCCTCATTAGCCAATTTAGTGCATTTCTTTCTGAGTGATCCTACCAGTCCGAGACGCGTGGGCGCGTGCAAAGGATTGCTGGTTTGCTATGCGAAGCGAATGCGTCAGAGAGTGGACAGTTTAATGGTCGCAATTCGGAAAGCATGTTTCAAATAACAGTCACCACCACCCGCTCAATCACTAATTGCTAAGTTGGCAGTGCCATCCTATTTGTGCTAAATATTACCGCAATGCTATTTAGCCAGACATTCAGTAGAATTGAACGAATTTCCTTGTTGCGATATTGAATTAATTGAAATTACCTGATCTGCGTTTTGACTAACACAGCTTTCATTGTTCCAGTAATTTTCTTTTTTTCATAATATTTCGATCTACATTACCGTAGATCTTCATCAGATGCATTTCACGAAACAAATGAAGCAAGTGTGTTATTTCCTCTAGTCATAATATTTATATACCTCAGACTGACCTTTCATTAGATATTCACGTGTCACACGAAACGGGTGATTGGACTTGAAATTAAGAAGAATTCCTGAATAAGTATCCTTCCTATAAATATCTCTTTCCAATTTCAGACCATTTCTAATTAATTTGACATCTAAAATGGGATCTTAAAGTCATTAACATTAAGAAGTCTCAGGTTAACAGATATAAAGCATAAGAAGTTAGAATTAGACAGACTACGCGATAAATTCAAGACTAATGGTTACCCTCTTCATTTAATAGATACAACAATGAGGGACATGGTGAAGAAATTTAATCCTAGTTTGAGATACATAAAAGCGGATAAGGAGAAGGAAGAGCGGAAGGTCATGGTATTACCGGACTCTATATTAAGTAAGAAATTGAAATCATTAGCTTTAAAATACAATATAAGGACCGTTTTAAAACAGCCCTTTACACTAGGCACTATACTCCATAACCAAAAAGAAAGGATTGAACCCTTACAAACATCAGGAGTGTATGAGATCCCATGCAATGATTGTAGTCTCAAGTATGTTGGTGAGACCATGCGTCAAATCAAAGTAAGAAGAGGTGAACATAAAACTGCGTGTAAGTATGGACATATTGCTAAATCAGATCTTGCTCGTCATGTAGTGGAGACTGGGCATACTATCGACTGGGAGGAATGCAAACGCATAGCAATATGTAGTCGTAATAGGGTGACGAGATTGATTAGGGAATCTATAGAAATTAAATCTAGAGATAATATTATGAATGAAACAGCTGTTGAAAAATCTTTAGGTCCGATTTGGAATACTGCACTAGCTAATGGAAGAAAAAGGCGATTTCATGAATTGGTAACTGAAGCTAGCTCCAGTAAAAGATTAAGAACATCAGATTAAGATTGACTAATTAGTGGGCTTTTATTCAAGAAATGAATAAACAATTATGATGATATAGTCTTCAAATTTCATCTCTAACTATTCATTTGATTTTATAACAAATAGTGATTTCAACCTTAATTTTCCGTTTTACACCCCCACCCTACCCATTGGAAATATTCTAATAATACAATATTTATAAGTAATAATTTGTCTGACGCGTGCAAAGGGTAAATTAATGTCTATTGACTGCAGTTTCATTTAGATGTACGTACATGTGTATCAAAATAATTTAACCAAGTTTTTTTAGTTATGCATACACATACACATGCACATGCGTGGCGTGCGCCAATAACTGTTATTAACTTATCTATCTTGAGTATAACCTAGTGGTTTGAATTGTAATTTAACATGTGCATTAGTCACAGTTAAATACTGTTTGTTGCGAAGAGCTAATATTTATGCAAGTATGTATTAGGTTTTGCGAACCTAGTAACAAATTAGATCAGTTGTGACCAGAAGGATAAACCAAAGGCAGCATGAACGGAAAGTATAATCTTATGCTGCCTTTGGTTTATCCTTCTGGTCACAACTGAACTAATTTATTACTAGGTTCGCAAAACCTAATACATACTTGCATATGTATTAGTTCTTCGCAACAAACAGTATTTAACTGTAATATATTGAATTGGATGATGTCATGCTTACCGCGAAATGTGATAACTGATATCGATGAAGGCCAGAGTGTATGGTTTAACTGGAGTAACAGGTGTTCGGAAATTGTTGTAATTCTCAATTTGGGTGAACTTTAGCATAAATTTATATCCATCAGGTTGGTATCATGTACCGACTCGGAAACCATAGTGTTAGTACCATGTACCTTTTCTGTACAATAATGTTGGTATCGGTTACTAACACAATAGCCATAGTGTTAGTATCCTTTACAGACTCGGTATATATATTATATAGTGTGAGTTAGCATTGAAGTCGCATTGTCGTTGACTTTAGATTATGTTAGCTTCACTATTACAGGTTTACACTTCTTGTCTAGGAGGTTGTACCGTCCTATTATTCCACATTCTTCGACCAAATATATAGTGGTTAAAGGGCGTAATACCGGCTCCTACTGATGAGTCGCCAGTAAGCACGAAACGAATGTGCATGAGATTATACTTACTGTTCATGCTGCCTTTGGTTTATCCTTCTGATCATAATTTAACTAATGTGTTACTAGGTGCGCAACACCTAACTCACCTGATGTTTGGTTATACAAGAAAACACCAGCTAATCACATGTGTGAAGAACAAACTCTGTTTAATCAGACAGTCCAACACGGTTTGTGTATTCAAATGCCAAAACTGCTCAGCTCCCGATGTAGGCCGGATTATCCGATTATGGAGCAAACGAACTCAGGAACCTTTCAGATTACGCACAGTTGGCATGGGGGAAGAACGTGTATGCATTAGATGGACACACACTGCTTATACCAAAAACAGACTCCAAAACCAGGTGGATTTCCAGGTGTTCTTGAAAGCTAGAAACGAAAAAGAAGTACACACAGCGGTAGCTGTGGCTTGCAGCGGTCTTACTCCACATCCAAATGCAGACGCGTGTGTGTGACTCGGTATGAGCGTTTTTCGCTGTTTTTCGTGGTGGCATAATGCACGTGTCTTACACAACTTTATCACCCTTGCTTTATGCAATTGGACTAAATAGAAGGTATTGAATCGCCGCGATTTTCGCTCGTGGGTGGTTGTTTCGCAAAGATCCGATTGATGCCCATTTGCAAGTACGCATCGAGTTCACCTTCTTGTTTGCTTGGTGCGAATTTGTCCCTTTCGTCCGAAGGCGTCAACATCGTCCTTACTAACCACTGGAAACTAGGTACGATCTAATCTTTGTTGCAGCAGTCGAGTTGCGTTCTGGACAACAGAATATGGCATTTTAAAAACTGTTTTGTGTATACTTGACAAATATTAGCCATACACTTCAGTATAGGATTTATTTATCAATTCAAATACCTACTGCCAGTTTTGTGAGTCCCCTTACTATCAATGCTTTTATCACGCGCTTTGCACTTCAATTTGGCGAATAAGGGAGTTTTACAAAGTAGGTGACATTATTAGTCCAAATAGAGAATTCAGACGGCATACCTGTCAATGTTTTCATTGCAATAAACTTATCACCAACCTCTTTAAACAGACATATAACATTTCCTTGATTCGCAATTCCTCAAAATGACAAATCCCTATTTCTTTATACCAGATGCCATTATTGTTCATAGCAGAACAATATAAATGTGAACTGCATAGCCAGCTAACAGTCATCAGGCCAACTGTAGTTGCCAAACCTTTAATAAAGACAAAAATTAAACGACAGATCCGATCAACTTTCCATTATTGGAAACATGTCCATACTCTTTAATAGGTACTAAATACGGATAAACTATACTTTTTGTGGAACCGGCCAATTTCAACCGCCAAATAGATTTAGTTTCAGCTTGACAACGCACAATCCAACTAAGAAACCGATCAATGCAGTCTGCACGTAACAGAACCTAATTTTCAACAGCCACCTCAGGTGCTTCCATACTCATTGGATCACACCTTTAAACGCTTTAAGAGGCCCATTTAACGGAAACTTAATATTACTGCTACCTGTAGAGAGGTACAGCTTCCTAACCTCATGGTGATTATTTTTTTCAAAAGATTATACATAGAGGTGATTTTTTTAGAATGTTCTCACGTCCACACGTACATATGGTTAGCTCAGATAGGGCAAAATAAACTAGAATTATTCGCACCTCCTTCGCATTGCATATTTCAGTGTGAATGTTATGTTCACGCGAACAGAAACGTGTTATTGGAAAAAAGAAAACCTTTTACGGAATCCCACTTGACCTCAATCATTGTTCTGTACAACTGCCAATCATCTTGTAATGCGATTTCAATTTGTGCATCAGAACAACCCCAACTGTGTTGGGGGAAGTGGGAAGATTTTTTTGTCAATTAAGGACGAAAAATGTTATGAACTATCATAAGTCTCCAATCTACTTGTGAATAGTAATTGATTATTTTGCAGGAAATTCAACGTTTTGCATAGATGACAAAAAAAAGCAATTGCGGCTAAAAGAATCAATAATATACATGAACATTAGCGACGTAATAACAATACTTATTCCTCTAACTAAAATACACCATTTCAGTTCCACCCTGCAAAATGTTTTCCACCGAGTAAATCGCCATCAAACAAAATCTTAAAAAAGCAACATAAGAAGCTTAAAACAATTCCAAGTATCAGGTTAACAAGTAGAGGATTACATCCGTAGGGCGCTGAAATGCAATTTTTGGTTGTGCCGGTATTACTAAATTGTGTAAATCAATTCTTTAAATCAAATTTGCGAGCTTGAAGTAAACACCAATCCCTTTGTATTTAGCTAGTCGTACTCTGATGATGACTATGGAAGGTCGAAACGCGAAGTGCGTGCGACTGGCTGTAGTTTTATTGGTGTTTACTAGAAGCTCGCAAATTTGATTTAAAGAATTGTTACCACCACTCGCGCAATCAATGACTGTTTAACTGTTCAATTGAAGTTTGTGGATTGAAATAGACAAACCACACAAAGCACAAAACAGGCGAACAGTTACACGTGCCACTGTCTCGAACTTGCAGAGCATTGCCGAAGACTGAAAAATGAGGACTTGGCCGCTACAAGTATAAAATTTATGCAAAATCAAGTGTGCAGCTCTCACCGCTAGAACTCTCGCATACGGTGTACTTGACTGGAAGTTTAACCGATACACGAAAGACAAAACCACTCAAACTAATGCAAAGTCTTGACTGCAGCAAAACCATCCAAGTAAACCGACAACGTCGAAGTCTCAATTGCCACATGACAGCCTATTAGCCAGCTAATTAAAGGAAACCGCAATTGGCGAATCAAGAGTGGCAACCACATCCATGCAAGCCAGTATTGTGTCATCATCATCATCATGCACAGAAATACAAACGCCATTAGCAACTAATGCTTCACTGCCATTTAGCCATTAAAAATTACAAATAACAATAAAATTTTGATAAAAGTGATAATATTGATGGGCATAATAATTAAGGCACACAAATTATCAAAGGAAAAAGATTTCTGAGGGGCACAATCAAATTAATACGCGTATATTGATCCAGATAGCACAGAAGTGAGGCAAACTGAACCTCCAAACAACACCATTATAGTCAAGTCAGCTTTTAAAGGCAAGACAACATCACCAATACAGCTGCCCTGCGGTCTTCGCCGTATCAAGTCATAAATACAGCCGAGCCCCGCAGCTCACACTATCCAACTAAGAAAAGAAAGATACTACTAGGAATCTGCAACAAGACCGCCACTGATCTCGACTCGATGCTACATCGCGAAGTGTTTTCAACAGAAGAACTATGACGCGCACACTGACCCCATCCTGGCAGAAGAGTGGATTCCAAATTGCCAAAACTGGATGTAGTTTTCCTTAGCCGTCTCTTTCATGTGAAAATCTTTACACTCTGTTTCTTACGCCAATCTGTCGGTGGGTGAGAAGATGATGCTCTGTTTGGCAATCGAATTGAAGGCATACACAAAACGTGGACGAGTCAACGGAGTTGATGGAGCCTTATTGGTTTTTCTAACGAGCACTTTTTGGCCGATCCAAAAGTACGTCTACGAACGTCAGCGTTGGTTATTCGTTGTTAGTAACTTACATAGGCTATGGTTCGCACAGAACGACGGTCGACTGCTTGTTAGCGTCTAAAATCAATAACTCTGAAGGGCAAAGTTTCACCAGCGTACAGTAAAACAGCGCATCCAGATGCATTGAAAACAGGACCTTCAAGACCGAGTGAAATACTCGCATTTCGAAATGGCGAAGGTTCGAGAAAGCTACTCTAGCTTTCGCGATTCTCATTCTCACCTCGTCAGACTAATCACCTAAGTTATTGATACAGCTGCCAATGTATGCAAACTTGTCAAATATTTCCATAGCTTCACCCTACAGTCGACGCTCCGAAAGTTATATCGCCACCATAATTAAATAAGCTCGGAGGCAATCCACCAGGACAGGCGGATTTACGACGTTTAAGAGAAACGATTTCATACCGTATCTTTAACTCTGATGGTTGTTCGAGATTAACGTTTTTTTATTGGAACAGATGCAGTCGTCCTAGAAAACAGAGCTTTGAAATACCCAAGCAATCAGGATGACATACCACATCGGTTATTAGATTATTGCTACAATCGGACCCATCGCGCAAATGAGTTTGAACAGTCATCGGCTACTACCCGATGCGAACGTTTCTTCCAAACTCGTCGCTCCTTCTTTTTCAAAAAGATTCGCGATCGACGTTAAAACTGCGCATAGATTGGCGTCTTACAGCTCTACGACTATTATTATAAGCTGCGCTTGATGGAATTTGGCGCCAAACTTCGAGTATCTCTGTTTATTTTACAGAAACCGAATGATTATTTATACTATTGGAAGTTGTACTTGTTGCTGATGTCGCCTTGCCCGAATGCTAACTTGGCCATAATGGTGTTGTGGAGAGGTTTAGTTTGCCTCATTTCTGTGAGTTATCCTGATAAATTTACTCATAGTAGCAAGGTTTTCCTTCTCTCTCTACCCCTCTCCCTCTCTCGTAAATCTCAATAATAATTTATCTAAATTCACTTATATACTTTTTTTTCACTCCTTATGGTTATATGGCAGTGAAACATTAGTCACTTGACTTTTGTGTGGCTGGAAATGATGATGATGATGATGATGATGATTATTTATACAGGAGCTTACAATGCCACATAAAGTAGTGCCTGCATTGTGCGTGACGGAATTTATCTTCTTACAAATTAAATAAACATTTTCGCTATCAAAACCAGTAACCTTTGACTTTAAAATATCTTCATATTTTTTCATCGGAAAGACGATTGTTCCAGGTTGCTTACATTTATTTCTTTTATTCTTATATATTTGTCCGGAAGGGTTTAGTGAAAATCTACAACAGACAAGTTTATTATCCGAGTCGACATAGGTGTTCCAAAACGAACGACAATCCTGGATGTAACCACGCCGTCTATAACTAATCGCTAGATGATCGGAGACAAAATGTGTCTGCATAATCATGATTTCGCTTATCCACCCTGCGGGACTCAGCAGATAAGGCGACTCTGTTTATCCTGTGCGACGGCCAATACAGTATGGATTCATTTTAGTTCATATTGTTCATGGTTATATGTAGGCTGTAAGAGATTACATTCTATTAGATAGTCTGCCAACCAAGACTGATGAGCACTAACTGCGCAGTATCCAGTGGCAAAAGTTAACTTCAGAATCCGAAAATTTCCTTTCGTGTCCGGCGCAATTACTCACATTCTATTACTACCTATTTAACACTAAGTGTTGCTGCGCAGTTAGACCAAACTTGAGGATTCACATAAGACGAGATGATGGTTGAGTCCATTTAGACACGGCAAAGTTGAAGCTGCCAATCCCGGGCTGGTCGACAGGCCGTCATTTCGATGGCTACCGAACAGTTGCAACAAGACGGCCTGTTGGCCAATATCTCATTGAAAATCATAAATGGTGACTTAACAGAAGTAGTAACAGTAATGTAAGCCAAGAGTGTGGTTGGACGAGTTGCAAGACGACTTCATAAACCTACCAAAAAAATCATTCAAGTTCTGTGAAACATGTGGATGATGCGAACTAATTGGAGAAAGCGTATTTCATTGCCATACGTACCAGAGAGATTTCTATATAGACGATTGCGGTAAAAGGTCTAAGTTACCAAATTTAAAGCTATTTACGTTGACAGAGGCCAGAGTCTGAAATCGGTTTAAACAACAGGTGCTCAGAATGTGTGCTCTAGTGAATACTAAGATCGAAGTGCAATGGTAAAATGACATACGTATCTTGGATTCAGCCGCTCCACTCACAGCGAATAACAGTGTGTTAATAGGGCCTGTCAGGAATGTGGACTGTGCAACATCGCTTCAGTCACGAGCATAGCACATTTTATAATTCACTACACCGGTATAAGCTTTTACTATGAAGACAAGATTGACGTTGCGCAATGAATCGTTGCTCGATGCATCTCTTGAGAGATTTGATTTACATATTACTTCTTCTTCTTCTACTGCTACTACTACCACTACTACCAATGTTGTTTCTGCTAAATAGCATTACACCAGAATAATAAATTGGCGCTTC